>CM069863.1:115944522-116367022 GCA_036172795.1 Pelodytes ibericus
GGACTAGGGGGCTTTGTACAACTTTTTTTTAACCTATTTTCCAACACAAAGAGAGGAGATTAACTTGATCAAACAGGATCATAACTCTGCCCCCTTGTGATGTTATAGTTGCATTACCCTCCCATTCAATGCAAGTCTATGGTCAGAATTCAGACTTATAGACTACATTATGTGTACCGATCCCCAAAGTAAGAAATTTGTGCTGTAAAATCACTAGGGATGGCACCCAAAAACACTATATTTCACAAAATGACGGCACCCAGTGACACATGTTAAGTTACATGTTTTATTAAATACAGTCACATAACAAAAACAAAAGACATATCTGAATTCAACAATACAGAACAAAAAAAATTAAAACCTTTTCCTTTTTTGGTGGGATTGTCCCTTTAAGATCTAAAATAAAAAAAATACTGTAAAGTTATGCCATTGTATTGTGTCTCATCACTTCAAGGACATGCTTTCATAGTCCTGCAGTTAGTGGGCGTTTAAATGACTCCTCATCTTTCAAAGGATTCCCTTAAGGGGTTAATGGGCTCTCCTCAGTGACCTAAATATATCTCTAAGAAAAAGCCAAGGTGTTTAGGTAACTGTGCTGCAACCAAACTAATTACTAGCGTTGAGCGAACCCGAACCGCACTGTTCGGGTTCGTAGCGAACATTACGGTTTTTGGACCCCGGACCCGAACACGGACATTTCACTGTATGTTCGGGTTGGAGTTCGGGGGTTCGGCGATTACATTGTAGGTAATGCTATGTGCTTTCTATAAACCGAAATAGAGTCCCCATTCATAAGAATAGGGACTCTATTTCGGTTTATAGAATATCAATAGCATTATATGTATTCCATATACCGAAAGTCTATAAATCGAATGTCAATTGACCTATTCAAATGAATGGGGACTCTATTTTGGTTTATAGAAAGCCAATAGCATTGTGGGTGTGTAAAAAAATAAATCAAGAAAAAGTTAGAAAAAGTGTTTTTTATATATATATATATATTTTATAGTAAATCATATGATGTGAACAAAAGAAGGGTATCTAAAGAAAGGGCTTTTTATCCTACCATTGTCACGAAGGGTACACAATGTTCAAAACAGTCCAGTCACAAAGGGGTTAATTATCATTTTTACATGGATACACCAAGACACATGTTTTATTCTCTGTGCAGCCAGTACAAGAATATATTCAAATGTGACTGACAAACATTCCATTATATTTAGCTTTGAAGAATATTATTTTAGTTCTGCTGTGTGCAGCTCCCTCCAAATACCTCCTCCCTTTACATAGAGCTGTATGAATAATCAGCCATGCTTTCATCATGCAGTAGATTTTGCAGCAAACATTGCCCATTTAGTTACTATGGCAATGTAGGTTGAAGATATATCTGATTCCTATAGAAATAAACTACAGTTCTGAATACATTGCACAAAACTCAAATTATACCTTTTGACATGTCCTTAAATACTGCAAACTGTTCCTTGGCAACGTGGGAAAATGACATGTAGAATGGCTTATGGCACATCAATATTTTTTTGCATGATGTATTGGACGTTGATCTTCAAAAATGTCATCAGTTCAACACATGAAGAACAGTACACAGCACGGCACAGTATAATATCTATTATTAAAATCCAATACTGGCCAATGTAAAGCAGTAATCCCGACATAGGTCAGCAATATATGATTAATGAATACACTGTTAAGGGAATATATCTACTATAGCCTTAATAATAAGAGTGGTGGAGCAAGTTTAGAAATGGGCATTAAGGACACCTGGCCAAGGACATTGTATGTCCCCGCATAGTGTCCATGTGAGGCGTACTATTATTATTATTATCATCATCACAGTTTTGTCACTATATGTCTATAATGAGAATGCTACCCTGTATTTTTTTTTACACATATTAAGCTCTATTCAGTAACCCTTAATATTATTTATCAGTGGCTTTCAAAATGTCATATTGCTGTCTGTGGTAGTCAATGACCAGAAATAAATTAACTCAGGTGTTTGAATTTAGCTCATTTCCTTTAATGCCTTTATCTAGAGCTTCTAATAAAATGGTCTATTTAATTGCCTCACCAATATCAACATTTTCTATTGCATCCCGTAGTATTCAATGGCCAGAGATACATTTCTCAGATCATTGAATACCATCAATGTCATGAATTTTGTTTTGCATATACTGGTTGAGTATCCCTTATCCGAAATGCATGAGACCAGCAGCATTTCATATAATGGATGCTTACGGTTAACGGATCATTTTGGCAGCACCAACCCTATAAATTATCTACATTACCTAAATGTGAGCAACTTGGTATTTTTAAAATGTAGATCATTTACAGCAGTGGAGCTGATGAACTTACCTGCTCCACAATGATGCTCCACAATGATGATCTGTCAGCGTGCTGTACTGCCTCCCTCCTGTCGCAGCACTCTGGGAACTACATTTCCCATGAGTGCTGGCTCCAAATTTAGGGCGCCCGGGAGGGTGAAGCAAAGGAGCTTCACTACCGGGGCACCAGGAAGGCGAGTATCCTTTATCCAAACTGACCCACATCCGAATAAGTTTTCGGATTTTGGATCTTCGAATAAGGGATATTCATAAAAATAAACAAGAGTTTTATGTGTATTCTCCCTTCTCCCAGTAACATTTCTCATATACTTATTGCTAGTTCAGTCATGGTTTTTCATGTAGCATAAATTAACATGTAAAACCTTTCTGTCCGTAGGTTCATTACCTAATGGTGTTGTCCGCTAACTGGGCCTATGTGAAAGACGCATGCCGAATGCAAAAGTATGAAGACATCAAGTCCAAGGAGGAACAGGAACTTCATGACATCCATTCTACCCGCTCGAAAGAGCGGCTCAATGCTTACACATAAAACAAAACTTTGACATCTTTGTAACATTTCAATTATTTGTTGTTTAACTAACAGCCTCCCCTCCATTGTAAAACAATAATTAAGTGCTTTTCCTACAAGACAGGGTGCGTTGTATATCACCTATTTACATAACCTTGGTTGACCAGCAGCACTTGGCTTCTTCACAGTGGTCCTTGTGACAGTGTCATAATATGGAGCACCCTTATAGTCTTTCCCAAATTGTCATTACGTGACCGGTTTCCTAGATGATGAAAAAATAACTGTTAAATACAGATGTTTGTTTCATTTTTTAACCACTTTCTATGTGTTTTGCATAAAACATTTTGCATCGTTTCCTATGTTTTTGAAAGAGAAAGCTTTTTATACTTTTTAGTTTTGAGTTTCAAAAACTCCTTTTACCTACAGGTAAACTACAAAGGGACAGTTGTACAGAAAGCATGTACAAAATACCGCGTACAATTCAAACTCACGCATGGGCTCTTTTGGGCATCTTGATAGTGTTTTGGTCCCTACGAGTAATCCTAGGTCCACTTTCTGTATGGCAGTTTACAAGGTGCTTTTTATTGGTGTTAACGGTATTAGTATCAATGTATGCTACTAACACTTCCATATTCATATTCTGCCAACTTCAGTGACCAAGTCAACTGTTTATTACAAAAAAAAGTTGTGAACATGCATGCTGTGATGCCACCGCATGGGCCCTCCCCACTTTAAAAAGTTTTATTACCCAGCTATTACTGAAAACTGTAATTGATGTTTAAATGATGACAAAAATATTCCATAGCTAAAATAAGTATGTAGTCATTTATGATTTGCTTAGCTTTGTTTTATATATCTATATATATTGTAAAATAAATGTCATTCTAGTAATCAACTCACATTTTTCAAACATTTTTTTATAAACCTCTTCTGATGTGCAAAGATCACCTCACCTAAACTGTATAGAACATTTCTGTTTAATCCACTAATAGCAGCTATCCAGCCAATGGCCCTGTATCATACAGACATTCCCATTTACACGAACTTCTGACCATATACGTGTAATAATCTTGTGCTTCACCTAAATAAGAGCACTACTTGTAGTGTATGGTTTCAATATAACTGTGTTACTGGACCAAATTTTGGTGTTTTTCATCTATTTTAACTCTTCTGGAATGCTCTATATGAATGCTGTCAAGTGTCTTTTAAATTTACAATTTCTGACAAGACATTTTTGTCAATGTTAAGAAACCTGGATTGTTTTGTACACTTTAATGATCAGTGTAGGTGCATTACTCGTTTAAAACGTTCTCGGGGTTAATTCGTCAATACACGATTTCAATCATGATTAACATATTTAGTGGTTTCACGTGTAATTACAGTAATTCAAATTAAGTACTTCTATTGTAATAATGGAATAATTGTCAGGGAAGGCTTTTGTAAGTGAATAAAAGGTACATTGTAGTGTACTAATTCTGTTTCCAAGAGAAATGGAGGCTTGTTGAGTGTTTACTGGGTAATCAGTGCATCAAGCTGTTTCTCCGGCCTTGCATTGAGTTTCTGCATCTAATATTTGGCATGTCAAAATAAAGGCAGGCCGTGTTGGTAATAAGATAGGCAAAGGGATATGCTAGCTTTTTCTTCATTCAACAGTGATGGAGACAAACTAATGTACTGTATTGACATTTTTTGGTACATTATGGAGTTGTGGTGACATAATTGTAACACGGATTATGTAGAACTTCTAGGAAAACATTTTTTTGGGTGAACTATGGCATGAATTTTGTGAAATACCTTTCTAAGAAAAATGGCAGACATCTTGGAGAGTTTGTATGTGATTTAGCATACAGGGTGTGGGGTTGATATTGACATCTACAGAGCTAACATGTTCAGGAATAAGTCTTTTTTGGGAATCTGTCTAGGATTATGGATGAATTTACCCCAAGAAAACCTATTTTTTTGTAATATTGCTCATTCATTATGAGGAGTTTTGTAAAGAGATCCTTTCCCCAACCATTATATTACTAGAGCTGTGTGTTGCATGCATAAACTTTAGATGGCATCAGTTATTTGATTTTAATTTCACTTAGTATGTCAATGTTTCTCAAATATGTGCATTATTAAAAAATCTTTTCAAACAATATTCTTCTAAAACTCTTTCAAATTCTATATTGTAGTGTTTGAGTTTTGTGTCTCAGTTTGTGATTTTTAAACAAATGTCCTATGAATAAGTGTAATAATGTTGATGCTTTTTGGCTTTCCTCTGGTATTAGAGTTTGTATTTTCACAAAGAATGCTTTGTAGCAGGCATTATAATTAATCTGTTTTGTACATAAATGTGCCAACAGCTTCATGGTGGCGTTTTTGAAATGTAGAACAAAGTGCTTGCAAAATGTAATAAACACACTGGTGTACTTTGTGTACCTACTGGTAGTCACTGATTCTTTTTTACTCATATACCTAATGGAATTATTACACAAAATATTCAAAAATACACTATGTACATTTTTTTATATAAATGTTTTAAGTTACATCACACCGAGGTTATGTTTTCAAATAAATTTCAAGGTTTTTTGTGATTTGTCAATTCGTATATTTCTTTGTATTTTTTTTCTAAATGGTTGTGTATTACAAATGTGTAGATACAATTTTTTTTTTTTAAATTGATATTTTACAGTGACTAGTTTATTATAATTCTATGACAACACATTACAATGTGGAAAACATGACATAATGGGCTTGATTCAATGCAGCCCGTTAACCTAAAAAGTGACCCTATACTTACTATGGAGCATTACCGTACCCATTAAAAAACACTGTGGAAACACTGTATTGTTGGGTAATTACCGCTAAACAGTGATTCAGTGAGGAAAATCATACATCTTTACCCATTAATTTACCGCCTAAGATAAGACGCAGCCAATATATTCAGATTAAGGGATGCTCTCTATAGCACTGAAAGTGTTAAGCCTACCTTTAAAAAAATAGCTGTGGGAGGAGCCATTGGGGCTTTTCCTATTCCCCCTTAAATTGTGGGGTAGGGGGCTGCCGAAATGACCCACGCCTCCTTCAAATAAAAATGGCGTCAGAGACTGGAGAAATTAACCTGGCCCATACTGGGGTCTGCGCAAATGCTTTTTGCCCCATAAATAAAATATTGTCCTCCTGCGATATGCCCCTAGCCCCATTAATGAAGGGAACATGGAAATGCAGGGGCATGAATAAATAAAAAATTAAGAAATGTGTAAAAACGCTGTGAAAATCACTGCCCATCCCTAGCACACAAAGAGTGCTCTATGGGATGAAATATACCTTCATTTAATGTCCATCAACGATCCACAATGCCCTGGATGCCTCATCTTTGTACAATGGAAAAATGGCCATCCAAAAATAAAAATGAATCTACCTATTCTATAAATATATAAAAAAAATATGGAGCAGGGGCATTTCAGCAGCCTCTAGCACCAGTATTATTTGATTATTTGAACCCTCTTTTTTGGTGGGGGAGGTAACGCTAGGGGAGTGGAGGTGGCTAAAATGGAAGACTTTTATATGGGTTTAATTCTGCCTGCATAATTTATAAATATGTTATCGATTTTATTTATTTATGTATTTATTTTCATGTCAACAAAATATGCTTATGTTTCTCTTATAATATCTTCTAATTTTTTTTTTATTGAACATTATTATCTTTGCTGTTTTGCTGAGTGATTGTCAAATTGGGGTGTTAATTTCTAGGATATATTTCTGCCAAAATACCTTGTGCAGCAATTGATTGTCACAATCATAGACCATCACTTCTGGAATAACAAAAGAAATATATAAAAATTGAAATAGGTACATGGACAGGGAAATAGCATATATTACATGGTAATGGATGAATTAATTAGCATACCTTAACACCTACATTAAGTGCACTTTTTTATATAGCATATTGGGTGCTTTGGTTCTGTGGGCCATTCTCTGCATATAGTTCATCCTTGTTTTTTCATACCTTAATGTGGGCCAGATGTTCTGACTGCTGCAATACACACTCAAATCCACCTGAGAGACCCCAGCAATCAGATAAAACTACACATGATTTACAGAACCCATTCAGGATCATTACATAAAGGAGAGAGATTTACAATGACATCCATTTATACTCCCCGTTTGGAAAGGAAAGTTATTTTGATATTGTGAGAGAGAGAGGGATGCCCTCTTCCTCTACTTCATCCATACAGGGAGGGATGACAAACAAGGAGCATTGCTGGCTGATCCTGCTAGGGTCAGAGTGCCTAGGCACATGCTTGTAAGGGACATCATGGAAAGGTACTGTTACCATCAACTTCTCCAGATGTTTAGGCTTTCCCATGTGGCCATCCTGGATTAATATCAGCATAATCTGGTGTGTCTGAGTGGAAGGAACTATTCAATAACTGGGCTGGCAAGATTGTTAGCAGTACTGCATCATCTCATAAATTCCAGGTAGGCTATGGGAGGGAGTCAGATCTCAGACCAAGAAACTTGGAAAAAACAGGAATATCATCCCTGAAACTCAACACTGCAGGCAGATTGCAGGTCTAGGGCTCCAGGAACTAAGCTAGACAAGGGCCAAACTACTCACACAAGACTGATTCACAAAGCTTACCCTGGTGAAGGCACCAAGCCCAAAATGCCCCAGTCAACAAAAGTGTTATGAAACTTATGGTTTATTAGGAAGCAGAGAGACCACACACCCTTTTGCTGGTAGGCCACACCTATAACTCCCTCACAGAAACACTCCCTCCATCCCAGGTAACAACCTTCGAATCTTGGCACATACCTCCAGTAGACAGAGCACATTTGTGCTTCCTGATGCTGTAAATCTGGCCCATAACAGGCTGCTTATCAAAACACCTCACCGAGTAGGGCCAGAACCACGGGATGAAGCTTCAAGACACAGACCTATCATTGTGAGATTCCTAACCATTCTGGATAAAGAAGCAATGTTGCTTGGCAACCGCAAAACAAAAGATTGGATTGGTATTCCAAGACTACTCTGCTACCGTTTCCAGTAAATGGAGATCATTATTTGCACTTAAGATACGATTTGCTTTGAGAGATGCAACAAATATTTCAACTCACCATTTTCGTCGTCTGAGATACCAGGTTCCGCAATAAGAGCATAACTTCTATGATTTATTTACATACCATAACCTCACAACATTACTGAAGACCAAAATGGGAATTAGCTGAACAGTCGTTAGTTATAGGTCACTTCACGGACTCACACAATATCAGATACTATCATGGAATGTAAATGGACTGAACTCAGCAAAAAAGTAGGAAAAAAACAGCAACAACCTTTCCAGATATCACATTCCTTCAAGAAACCCACTATTCCCAAACATGTACAACAGAACTGCACAATACCTGTATAGCGGACACATCAAAATTCAAGTGATAAATGAAAGTGGTGGCCACGATATTCAATAAAAAAATTAATGTGAGATCCACAAGATTACACATGATACACAAGACAGGTTTATCATACTGGAAGTCACACTCAGTGACCAGCGACTACTACTTAAAAATGGTTCAGCAATATAACTTATCAAACGCCGAAGTTTTTTTCCTATATCAGAGTGAAAAATATTCTACAAACCCATCTCTTGGAAGGCCATGATGATTTACAATCTAGGCTGGGAAAGATGTTCACATCAGAGAAAGTAAATATGATTGTTTATATCCATAGAGTTATTATGTCTATGAGAAACTCTGCCAGTTCCATCAAATATTCCGGCATGGGAAAGGGAGTTGTGAATTCAGATGGATCATGAGGACTGGTGGTGTAACAAATCTAAAAGACTATGCAGCTCGGTACATTGTTTTCAGTAGGTGTCACTCAGTACCTATAAAACTGGATAACATGTTTCAGGGAACTTCTTCTTTGTGCTGGAGATGTGAAAAGAAGGAGGGAATGGACTCACATATATGGTGGGGTTGCGAAAAAATCAGAAACCTTTCATTAAAACTTTTTTATTTTATTCAACTGAAACTGGAGTAAAACTCAGAATAACACCAGAAATCTTCCTGTTACATCTGAGTTTTCCAAAGATGAATTGGGTGGAATGCTTTATCTCCCATTACCTCATAGCTGGCAAAATTGTTATAGCACTTAACTGGAAGCAAATAAACAAGTTTAAACCAGATTATCCTATAACTTAGAATGGAGAGAGATATCTCCAGGTTTTATTTGTCTTCTTCCAAAAATTTCACTACATGGAATGACTGGATAAAAATTATGGAAGCAAATCTCCCGAGATAGGTTTTTTTTCTTATCAGATCCAAAGTGAATTCGGGATAGTCCATGTGACTGTATACAACCTCTTCCGCTAGACCAAACCCTGTCGCCTCTGACATTTCAATACAAATATACAGTTGTTCGCATTGGAAATTCCCCTATTGAAGATGATGATATATTAAACTACAAATTGAGCTTTGTGAATACTGGAAGACTTGTCTATTTAATATTTATGTACTTTATGTTTTTCTTTGTCTCTTTCATATTTATGCATTATATGTCTTTTTATACAAGAAAATAAATAGAATTGGATAGCAAATTTTTTTTTAGGAGAAAATAAGAAGACAAAAAAATGAAACTATATGAATATAGTAAAATAAAAATGCAATTAAAAGATATTAATTAATGGCATAAAACTGTAAACTTGTATTTCACTTTTCTCAAATATATTCTAAGGATATTCTCTTTGCTGGAACCTATCTTTAAACATGCTGACCTGCCTAGTGTAATCTGTAATATATGAACAATTACACTTAATTCAACTTAATGGCCTTGTGGGATAACCTGAGTATTGGACATAACTAATGCCATTTGTAGGCTTGAAAAATATCTTTGAACACATGTAGTCACCTTCTGAGTATTACATTCATAAACCAATAGATACCTGTTAGTTATAAGGAAAAAATTAAGGTTATATGTGTTACTTTTAAGGTGTGTGAAAGAAAGATTTGACTATTTCACTTCCATGCCAAATCATCAATACGTCATCTAGGCGGGGAAATGAGGGTAACAGTGTTGAATATGCAAATGAGGGTGGGAGTGCTAGGAACTATATAAATAGGGCTATATCAAGTATATAAGTGCCAGAGACTGTATAAATTCACAAAGCAAAAGCACAGTTTAAAAAGCATATACATATAGCATACATATACAAAAAGATAACTAAAATAATAAAACACAATGCTGATATGAATATAATAAAATTATATATTCACATCAACATTGTGTGTTGTTATTTTATTTCTAAACATTTTTTGCCATTTATTTGCCCTTACCTTACAGTATTTTGAATATTACTTTATAACAAAATATAATAGACAAGCAGGAGCAATAAGTTTCTCAAAGAGGTAATGGGAGATAATACTAATGTAATTTTCACTCCTTAGGACTGGTCATTTGGAATATTATTGGTAATATTTCTGTGGTGTTTTTGTTTAGCTATAATTTTCCTATTTCTTATTTGATATAGCCACACATATAATATACTGTTCTTATCGCCATAAAAATGGCTTTCTTTAGATACTATTATTTTCATCATGTGATATAACATACCATAAAAAAATCCTAAAATATTTTAAACAAAATGCAAAATACTTTTTTTTAGAATAGAAAAAACCCTCATCTTATTAGTTTCTAAAATTTGTCCCGAGTTTCGAAATATGCCATGTTTACATGTTTTTCTGTTGTTTTTTTTGTAAGTAATAAGGCAAGTGCCCTTTTGTCTTCTGTCTTAAACTATAATTTATACAATTTCACTGGACACCATATACAGAGCACTGTACTCACAGGTGCTCTGTATCTGGTGTCCAGTGAAATTGTATAAATTATAGTTTAAGACAGATTGTCTGAGAGATTCAGTTCCTTGTAAGTTATAATAATAGGACACCAAGTTTGGGCAAAGCAAAATATGGCCATATATTGTAACTTAATCCCCAATATTTTTTCATCTGAGCTAGGTGCTTTTAAAATACTTTAAAATAATAATAAAAAAATAAAAAAACTTTAAGATAATATGTTCCACACTGACTATATATTGCATTAGGTGTCAATTTTGGTCACTTCAGAGGTGCTCTATATCACATATGCCGGTCCTAGGGTCCTTCCAATTTCTATTTTTTTTCCGCAATACCTTAGAATGCAAATCAGGTATGGCATGGAACGCAGTGCAAGATGAAAGTCCAAAAGTTCCTGTTTTTGAGCAGAAGTGAGGCCCATGTTTTAAAGGTATTCAGGAACCCTCTTTCTTAAGATAGTTTTGGTTTTAAGTTTAATCCTTACACATTCTACAGAAGCTAAACTGGTACCCGGCGAAACATGATGATTCAGCTGCAGATTAATCTGCTGTGGACCAGAGGACTTTATGTGATCAGAGTACCTTATTGGACTTTGGGTTCTTTGGACTTTATATTGAATGTGTCAAACTGGGGTCAGTAACTGTGCAACCCATATAGCAAAAGTGTTTAATCCAAAACAAGCATAGCCCCAAAGGTTGACCCCAGAGGATCAGCTGGCCAAGGACTTAAATAATCCCTAGTGGAGAACCCGATACAGGCCAGTATAGCAGTTGGTCTATTGTTAAATAAAAATAGTAGACCAGGACAGAGCTTGTACTTCTCAGGATATTTCAGCAGGATGGAGAAAGTAGAGCCGAGCTTGCACAAATCTATATGTTGCCGCAGACTAGATACTGTAGCACAGAGCTTGCACTTCCCACAATATAACAGTATGCTGGGGAATGTAGCACAGAGCTTGCACTTCACAGGATATAACAGCATGCTGGGGAATGTAGCACAGAGGTTGGACGTAACTGTAAGTTGCTATAGACTGAATATTTTAGCAGAAAGCTTGCACTTCACAGGATATAACAGCAGGTAGGTGATAGAAGTGCTAAGGTTGCACTTATTTGAGTAGTAGTAGACTGGAGACAGAAGTGTGGTGCCAAGGGAATTGCTAAAAGAGCAGTTAATGAATAGCCAGGGTAAATAATCTGATCAGGTAGCCAGAAAAGCCAGCTTAATCACATAATGGGTAATCAGACAAGTCAAAATCATATATGAGATATCAAAGAAAATACAGATAGTGCAAGTAAACGAGCACCACAACCAGGTGCAAGACAGCTGAGACCCTGTTGCACAACCTTTTCATGGAATCATTATATCATGTTGCATGGACCATATACAATTTCAGTTGTATTAATCCACCGATAAAAGTATTCAATCGTAAGGATGTTTTCAACAGCATGATTCAAAATGTAGAAATCTCCAGGGCTTTCAGGAATGCTCAGGAGTTCCTAACTTCACCTGATGTGTTTCATCCTCAGAGACTTAATCATAACAAACCATTCCTCTAGCTTGGATCCACATCTCTAATATACATTTATTTAAAGGCATTCATTAGGTTCCACACTGTGTATTCCAAAGTATCAGGGAATTGAGGAGTTATTCTGACATCGTTTTCATATTGAGACAAAGTTTAATGGCATTTTAATTATAGAACATCCGTATGTTTTTATTTTCTCTTCCTGCTTCATGTAGGACTGTCACCCGACTGGTATATTTCACTGGCAGGCCAGTAACAATTGTCATCAGGGCCAATGTTAAGTCTATGAATGAAATAGCATGGCTGAATTTATTTTATAGAAAAAGCTTAATGTGAAGGTTATATACCAAAAGCAGATACTAATTAGCTTTGTTTGATTGATAAATGTACCTCAAGAATACCGATTTTTTTTTTTACATACATTAGCAGATAGATCCACTGCTGTCAAGGTGGGATGTGCCTTTTAATATGCTACAATGTTCGCCATAAAAACACTTCCCAGTCATCACTGCTAACAAATGAAATGATGGACTTGTAAGCGAATTCCCCATGTCCAAGAGAGAAACAGAAGCACCTTGGATTTGGCAGATCCAGCAATGTTTCCCACATCACTTTCCAAATTCCACTATAACCGCTGTATTTTACTGAAATATGTATAATTTATAGGTCATCAGCTGTTATTCATGTTCCCCATTCATGTCAAGATATGACATTTTTTTTTATTTTATCATTTGTTTCATTGTTGTCATTGTTGTCATTCTTTTTTCATCAGAAGTGTTATTGATATTTACCATTTTAATGTTTTGTTAATGTTATATTAATGTGACAAATAATGGTTACATTGTTAATTGTTGTGCTTTTCATTACAAGATGGCTGAAAAAAAAGATCCTTGGAAAAGAAAGCATACTCAAGATGCAGTTGGAAACCTTTGACTGACACCTGGTGGGGATTTTGTGTAAAACATACGTAAGGCTCATAAATGTATTTTCTGTTTTGGGAACAAAGAGAAACCCATAAATTCATTTTTTACGTCACCTACCTATGTTTTAAATTGTACACTGTATATACTAATATATACAATAAATACACACATAACATCACTATTTTTTTAAAGTTCTCTTCCTGTACTTATCAGTAAATATCTTTTACATATAGCAGGGTTGGTCCATTTGACCAACACACAAAGTAGAAAGAAAAAGAACGCTCAGTCAGAAAATTAATCAATTCAAGACCCTGGCGTTGCAGTTTTCACCAAGCATTATTTAAGCAAGGCAGGCAGCAGTGGCACTACATGGCAGAGATTCAGAAACACATAACACATTTGGCGCACAATAAACACTAGTATACCCAGCGGGGGTGACACCGGTGCTGCCGGCACCCCCTGCACCACGCTACTTACCTTTTTTTTTTCTTTTTCTGGCAGCCGCATTCCCTGGGGAACACAGAGCAGCAGCAATTCGGTAAGCGATGGGGAAGGGGTGGAGGAGGGTGGTTTGAAACGAGCACTTTAATGGCACAATATTCCTGGGCTATGACTGGCACAATATTACTGGGCTCTGTCTGGCACAATATTCCTGGGCTCTGACTGGCACAATATTACTGGTATCTGAGTAGGACACTATTACTGGGTTCTGACTGGCACACTATTACTGGGTTCTGACTGGCACATTATTACTGGGCTCTGAGTGGCACACTATTACAGGGCTCTGACTGGCACACTATTACTGGGTTCTGACTGGCACATTATTCCTGAGCTCTGAGTGGCACACTATTACTGGGCTCTGACTGGCACACTATTACTGGGTTCTGACTGGCACATTATTACTGGGCTCTGAGTGGCACACTATTACAGGGCTCTGACTGGCACAATATTCCTGGGCTCTGACTGGCACAATATTACTGGGTTCTGACTGGCACAATATTACTGGGCTCTGAGTGGCACAATATTACTGGGCTCTGACTGGCACAATATTCCTGGGCTCTGAGTGGCACAATATTCCTGGGCTCTGACTGGCACAATATTACTGGGCTCTGACTGGCACACTATTACTGGGCTCTGAATGGCACAATATTACTGGGCTCTGACTGGCACAATATTGCTGGTCTCTGACTGGCACAATATTCCTGGTATCTGACTGGCATAATATTACTGGGCTCTGACTGGCACACTATTACTGGGCTCTGACTGGCACAATATTACCGGCATCTGACTGGCACACTATTACTGGGCTCTGAATGACACAATATTCCTGGTATCTGACTGGCACAATATTACTGGGCTCTGACTGGCACAATATTACTGGTATCTGACTGGCACAATATTACTGGGCTCTGAATGGCACACTATTCCTGGTGTCTGACTGGCACAATATTACTGGTATCTGACTGGCATACCATTACTGGGCTCTGACTGGCACAATATTCCTGGTATCTGATTGGCACAATATTCCTGGGCTCTGACTGGCACAATATTCCTGGGCTCTGACTGGCACAATATTACTGGGCTCTGACTGGCACAATATTCCTGGTATCTGACTGGCATAATATTACTGGGCTCTGACTGGCACACTATTACTGGGCTCTGACTGGCACACTATTACTGGGCTCTGACTGGCACAATATTACCGGCATCTGACTGGCACACTATTACTGGGCTCTGAATGACACAATATTCCTGGTATCTGACTGGCACAATATTACTGGGCTCTGACTGGCACAATATTACTGGTATCTGACTGGCACAATATTACTGGGCTCTGAATGGCACACTATTCCTGGTGTCTGACTGGCACAATATTACTGGGCTCTGAGTGACACAATATTACTGGTATCTGAATGGCACAATATTACTGGTATCTGACTGGCACAATATTACTGGGTTCTGAGTGGCACAATATTCCTGGTATCTATAATTGTACACTTGTCGTGGGGCTCCTGTGTATTGCATAATTAATGGCGGTCCCATGTGTGCATAATTATGGGGCGCATGTGTGTGGCATATTTATCGAGCCCCATGTATGGCATAATTAAGGGACTCTTTTGTGTGGCATAATTAAGGGACTCTTTTGTGTGGGACATAATTATGGGGCACATGTGTGTGTGGCATAATTAATTGGGCAGAGGTGAGGCATACATAGTGGGGCTCTGGTGTGGCATAATTTATGGGGCTCTGGTGTGGCATAATTTATGGGGCTCCTGTGTGTGGCATAATTTATGGGGCTCCTGTGTGTGGCATAGTTAATAGGCCATCTAACTGGCATTACTAAGGAATGTGTTTGGCATTGTATTGGAGGAAATCCAGGGGGGTGACACCATGAGTTTCCGCACCGGGTGACACCAACCCTAGTGACGCCCCTGTAGATAGTTTATTCATTTAAAAATCAATGGCATGATATATATATATATATATATATATATATATATATATATATATATATATATATATTAAAACTTAAATCATTCCAATGCTGTTTAACAGTTCTGTAATAAAGAATGTCACACACATGTGACATTGACAGCCGGTAAAGATTTCTGCAGAGCTGCTTCTCACACAGTATTTGTGGTTCTGCATGAGGTCAGAGAGCACAGGAAGTGGAGCTGCTGATACTAGATAAAGACATATGGAGCTTTGCTCGGCACATTCGGGGCTTCAGACCCCTTAGCCCACCTCTAGTGACACCTCTGCCTTTTAGGTTAACCAGTGTGCACTAATCACATCCAAACACATTCAGAATTTGAGTAAAATAGATGGATTTCAATTCCCCTGATCTGCTCTGGTTGGGGCATGATAGGTACATCACTGATGTAGCTGCAGAAAAAGAGGAAATGTTTAGGACATTGCAATACAGAATGTAGGCAGCACATTCTCGTACAGTTCACATGCATGGTCATAAACCCTGCACTATGGTACATTGGCAATACTAATACTAGTAAAAACCTCATAACACTCTGTCTCTGCAGTTATCAAATCATGTATTTGCAGAGTCAGTTAGCAGATACATAACACAAGCCCATGCTCAACTCATTGCACACTAATCCTGTAACTGGAACCTATGAGGGCATACACATTTATATCATTGTAGCACGCTAGTACAGTTATTTAGTTAGTGTTTTACCAGGAAGAGTATATTGTGATTTCTCTTGTTTTTAAGTATGTCTTTGGGAACAAGTCCAGAACGCTATTACTCAGTATTTCACATCTAACAGCAGATTAGAAGAAAATACATACAGACATACATATATTTATACAGGAAATTTGGTGACGGAACATACAGGGTACATAAATATTGATACAGAAAAAAAAATAAACAACAAACATGTATGGTTTAAAAAAATAGTTTGTAAACTAATCACAGGTAAATTCTGTTTTTAGAAATCAGGAGACACTTATTATCAGGGATTTTAGACTAGAGGATGATTTGGTGGTATCTGTGATCCTATTGCACATATGAGGAGCTCTGAAAGAGAATGAAAACATTTATTTCAAACAACTATACATCCATGTCCAGATCTCCGTGTATATAGATGCACAGTAGTATGTACACAGATTGCATTCCAGAGGTAGCCAAGTACATTTGCATTAACATCAATGATTTGGTGTACATGTGTATCTATCGAGGAACCTAGTACGAAAGGTGGTGTTTGAAAC
Source organism: Pelodytes ibericus (assembly GCA_036172795.1). Taxonomy (NCBI): domain Eukaryota; kingdom Metazoa; phylum Chordata; class Amphibia; order Anura; family Pelodytidae; genus Pelodytes; species Pelodytes ibericus. The sequence continues at coordinate 115,961,401 of CM069863.1, forward strand.
AGGGTCTGTTGCAGATGAAAAAGAATGTTTTGTTAATGTTGTGTGTATACAGTAGGGTGGAGATCATCTCACATCAACATTTTCACTGGGCTTCATTTATGAAAGAGGGGATGGCATGTAATGAAGCATGGAATTCCCTAGTTAAGGCCATAGTAGTTGAGTTGTAATCATTCTGAAGAGGGAATTACATGCAATTCCCTCTATCATTAATGGAGCCCTATCTGCTGTACATGTTTCTACTACAAGTGACATGCACATAAATGTACTTGTATTTGTATGTTTGATTTACCATAGACAGGTGAAGAGGTCACTGACACCAAGGTCAACTTAGCCGTCTGAGCTGGTGAAATCCGAAGGGGACTTGGAACAATAAATGTTCTATACTTATGACAAGGCAAGTCTGTGTCTACTGTCCCCTCGACCCCTTTGACAGTTTCAGGCCGCAAGACCTGCATTAGCTTCTCCTCAAAATCCAGCGTTCAGTCGGCTTCAGAGGATCACCGCCATGTATAGCTTCCTCTTCACCTGTCTTACGTCTGAATGTCTGAAACATTGCAATTGGCACATTATCATTAATCATCTGTACATGTTATCCCATTTACACATAAACATGTGTTTATCTGTACATGTATGTATGCACATATTGTGGTAATTAGCGTACCTGGGAAATTTCACCTTCCGGAATACTGTGCAATTCTACGGAAATGTTGAGTGTCAAACTAATGATCTCTATATGTTAACCGATCCATAAGTAACGGAGCAGATCCAGGAAAAAAAAATTGTCAAAAACTGAGCCAAATAATGGTGTTTGAGTGGATTCTCTGCCATTACTCTGAACATGGTCAGCTACTGATGTGCCCAGCTGATTGTCAACATCAGGGCTGGCTTTAAGTGTTCTGGTGCCCTGTGCGGCCTTAAGTGTTCTGGTGCCCCATGGTGCCCCCCCCCACCCCACCCCACCCCACCCCATGCCTGTCTCTTTCCTATCCCTCCATGTATGTGTCTCTCCCTTCCCATGTTTGTCCTTTTGCCCTTCAGTGCTATGTCTGTCTCTCTCCAACTCCCCCATACCTTTTCTCTCTCCCCCCCTTCCCCATAGCTGTTCTCTCTCTCACCCTCCTCCCCATAGCTGTTCTCTCTCCCCCTCCTCCCCATATCTGTTCTCTCCCCCCCTCCTCCCCATAACTGTTCTCTCTCTCCCCCTCCTCCCCATATCTGTTCTCTCTCTCCCCTCCTCCCTATATCTGTTCTTTCTCTCCCCTCCTCCCCATAGCTGTTCTCTCTCCCCATATCTGTTCTCTCTCTCCCCCTCCTCCCCATATCTGTTCTCTCCCCCCCCTCCTCCCCATATCTGATCTCGCTCCCCCTCCTCCCCATATCTGTTCTCTCTTCCCCTCCTCCCCATATCTGTTCTCTCTCTCCCTCTCCGTTTTCTTAACTCCCCCCTCCTCTGTTCTCTTCTCCCCCCCTCTGTTCTGTCTCTCCCCTTCCCCTTCCTTTATTCTGTCTCTCCATCTTCCCTCATTCTGTCTCCCCCTCACTTGTTCTGTCTCCTCCCTCCCCTGTTCTGTCTCCCACCCTCCTATGTTCGGTCTCTCCCCCCTCCCCTTGTTCTTTTCTGTCTGTGAGGGGGCGGAGCTCATGCTGCCCGCGGCTCCCTGTTAGGCAGGGTGGGGGCGGAGCTATACCTCCCACCCAGTGAGCCCCGCCCCCTCCACCAGCAAACATTTTTTTTAAACTTTTTTTTTTCTTCTGGCGGGCGCCCCCTGGTGTGTCTCACACCCCAAAGGCCGGCCATGGTCAACATCTGAATTCTCCAAACTCAGGAAAATGTTGTCTTCTTGTTCCACTGATTGATCTAAAAGACAGAAAACTGATTTCTCTTGTTGTCTACAATATCATGCAGCATGTGCATTCTACCAACTTCTTTATTTTGTTATTGATCATACATATTAAAACTTTATTGACGGATCTAAAAATGCACTTTGCACTTATAGCTTTTGCAATGAACTTTTGAACACATCTATTCATGTAATGTACTTACCTGCTGTTGCTGGAAAATTAGGTTGTAGAGCACCAGCTCAGCCAGCACACTGGGATTTGGCCAATTCCCACATTTACACAGTGTTTTCATCATAAAGAATTTCTGTGCTCGTTTGGAACTCATTGTAGAACTAATTTTTATGTCCACACGGAGATGCAGCTAACTTCCAAATGTGTATATTCTTTGTTCTAAGTGGCGTAATTAATTCCATTGGAATGTTCAAATATCAGACTTATAATTCAGAGATGAACTGTATCTTTTTTTTTTTTTTTTTTTTGAATGAATGGCTGACTATCTGTATTTCTTGCAGTTAATTACATTTTTTTCGTATATCTGGATTTTCTTTCGTAATGCATAAGCCTGTGATAGTGCATCTTTGTTAACACTGTTTGAACTGTATTTCCACTTTGATCAAGCAATGCTTCATTTTGGTGCATGTATTGAGTGCATTCTGTTTAAGCAGATATCAGTGGGGAATCGGCTACGATTGCGAACATATTAAAAGGGGCAACTTGGAAGCTAATAATTCAGTTTCTAATGTGTCCCCTATGTGTCCTTAATAATTCTGGACCATTTTGGGGCTGTATATTGGCACATTTTTTGTCAACCCTATGGTATTGTAGAGGTCAATGACAGCTAAGGTAAGGTCCAGTGCTCATGCACATTCCCACTAAAACAATGGAATGGAGTTGGGAAGATACGTAGGAAATAAAATAAAATGAATAACATTTATTTTTTTAAATGAATGATGGTGGCCAAACCCAGCCTGGCGACAATTGGTGAGCTACCTTTATCTCACTATCAACATGTAGGAGATCCCTGATCTAGAACCTGTGTAGCCATATGGGACCAAACTGAAGGGCAGCACCACAGGATATCACGGCTAAAGGGGGGGGGGGAGTAGAGAGACTACATGGGGGAGAGAAAAGAGAGACTACAGAGGGAAGACAGAGAGAGAAAAGAGAGCCTACAGAGGGAGGGGGGAGAGAAGGGAGACGAGGGGAGAGAAAGAGAGCGAGAGAGAAGGGAGAGACTACAAAGATATATACCGTATTTGCTCGATTATAAGACGACCCTGATTATAAGACGACCCCCCAAACTTTGGATATTCCTTTAGGAAAAAAACTAAAAGCCTGAATATAAGACTACCCTATAGGAAAAAAGTTAAACTTGTATATATTCACATGTAAATTGCTTTTTTAATAAAAAATTATGATATCAAAAAATTTATTTCTAGTTTTTATTTCTTTTTATGTGCCAATGCTGCCTTTCTCTTTCCCTTGCCCCCATTTTTCTCTCTCTCCCCCCTCCCCTTGTCTGTCTCTTAACCCCCTCACTCCCCTTGACTCTGTCTCTGCCCCCCTCCCTCCCCCTGTCTCTCTGTCCCCCCTGTCTCTCTGTCCCCCTCCCTCCCCCTGTCTCTCTGCCCCCCCTGTCTCTCTTTCCCCCTCCCTCCCTCCCCTGTCTCTCTGCCCCCCTCCCTCCCTTCCCTTTACCTTGATCCCTGGTGGCTAGTGGGGCAGCCGGGGGATGTCTGCACGATACTTGCAGACATCCTCCATGCTGCCCGACACGGCAGTCTATTATGACGGACAGCTGGTCCGTCATAATAGTCTGCCGTGTCGGGCAGCATGGAGGATATCTGCACGTATCGTGCAGACATCCCCCAGCTGCCCGATTTACCCTGGTGGCTAGTGGGGCAGCAGAGGAAGTCTGCGCGATGAGCGCAGACCTCCCCTGCTGCCTCCCGGCACGCTCGCCGGGACTTCTGTGACGAAAGCGGAAGTACCCGGCTTCTTCACAGAAGTCCCGGCGGTCGTGCCGGGCGGAAGCAGGGGAGTCTGCGCTCGTTGCGCAGACATCCCCTGCTGCTAGAGAGGGGGATCCAGGTCCCCTGCAGCTCTGCTGGGGACCTGGATCCATGTCTTATAATCTGACCTCAATTTGAGGTCAGATTATAAGAGACCTCGATAAATAAGCATTTGCTCTGAAAAAAACCTCGTCTTATAATCGAGCAAATACGGTATATCGAGAGAGAAAGAGAGAGAGATAGAGAGAGAGAGAGTGAAGAGAGACTACTGAGGGGAGAGAGAAGAGAGAAAATAGAGACTACAGAGGGAAGACAGAGAGAGAAAAGAGAGCCTACAGAGGGGGGGGGAGAGAGAAGGGAGACTAGAGGGGAGAGAAAGAGAGCGAGAGAGAAGGGAGAGACTACAAAGATATATATATATATATATATATATATATATATCGAGAGAGAAAGAGAGAGAGAGAGTGAGAGAGAGAGAGAGAGAGAGAGAGAGTGAAGAGAGACTACTGAGGGGAGAGAGAAGAGAGAATACCGAGGGGAGAGAGGAGAGAGAGAGAAGAGAAACTACAAAGGGGAGAGAGGAGAGAGAGAAGAAAGACTACAGGGGGGAGAGAGGGTAGGCAGAATACAGAGGGGAGATATAAGAAAGAGAGAAACTACAGAGAGGAGAGAGGAAAGAGAGAGAAGAGAAGGGAGAGAGGAGAGAAAAAAGAGAGACTACAGAAGGGAGAGAGAGAGAAGAGAGATTACAGAGGGGACAGAGACAAGATAGACTACAGAGGGGGGAGAGCGAGAAGAGAGACTACAGAGGGGAGAGAGGAGAGAGAAGAGAGACTACAGAGGGGGAGAGAGAGAAGAGAGTCTACAGAGGAGAGAGAGATGAGAGACTACAAAGAGGAGAGAGGAGAAAGAGAGAACAGAAACTACAGAAGGGAGAGAGGAGAGAAAAAAGAGACACTACAGGGGGAGAGAAGAGAGACTACAGAGGGGAGAGAGGAGAGAGAAGAGAGACTACAGAGAGGAGAGAGAATAGAGACTACATAGGGGAGAAAGAAGAGACACTAATATGGGGAGAAAGGAGAGAGAAAAGAGACACTACAGAAGGAAGATTGGAGAGAGAAAAAAGACTACAGAGGGGAAAGAGAAGAGAGACTACAAAGGGGAAAGACTGGAGAGAGAGACTACAGAGGGGAGAGACTAGAGAGGAGAGAGAGAGAATACACAGGGGAGAGAGACTAAAGAAGAGGGAGATAGAGCAAGACTACAGAGTGGATAGAGAGACTGCAGGTGGGGAGAGAGAAAAGAGACTACAGAGAGGAAAGAGAGAGAGAGAGAGAGAGAGAGACTACAGAAGGAAGAGAGAGAAAAAAGAGAGCCTACAGAGGGGATAGAGAGAGGGAAGTGAGACTAAAGAGGGAAGAGAGAGAAAAGATAGACTATAACGGAGAGAGAGAAGAGAGATTACTGAGGGGAGAGATGAGAGAGAGAGAAGAGAAACTACAAAGGGGAGAGAGGAGAGAGAGAGAAGAAAGACTACAGAGGGGAGAGCAGGAAGGCAGACTACAGAGGGGAGAGAGAAGTGAGAGAGACTACAGAGGGGAGAGATAAGTGAGAGAGACTACAGAGGGGAGATAGAAGAAAGAGAGAAACTACAGAGAGGACAGAAGAAAGAGAGAGAATAGAGACTACAGAAGGGAGAGAGGAGAGAAAAAAGAGAGACTACAGAATGGAGGGAGAGAGAAGAGAGATTACAAAGGGGAGAGAGAAAAGAGAGACTATAGAGGGGGAAGAGAGAGAGAAGAGAGACTACAGAGGGGAGAGAGAAGAGAGACTACAGAGGGGGAGAGAGAGAAGAGAGACTACAGAGGGGGAGAGAGAGAAGAGAGACTGGAGAGAGGAGAGAGAGAGAGAAATGAAACTAAAGAATGGAGAACTTTTGAACACATCTATTAATGTAGATGTAGAGAGACTACATGGGGGAGAGAAAAGAGAGACTACAGAGGGAAGACAGAGAGAGAAAAGAGAGCCTACAAAGGGGAAAGACTGGAGAGAGAGACTACAGAGGGAGAGAGAGAGAGAGAAAATAGAGACTACAGAAGGAAGAGAGAGAAAAAAGAGAGCCTACAGAGGGGATAGAGAGAGTGAAGTGAGACTAAAGAGGGAAGAGAGAGAGAGAAAAGATAGACTATAGAGGAGAGAGAGAAGAGAGATTACTGAGGGGAGAGATGAGAGAGAGAAGAGAAACTACAAAGGGGAGAGAGGAGAGAGAGAGAAGAAGGACTACAGAGGGGAGAGCAGGAAGGCAGACTACAGAGGGGAGAGAGAAGTGAGAGAGACAACAGAGGGGAGAGAGAAGTGAGAGAGACTACAGAGGGGAGATAGAAGAAAGAGAGAAACTACAGAGAGGACAGAAGACAGAGACAATAGAGACTACTGAAGCGAGAGAGAAGAGAAAAAAGAGAGACTACAGAATGGAGGGAGAGAGAAGAGAGATTACAAAGGGGAGAGAGAAAAGAGAGACTATAGAGGGGGAAGAGAGAGAGAGAAGAGAGACTACAGAGGGGAGAGAGAAGAGAGACTACAGAGGGGGAGAGAGAAAAAAGAGACTGGAGAGAGAGAGAGAGAGAGAAACGAAACTAAAGAATGGAGAGAGGCAAGAAAAAAAGAGAGACTACAGAAGCGAGATTACAGAGGAGAGAGAGAAAAGAGAGACTACAGAGGGGGGAGAGAGAGAGAGAGAGAAGAGAGACTACAGAGGGGAGAGATGAGAGAAAAAAGAGAGACTACAGAAGGGAGGGAGAGAGAAGAGAGATTACAGAGGGGAGAAAAGAGAGACTATAGAGGGAGAAGAGAGAGAGAAGAGAGACTGCAGAGGAGAGAGAGGGAAGAAAATAGACTACAGAGGGGGAGAGAGAGAAGAGAGACTACAGAGGTGAGAGAGGAGAGAGAAGAGAGACTACAGAGGGGGAGAGAGAGAAAATAGACTGGAGAGAGGAGAGAGAGAGAGAGAGAGAGAGAGAGAGAGAGAGAGAGAGAGAGAGAGAGAGAGAGAGAGAAAAGAAACTACAGAAGGGAGAGAGGCAAGAAAAAAAGAGAGACTACAGAAGTGAGAGAGAAGCGAGATTACAGAGGGGAGAGAGAAAAGAGAGACTACAGAGGGGGGGAGAGAGAGAAGAGAGACTACAGAGGGGGAGAGAGAGAGAAGAGAGACTACAGAGGGGAGAAAGAAGAGACACTAATGTGGGGAGAGAGGAGAGAGAAAAGAGACACTACAGAAGGAAGATAGGATAGAGAAAAGAGACTACAGAGGGGAAAGAGAAGGGAGACTACAAAGGGGAGAGACTGGAGAGAGAGACTACAGAGGGGAGAGAGAGAATACACAGGGGATAGAGACTACAGAAGAGGGAGATAGAGACTACATATAAAAGAGGCGATAGAGACTACAGAAATGAGAGGGGAGAGAGACTACAGAAATGGAAATGAGAGGGGGAGTGAGACTACACAGACCTACCTCAGGACATGCCCTATTACCCACATTGCACATCCAGGACAAATTAAAATTAATGAGAAGGGGGTGGTCAGTGTACCTTTTCAAGATGTCCGTGGCAAGCATGTGCCTAGGCACTCTGACCCAAGCAGGATCAGCCAGCAATCCTGATTGCCATCCCTTTGCCTTCAGAGGATATGGTGGTAGATGACATATATTTTAATGGGGGTAGCAGTGAGTGTGGTTATGAGTATCCCTTTTTTTTGATACTGATTCTGATTGGGCTCTGTTATTTAGCACACTTTCATATTTCCTTTAGCGGGTTAATGGGCATTTTTGACCTCAAGCTGATACTTTGATTATGGATCCGTTAACATTTAACGATTGCTAGTTCAGCACTCACAGTTGCCATTATAGTTTACGTATTTACTGCTCACGATTGCTCATTCATTATTTAGATGTGAAATATACTTATTTCCCATGATGTGTTACTAAATGGCCACAGGGTGTCACTGTTTTCCTACACTTTATTATTCGACAAAGGGATAAGCAGGGCAAGGAAAAATGGTAGTGTGTATGTAAGCTATAAATACAGCATAAGTATTTATCATCTATTTTATTTGGCTTATTTTTAATTTTTTTTGTACATTTTATATATTATTTAATATAATCTGTGTACAACAAGCAATTACACAAAATGACTTGACATGTCATTCTTCGGCAAAAATCATATAGATATCTAACATCATTTACTACTTAAGATCTAGCAATTGATATGTTTAATTATGTATAACATGTATGAACTCTATATTATCTAATAGTGATAGATAGTATATATCGGATGACATGTTTACTGATGCTTACAAAACCTGTATATATCTAGTAACCTCTACTTTAACTTATCAATTAACCTACAACTGGATACTAGACATGTGCAAAACTAAAATTTTCATTTCGTTTTCGTCCATTCGGACGAAAATGTTATTTATTTCGTCTAAATTTTTTTTAGTTCATTACTGCATTAGTTTCAGACGAAATTAGTTCATTATTTTCGTTTTGTTTTATTCGTTCGTACGAATCAATTGACCTACATCCATTCCATAAACCGAAAGTCTATAAACCGAAAGACATTCGTTTATAGACTTTCGGTTTATGGAATGTACATAATGCTATTGGCTTTCTATAAAACGACTCTATATTGGTTTATAGAAAGCCAATAGCATTACATACATTCCATAAACCGAAAGTCTATAAACCGAATTTCTTTCGGTTTATAGACTTTCGGTTTATAGAATGCATGTAATGCTATTGGTATTCTATAAACGAAAGTCTATAAACCGAAAGAGAGTTGGTTTATAGCCTTTCGGTTTATGGAATGTATGTATGTAATGCTATTTGCTTTCTATAAACCGAAAGTCTATAAACCGAAAGAGATTTGGTTTATAGACTTTCGGTTTATAGAAAGCCAATAGCATTACATACATTCCATAAACCAAAAGTCTATAAACCGAAAGAGAGTCGGTTTATAGACTTTCGGTTTATGGAATGTATGTAATGCTTTTGGCTTTCCATAAACCGACTCTGTTTGGTTTATAGAAAGCCAATAGCATTACATACATTCCATAAACCGAAAGTCTATAAACCGACTCTCTTTCGGTTTATAGACTTTCGGTTTATAGAATACCAATAGCATTACATGCATTCCATAAACCGAAAGAGAGTCGGTTTATAGACTTTCGGTTTTTGGAATGTATGTAATGCTATTGGCTTTCTATAAACCAACTCTATTTCAGTTTATAGAATGTCAATAGCATGAATGGACGAATGGACGAATGACTTTAGTTTATTAACCATTCGTTCATTTGGCTTTCGTTAGTTTAGCATTTTCGTTATTTTTTCGGACGAATGGTCCAAAAACGAATGCACATGTCTACTGGATACAGTTTTTAAGGATGTGGTCGTTTTGGGAGTATCCATGACTTGCTCCAGCTTTATATTTTTGTTTTTAACGTGGGTTGCTGCTTTATTTATTATGTATGTAATATTCAAAGGTGGGTTCAAATATACCAATTACTCTATCAGATATTAGACAAAACATCACATAATATTTTACAAGTTATTATGTACAATAGTGCAGACAAACAAATGGCATTCCGGTATGTTGTTATGGTATACAGATTGGATCTTGTTCTTTTAGAATTTGGTTCATGAACCAAGGTGAGGTTTGAATGGCTTGTTTCATTTTTCTTTTTAGGTCAAGAGACAGTGAGTTGATGTATAATCTTTAAAAAAAACGTTCTATTCCCACAGTCTTATTTTGTTGTGTGTTGAGCCAAGTCATACAAAAGATATAAAATAGTTTTTCTTTGATGATTGTTATGGATGCCATATCCCTGCTGTAATATTCAAAGGTGGGTTCAAATATACCAATTACTCTATCAGATATTAGACAAAACATCACATAATATTTTACAAGTTATTATGTACAATAGTGCAGACAAACAAATGGCATTCCGGTATGTTGTTATGGTATACAGATTGGATCTTGTTCTTTTAGAATTTGGTTCATGAACCAAGGTGAGGTTTGAATGGCTTGTTTCATTTTTCTTTTTAGGTCAAGAGACAGTGAGTTGATGTATAATCTTTAAAAAAAACGTTCTATTCCCACAGTCTTATTTTGTTGTGTGTTGAGCCAAGTCATACAAAAGATATAAAATAGTTTTTCTTTGATGATTGTTATGGATGCCATATCCCTGCTTATCCAGAATTGTAGAATGGTTTTGTTTGTTACAGCGGAGATGATTCTTGTAAAACGGGCATGTGTGATGGTTAAGCTAGAATAGCCAAAGAGGACGAATTCTAGGTTGTTGACCAAAGGAATGCCAAATGTTTGTTCCACATAGCCCTGGACAACATCCCGAAACTTACATATCACCTTACATTGCCAAATACAATAAAGAAATGAGTCTTCTCGTGTCTGGTTGCATTTACAACAGGAATCATGTTGTGCTACATTAACATTTTTTAAAACGTGCTGGGGACATATAGGCTCTATGTAGTATTTTAAAAAAAAAAATCTATATACATGGTCGATTTAATCGTGAGGCAGAGTGTTTCATTTGCTTTTAAAATAGTATCAATTGATAAATGCTGAAGATGTATAGACCACTTGATTAAGCCAGTATTAGTTTTAGAGAAATGTATGGTTGCCGTACTAAAGCGGGTTCTATTTGTAGAGTCTATAACAGTCAACCAATTATTTTCCCAAGTATTATCTGGAGATGTATAGATTATATGCTTTATATAATTCTATACCTGTTGATTAAGTTATGGGTGTCATGTCTATGTCTAGGAATCTACTCCTGAGTGTGTCTAGTTTAAACAGCTTGTGCTAGGAAATATTTACAAATGGTCGCATGGAGGTAATTCCTTTCCGTGCCCACTGTGTCTAGAAGTATTCTGCCTTTCCGTTCAAAAATTGTGGGTTTTTAAGGAATGGAAGGTATAAAGATTTAGTAAAATCCTGGTGATTCTGAACACTTACAAGTTGCCAAGCTTGGATTGGACCAAATACTACTGTGGCTGTTTTTGTCTCCTTTGGCAGGTGTCCTACTGAAGTATGTAAGAGGGCTTTAGGATTTATGGATGGGTAGGTGTTTTGATCTATTGGGTCAGTAAATCTTTTATTTTCTAAGTTCCAGTCTATTGTGAAGCGCAGGATGGCAGCCCAATTATACTCTTTAAGGTTAGGTGCAATAAGTCCACCTATATTCCATGGTTGCTGTAGTTTTAGCCAGCTAATTTTGGGATGTCTAAGGAGTAAGGGTAGATGTTGTAAAGTATATAGTAATCTCGGAAAGGTTACCATCTTAATTAGTGCTACTCGACCAATACATGACAATAATAAATGTTTCCATGTTTTTAGTTTTTCTGAGATTTTAGTAAAAATTTGTGTATAGTTTAGCAAGTATGTCGTATGTGGAAATTTTGGTAAATGAATCCCCAATTTTTTAACAAAAGAGGTGCCCACTTAAGAAGGGTTGGTCGGCATGTTTGCTGGTACCACTGTTTTTTGAAGGTACATTGCTTCTGATTTTGAGTAAATTATAGTGAATCCACTAGCTTTTCCAAATCTCTCTATCAAATTCAAGATAATTGGCCACTCGTTTTGTGGTTTGGCTACGAAAAGTAACACATCGCTTATGAAGGCAGTGGCCTTTATTACGGATGTTCCTACTCTGATTCCTTCCAGATTCTGGTTGTTATGAAGGATCCAGATTAGGGGATCTAATGCAATATTAAAAAGTAGGAGTGATAGTGGGAATCCTTGTCAAATGCCTCTTGCTATAGGAACTGGGTCTGAAGGCAATCCATTTATTTGTTGTAATGTTGATGGTGAGGCATATAGGTTTCTGAAAAATGTGAGAAAATTTGCTCCAAAGAATCTAAACTTAAGAATCCTTATTATATGTTCCCATGAGATGATGTCAAATGTTCTACAAGCGTCTAATCTTATTAAGGAATAATTGTGCGAGGGTCCTTTTATTTTTGTCTGCTGTATGGCTAGTGATTTTCTTATTCCTATAGTAGGTGAGTGATTTTCAATGAACCCATTTATTCTCCATATTTTCCAGGCTTCAGTATTAGGGTTGTCTTGGAACCCAGTAAAGATGAAGCTGAAATATGGTCTATAAATATATTATTATATAAGTTGGTGAGATGTCTTGTTTTAATAGTTTTAAAAATTCTGCATGATAGCCAACTGGGCATGCTGATTTGTGATTTGTTAGAAAGGATATTGTTAATTTGACTTCTTCTAGGATCGGGGCATTAAATATGTTTCTTTGGGTATTTGTTAGTTTTTGGAGCTGAGCTTCCTGTAATATTGATATACCTGTTTCTCTATCATCTGGCTGTTCTTGAAATAAGGTGGAGAAATGGGTTTGGAAGACTTGGATAATGTCTCCAATGTTCAATAAGTTTAGGCCGTTGTGTTTGATGTTAGTAATATATGTTATGGGACTGGTATTTTTAGCAACTTTAGCCAGAAGTCTTCCCGATTTCCCCCCATCGAAAAAATTTATGTCTGGAGTGTTTGATATGTCTGGTTGCTTTTTCAGTAGAAAACATTTCCAGTAATTGCTTAACTGTTTGATATTCTGATTTGTTGTTTTCGTCTGTGTTTTTTAACAGATTAACCCCTTAAGGACAGAGCCTTTGAAACATTTTTGTCCTTTCTGGACAATGGCTATTTTAACATTTCTGTGCTGTTTGTGTTTAGCAGTATTTTTCTTCTTCGTCATTTGCTGTACCCACACATATTATATATTTTTTTTTTAACGGGACAAGAAGGGCTTTCTATGGATGCCATATTTTTGATCATATCTTATCATATTATTAAAAAAAATAATAAAATATGGTAAAAAAAAAAAATTCACAAATTTCCTGACTTTTATTTGAAATAACTTCTCATCGACAATAGCGAACGAAAAAACATGCTAAAAAGATTCTACTATTTCTCCTGAGTACAGGGATACCACCCATGCATAGGTTTGTTGGGTTGTTTGGGGGCTAAAATGCCAAATTTGGTAGGTGCAGTTTTTGGTTTTCCAAATTAAAATTTTGACATGCAGACCGCCTGCACCCATGTCCCATTTGGGACATATATGAAACCAGCCAGTGTATTTTACCCCATCAACCCATATATTTTTTTAAAGTAGACACCCTACGCTATTTCAAATGGTGGTATTTTAACACTTTCCATGCACTAATTCTACCACCAGCCTTTGTCAAAGTTTGTGGTAGTAATTTTTGTGTGGTTTTTTTTCACAAATATTGTATTTTAGACATAAATACACAGATTTTGGTATGTGTCACTGCCAAACAATAACCCAATATGTGTTCAACAACATCTCCTGAGTACAGGGATACCACCCATGCATAGGTTTGTTGGGTTGTTTGGGGGCTAAAAGGGACACATTGTGAAGGTGTGTATTTTCAACTTGGAATATTGACGTGTAGTCAGCCTGAGCCCATCTTTCATTTGGGACTTTTTTTTAAAGTAGGACAGTGTATTTTACCCCAAAAAGTATATATTTTGTAAAAGTAGACACCCTAGGCTATTTTAAATGGTGTTATTTTAACACTTTCCATGCACCAATTCTACCACCAGCCTTTGTCAAAGTTTGTGGTAGTCATTTTATTGTGTATTTTTTCCCACATACATTGTACTTTAGACACAAATTCACATATTTCGGTATGTGTCACTGACAAACAATACCACAATATATGTTCAGCAACATCACCCGAGTACAGGGATACCACCCATACATAGCTTTGTCAGCTTTGTTGGGTGTTGAAAGGCTAAATTTGAGAGGTGCGCTTTTTGATTTTCACCTTTGCCACTGATCGGCTGTTACTGATCGCTATACACACATTCAGACAGCTACAAAAGGAATACACGTAATCCCCTAGTGGGTATAATTAACCCCTAGCGAGTCTGACAAAAAAAATGCTGATAGCAAAAAAAAATCCTTCTGCGACTAGATTGCTCCATATGCGCTGCTTAGGCACTGACCATATGCACTGCTTAGGAAGTGATATACGGCAAGGAAGGGGTTAATAGCTCTTAAAAGAGCCTTTGATATACTGTAATAAATCAAAGTAAAAAAAAATAACCCCTAAAAAAATGCACAGACAGCAAAAAATGTGCTGCTGTGTAAGATCACTGCGTACACAGCGATCAATTGCAGGGAAGGGGTTAAATACTGGAAACGGCTTTTATAAAAGCCTTTGGGTCTCAATTCTATTAAATATATTATAATTAAAAACTTACATTATACAGCTCTGTCTCCCTCCCTCACTAAAACTCAAGTGAGAGGGAGGCAGATCTACACGGGTCAGATCAAATATTTATAAATATTGATCTAACCAGACGAATGGTGATGCTCATCTGAGCAAACGCCAACCCGCCTTTGTCACTTATCAGCTGTTACTGATCACTATACATGCGGTCAGACAGCTAAAAAAAATTTTTTTACGTTAAACGTAGTCCCCTAGCGGGTATAATTAACACGTGACGGGTGTAATAAAAAAGTTTACATTTTTTTTAAAATGCATTGCTGCATTTGCGTCAGATCGCTGCTTAGGCAGTGATCTACAGCAAGAAAGGGGTTAATCTCTCTTAAAAGAGCTTTTTTTTTACTGTAATGAATTACAGTAAAAAAAATTAACCCCTAAAAAATGCACAGACGGCAAAAAATGTGCTGCTGTGTATGATCACTGCGTACACAGCGATCAATGGCAGGGAAGTGGTTAAATGGCTTTTATAAAAGCCCTTGGTGTTTAAAATTTTATTAAATTTTTTTTTATTATTTTATTTTATTTTTTTACTTTATCTGATCTGTCTCTCTCCCTTACTAAAACTAGTAAGGTGAGGGAGGCAGATCAATACTTGTCAAAGGCAATATTTGCTAATATTGCCTTTGACTGTATGGTAAGTGCTCATCAGAGCACTTACCATACATTCCTGCACACAGATCACATAGATCTGTTCTGCCGGCATCGATTGGCTCCCCCTAGAGCATCGGAAGTGAAATACTTTCACTTCCGATGCTCTTGCCATTAGAAGGGAAGCGCTGCCTGTACAGCAACACCGTTAGAGTAAAGAAAGCGACCGCTGGTCGCTTTCTATACTCAATTTAGTGCATGACGTGCCAAGCACGTCACCTGTCGGCAAGTCCACGATTTGCCGTGACGTGCCTGGCACGTCATCTGTCGTTAAGGGGTTAAAAAAGACGAAAAAGTGATGTGCACTCCACTCCAGTGAGCGATCCAATAAAGTGCTTTATTTAAACAATGAACATGAGACCAAAAAGGAGGTACATGTACAGCAAAACGAACAAACAGATGATTAAGCGTTGTAATACGCGAAACGCGTAAGGTGCGGTTTTCTGTTTGTTCGTTTTGCTGTACATGTACCTCCTTTTTGGTCTCATGTTCATTGTTTAAATAAAGCACTTTATTGGATCGCTCACTGGAGTGGAGTGCACGTCACTTTTTCGTCTTTTTTGCCTGTACATTACACGCCTTGTCAGATGGATGGAGCACCCACGTGGAGAGCATAGGTGAGCGGAGCCGATCATCATTTTTCGTCTTTTTGATACATTTTTTAACAGATTATTTTGTGCTTGGGTAACTGAGTGCAATAGATCATATTTTTTTTCCCATGTTCTATTGCAATTTGCCACGTATGCTATGAGATTACCTCTGAAGACTACTTTAGCTGTGTTCCACAACAATATGGGGTCTTCCACATGGGCCAAGTTGTCATCAACAAAATTGGCCCATGTCAAAGATAGAAAGGTCCCAAAGTCAACATTTGCCATTAGACATGGTTTGTTTCTTCTACCCATTTCTAAGGTCAGTGTTATAGGTGAATGATCTGATATGACTTTGGTTAGTATATGAGTTTCGGTATTTGCCGTCAGGAGATGTGGCGAGACTAACATGTAATCTATTCTTAACTGACTATCATGCACTTGAGAATGATGTTTGTATTCTCTAGCAGAGTTATTTGATAAGTGCCATTTGTCTATTAATTTCAGTTGGGTCATCAACAAATTTATACCCTCTGAGGGGCATAAAGAAATGTTTAATGTGTATGACTCATTCCTTAAAGCCTCAAAGGATATTAAATGTTTGAGTTTGGTTGAAACACAATACAAAATTACTAATAGATGGTATTATATCCCAACATCCTAAGCTAAAATGTTTCCGTCTACTGGGTTGACTTGTTGGAGATGTCTCCAAGAAGCGGGCTCTCACTCGCATATATGGTGGAGCTGCAGAGACATACAAAATGTTTGGCTTAAGGCTTTTTCCATAATTGAATCCCTTACAAAGATAAAAATTTCCAAAAACACTTAGAATTGCGCTAATGCATCTTAACTGGCCAAAAATGCAGTTAGCAGATCGATTGCTAATCAAACATATATATATGGCAGTTAAGATTACCATTGCACGCAATTGGAGGAAACAGGGAAAAATGTACTGGAGAGACATCATGACCCAAACCCTATTCCAGGTTCAAATGGAAAAGGAGATTAGTTGGGCCCAACACAATATGAAAAAACAAAAAAATTGGGAATTCTGGGAAAAATAACTGAAGCACTTGGACCCATAACCTCGGACATACACCTATAGGCAAAGAAAAGTATAACTTGATATGGTACCATCCCTCCCCTCTCCTTTGGCTGGCAACTTGACTAATTAGCTAAGAAGATATACATTTAAGTGTGATTCTCTTACGGAAAAAAAAAAAAAAAAGGAAAACAGTAAAGGGAAGAAGGAGAAAGAGAAAGGGGAAAAGAAAGGGTAGGGGGAAGAAGAAGGAAGAAAAAGAAAAAATGAAAGGAAAGGGAAGGATAAAGAGAAAGAAGGGAAAGGAAGGATAAGGAAAAGAAAAAGTAGGGGAAAAGGGGAAGAGGAATAAGGCGACAGGGAAAAGAAGTAGAACTGCATAGCATCAAGTCACTTTAACAAATTATAGGATATCCCTGTACAGTCATTTATTTATCTTCATACCCCCTGTATACCATACGCACCCTAAACCCTCTCTTCCTCCTTCCCCAATGCTCTATAAGTTCCTAGAATGTTTTTGTATTGTATTGTATTGTACTGTATGTTAATTTTTTTGTTTGATATATCTTGTCTTTTTATATATGGAAAAATGTAAGGTTAAAAAAAATAAAATAAAAAAAAAAGTAATGTGTCTGTGTCCTGATGAGGAGTCTAAGGCTGGGTCATTTGAAATCTCCTCCCATGATGATTGGCAATTCTGGCATTCTGGAAATCTTTAAAAACATTTAGAGGAAGAAGGATTGACTTGGTGAGTTTGGTGGGTATATATTTACCAGCAGGATCTGTACCTCTTCAATGGACACCTCTAAGATTAAAAATCTACCTTTTGGATCGATTTACCATGAATCTCGTACTTGATGTGCTTGCTAAATACAATGGCTTCTCACCTTGTGCCTCGTTTTGGATTGGGTGGACACACATTATGTGATCCAGTAATCATGTAGTGATATAGAACTTGATTTAAACCAATGTGTTTCTTGTAAACATTAGGTTTCATTCGTTGTAGGTGTGTAGTTACTTTATGCCTTTTTATTGCAGAATTTATTGTGACATTCCATTCCATGACACAAGTCTCAATTTGGGGATGGTGTATGACCATTTTTGATTTAACCCATCAAAAGTGGTTATACACCAAATAGAATTTTCCCTGAGGGCTGGGGAATCATCATGTGGCACACTCACACCTACAGTTGTATGCGTTTCCAGCACAGTTTTTGGCTCACACTTTACACAGTCAATGGTTGGATGTTGTTGTCCTGTTGGTATAGATACGCTTGTCATCTATATCGGCGGGGTAGTTGCTAAGCAGGATAAACAATATTGATTGTTTTCATCTATGGAGCACCAGGAGAGTCAATATGTACTGTTGGGGTAGGTGTTGCTTCTTTTGCTGCAAGGCTTCATTTGGAATGAGTTCGGACAATATTGTTCCATTGATGATGTGTGGGTTTGGACAGAGTGATAATGTTGAATTGTAGTTCTGGCATGTAGTTGCCTTGAATATGGTAGTTTTTGAATTACTTTCCTGCAGATTTTCGTGTGTTAGGTCATGTCACCATGTTCTGTAAAATTAGCTTGCAGGTTCATGGCCATTGGGCTTTCAGTGGTAAAAACAGAAGAAAATCAATTTTAAAATATCTGCTTGCTCTCTCTCTCCACTGACCATCTCAACCATTTTCAACTGTTTTTGCCATTTATGTATTTAAAACATTTTTGTGTTTGTGTTTTTCTTTCCTTAGCAATTTGCTACCTTCTTTTTATTTATTTCATAATTTACTTTACTAGTTAGCCACATTGATTTTAATGTGCTACTTTTATATTTGTTTATAAAGGGTATAAATGTACATGTATATTTTTGAAATTTTAGTTTGAAGGTATTCTACTCAACAAGACTAAGGGATGCATTAAACCTGCTGGCCTATTGAAAATTCAGTTTGCTGTTTTGAATTAGCTCAGTATTTATTGGCCCCTTCCTATTCTGTTTTGTTTTTAAAATAGCCAACCATCTAGCAATCCCCTGAGACATGAGACACTATTGCATTCAGTTACAATCTATCCTGACTGTAGAGATTGTGCCCATAAGGAAAATCATCTCAGTGCTCTTGAACCTCCCTCCTTCTTACTCCAAGAATCAGTCATGCATTAAGCTCCCTAATCTATTGCTGTTTTTTTGGTATAGTGCATGGCACAGACAGGCAAGGCCGACATCAGGCAATAAACCTGTCACAGGCCCAGTGGCCCCTTAAAAACAAAACAATAAAAACAATATAAAAAAAAAAGCTTGCTGGCAGAGGTGCTGGCTGTGTGTGAGATAAAAACAATCTCCCCTCACCAGACTCTCTGTGGTGAACAGGTGTCTGCGCTACCCAGGCACACAGACATCCTGCTATGTGGCCTCTTGAGCTCCCTGCGTGGTCTGCAGGCTGAGACCACAGACACCATGCTGTCAGCCACTAGACACCATTGAGCTTTGGGTGTTGGCTGGGGTAAGTCCTGTATGTGTAATGTTGGTGATGTGGCATGTCCTGGGTGTGCAATGGGGGTGCTGGGGCATGTCATGGATGTGCAATGTGGGTGATGGGGCATGTCCAGGGTGTGCAATATGGGTGATGGGTTATGTCCTGGGTGTGCAATGTGTGTGATGGGTTATGTCCTGGGGTGCTAGGGTAAGTCCTGGGGTGCAATGTGAGTGATGAGGCATGTCCAGGCTGTGCAATGTGTGTACTATGGCATGTCCAAGCTATGCAGTGTGAGTGCTGCTGCATGTTCTGGGGGTGCAATATGGGTGCTGTCTGGTGTAGGTTCTGGGTATGCAAGATGGTGCTATGGCAAGGAATGTGTGGGCATGAATAAAAGGAGAAATGGAGTGTGGGAGGCGGGGGCCCAGACCATATTTTCTGATTGACCAGGATAATTTAGTGAACCCATATCAAGAGCTGGCCATTATACTAGCTTTTTCTTGGACACTCATATAATGTGAAACAATGGAAAGTTAAAAATCAGATTATAATTTTTTTATAATTTATCTAGATTTAAACAACACCCATTTCCCATACTTTAAAAAATAATCTTAATAATAACAATCATATTAATAATTTAACACAGCATGATGCATTGCATGCACTTTAAGATTACCCAATAAATCCCAATTGTATTGGTCAACTTGCCTTCAATTTCATACACTTCTGAAAATGGGATAAAAATCTATATATTTGATTATTTTACCAGTTTGTGTCTAATGTTATATCTTACATAGTTACATAGAAGTTTAGATTTAAAAAGAAAAACTTGCGTCCATCAAATTCAACCCTATTCCTAATCCTTACCACTGTTGATCCAAAAGGAGGCAACTTCACCCCCCTTTATTTTCCCCCCATCAGATTACTCCTTGGATCAACAAGCACTGAATAAATATTAATGCCTACAATAAAATATATAGCCCTCTGTGTTCTATTTTATAAAAACAAAAAGTATCCAGGCCCCTTTTTAAAGGGATCTAAGGTACCTGCTAGCACCATATTCCATATCACCATATTCCATATCTTTTTTCATCTCCTTTCTTCAAGTCTTAGCAGGTGAACTCTTGTCCTTTGTATTGTTCTGTTAATGAACAGGTATTTAGAGAGCCCTTTGTATTGGCCCTGTACATATAAATATAGCATTATGATATTCCCTCTAAGATGCAGTTCCTCTAGCATGCATAAATGTAACTTTTTTAATAACAATTAGAGTTGAGCGGACACCTGGATGTTCGGGTTCGGTGGGTTCGGGGTCGAACTTGACCCCGAACCCCATTGAAGTCAATGGGGACCCGAACTTTTGGCCACTAAAATGCCTCTAAAAAAGTCCTGGAAAGGGCTAGAGGGCTGCAAAATGAAGTAAAATGTGGGTCAGTTGACCTATTCGTATGAATGGGGACTCTATTTCGGTTTATAGAAAGTCAATAGCCATGTAAAGCAATGTAATAAGAATTTCTTATGAATGGGGACTCTAGTTCAGTTTATAACGACATTCGGTTTATAGACTTTCGGTTTATAGAGTACATGTAATGCTATTGCTATTCTATAAACCGAAAGTCTATAAACCGAATGTCATTCGGTTTATAGACTTTTGGCTTATGGAATACATGTAATACTATTGGCTTTCTATAAACTGAAATAGAGTCCCCATTCATAAGAATTTCTTATGAATGGGGACTCTAATTCGGTTTACAGGGAGTGCAGAATTATTAGGCAAATTAGTATTTTGACCACATCATCCTCTTTATGCATGTTGTCTTACTCCAAGCTGTATAGTCTCGAAAGCCTACTACCAATTAAGCATATTAGGTGATGTGCATCTCTGTAATGAGAAGGGGTGTGGTCTAATGACATCAACACCCTATATCAGGTGTGCATAATTATTAGGCAACTTCCTTTCCTTTGGCAAAATGGGTCAAAAGAAGGACTGACAGGCTCAGAAAAGTCAAAAATAGTGAGATATCTTGCAGAGGGATGCAGCACTCTTAAAATTGCAAAGCTTCTGAAGCGTGATCATCGAACAATCAAGCGTTTCATTCAAAATAGTCAACAGGGTCGCAAGAAGCGTGTGGAAAAACCAAGGCGCAAAATAACTGCCCATGAACTGAGAAAAGTCAAGCGTGCAGCTGCCACAATGCCACTTGCCACCAGTTTGGCCATATTTCAGAGCTGCAACATCACTGGAGTGCCCAAAAGCAAAAGGTGTGCAATACTCAGAGACATGGCCAAGGTAAGAAAGGCTGAAAGACGACCACCACTGAACAAGACACAGAAGCTGAAACGTCAAGACTGGGCCAAGAAATATCTCAAGACTGATTTTTCTAAGGTTTTATGGACTGATGAAATGAGAGTGAGTCTTGATGGGCCAGATGGATGGGCCCGTGGCTGGATTGGTAAAGGGCAGAGAGCTCCAGTCCGACTCAGACGCCAGCAAGGTGGAGGTGGAGTACTGGTTTGGGCTGGTATCATCAAAGATGAGCTTGTGGGGCCTTTTCGGGTTGAGGATGGAGTCAAGCTCAACTCCAAGTCCTACTGCCAGTTCCTGGAAGACACCTTCTTCAAGCAGTGGTACAGGAAGAAGTCTGCATCCTTCAAGAAAAACATGATTTTCATGCAGGACAATGCTCCATCACACGCGTCCAAGTACTCCACAGCGTGGCTGGCAAGAAAGGGTATAAAAGAAGAAAATCTAATGACATGGCCTCCTTGTTCACCTGATCTGAACCCCATTGAGAACCTGTGGTCCATCATCAAATGTGAGATTTACAAGGAGGGAAAACAGTACACCTCTCTGAACAGTGTCTGGGAGGCTGTGGTTGCTGCTGCACGCAATGTTGATGGTGAACAGATCAAAACACTGACAGAATCCATGGATGGCAGGCTTTTGAGTGTCCTTGCAAAGAAAGGTGGCTATATTGGTCACTGATTTGTTTTTGTTTTGTTTTTGAATGTCAGAAATGTATATTTGTGAATGTTGAGATGTTATATTGGTTTCACTGGTAAAAATAAATAATTGAAATGGGTATATATTTGTTTTTTGTTAAGTTGCCTAATAATTATGCACAGTAATAGTCACCTGCACACACAGATATCCCCCTAAAATAGCTAAAACTAAAAACAAACTAAAAACCCTTCCAAAAATATTCAGCTTTGATATTAATGAGTTTTTTGGGTTCATTGAGAACATGGTTGTTGTTCAATAATAAAATTAATCCTCAAAAATACAACTTGCTAATAATTCTGCACTCCCTGTATAGAAAGCCAATAGCATTACATACAATGTAATTGCTGAACCCCGAACTCCAACACGGACATACAGTGAAATGTCCGTGTTCGGGGTCCAAAAACCGTAAAGTTCGGTACGAACCCGAACAGTGCAGTTCGGGTTCGCTCAACACTGATAACAATCTAACAGTGATCTAAATTATTCCCTATTCCAGAAGGCAGTGTCAGATCTTGGCTTGAAAACGTGTGTTTCATTTTCTATGAACCTTTGGGCATCTTTAATGTAATCTTATGTTTTTATATCTCTGTATTACCTCTAACCTTATATGCTGTAATAAATTAGACTGTAACTTTGCTGAAAGATGAGCATTTTAAATCCTCAAAAGCACATCAATACCTTTATGAGACAGGACTGTGGTTCGATAGTAGCTCAGTATGCAGAATCAATTATTTTAATCTGACTAGTTTCAGCTACAAATTGGTGACAGCATCCTAGAAGCATCTCTACATATTTAAAAGGGTGTAACCGTATATAGATATAATAGAATGTAGCATTTGTAATGTATTTCCTTAACACTGTGTTCACTGCCATATGAACTAACACTTTAATTGGAAGCTGTGCAGCCAACAAGAGGTAACATTACATGCAATATAAAGCAACATGTTCTCTCTTATTAGTTAGAAAAAATATGTTAGCACTGTGTGCAAGGTAAGAGCTAATGGCAGTGGTAAGTCTTATGTGCAGAAATGTCATTTTATTGCCAGCATCAGCAAGATGCTAATAAGAAAAGCCATGTTAACCACCAGGAAAATGGCAATTAAGATAACTAAGCTACTGTTCTTTATATAATAATGTCAGTGTCTGCTATATATTATTTTATTACTTCTTTTCTGCTACTGAGACATGAATTGGTATATCTATGGATGTACCAATTATTTAATGAGATTAGAAATGTTTAGAAAAAAATAAATTGCCAGTGACCTTTACCGTAATATCTGTATCTACATATACAGCTACACACACACACACACACACACACACACACACACACACACACACACACACACACACACACACACACGTTTATTTATTTTTATATATATGTTTATATCCTTATTTTGATTTATTAGGTTATAAACCTATGATCTAAACATTACATTGTGTGTCATTTATAACATTGTTTAACAAATTATAGAATCAATCAGAATTATTTACAAAGTATATGATGTCAGATATACAACTTAAGATAAATAAAAGGAAAAACAGAAATAAAATCCTCAAATAAATAAAATAGAGGTCTGTAATTACTTAGTTTAGCTTAATCAATAATTAGATGATATTAGTATTGACAGATTTACCATTGGGGCTAGAAAGCCATGGTGTTCATATTTTCAGAAATATCTCGTATTTGTCGTTCACAATACTCAATAGCTTTTTATTTACACAGATTTTATTTATTCTTGAAATCACATCATACCAGGATAGGTCTAATTTATTCCATCTACTAGCTGTATATGTTCGTATAACCATACATACATACATAATTATCTAATTACACACCTAAATACACACACACACACACACATTATATATATATATATATATAAATATATATATATATACACACACACACACTTGTTGTATGACATTTTTTTGTCCTACCATTTGCAGATACACTATTTCTGGCAGAACATGAGTAAGTTTATAAGTATATTTCAGTTCCATTGTATTCACACATTGTACTTTGAATAACCTTGTATGGCAGAACATTAATAAGGAACAAATAGATTTGGTACACTTAATGTTAATGGTCATACAATCTGATTTTAACAAGATTTATTAAAGTAATCTGGGTTTCTGTATATAAACCTGTACCTTTGGAGAGAGAGATTTGTTATACTACACTCCTGTCTAGTTGCCATTTCCCTCAATCACTGACAAATAACTGACAGCTATGAATTAATCCCACAGGTGGTACAAAAGAAAAGGACATGTTTCTCTGTTATTTGATATGAACTGCTATGTTGGTAAAATGTGTAATATAAAATCAAGAGTATTTTTTTCAGTCTCTGGTACCATAGAAAATGAAGAAAAACATGGTTTTAAAAAGGGATTAGTGTTCACTGTTCTAATGTGCTGGGATTTAAAACTTTCCTATCTGGTATCAGCGTGCCTGGTCTGTCTTTCTTTCAAATTGTCTGGTCTGTCTATAAATCAATATCTTTACCTTATCTACCAGCAGATCTGTCTTGACTGGACTGATTAGCCTGTGAGCCACTAATTTGTTTCAAATTTAATGCAGTCCAATGGCTGTGTCACCATTTTTATAACAATTATCAGTCTATGTTAATAATAAACATGCTGTTCATGAATAGGGGAGAGCTAGCCCAAGACTGACCCTTGATCTGTCCTATATGAAGATTATAGATAATGTGTCTATCTTCTTTATTGTTATTAAAAAAAGAGGTATATTTTTTATGCTGATGCCTCTGATTTATATATTCTAAAGTGCATCCCCTGCTTAGTTACTGTAAACATTGTTTTCTTGTACATTATGTCTGTGGGGATCTCTCATGCTGATCAGTTAAGAGCCATCAGAAGGTATCATCTCTAGTCTATGATTACACAGGGATTAATTAGGTTGCTTTTCTTTTAATTATTAAGGCAGTGTAAAATTAATAAAGTCTAGATTCAGGGAGTTTGTTTAAATAATAGAAAACAATGTTTTTTTGGGTCATCCTGACTGGCAAATAGGCAGAGGCAATGTTCATCTGTAAGCTCAGCTCTGCACAGAGTCTAGCTAAATTGGTGAGATGAAATCTTCTCACCTCAACTCACCTGCAAATAACCTTTTAGTAAATAGGCCCCATAGTTTCATGATTTCCCTCTTTTAGCTGTAACTTTCTATGCCAAGTAAATAAGCATAAAAGTGCCATCAATATACATTCTTTAGAAGGCAAAGATGAACTCATTACAGATTAGTCAGCCAATCAGACACCTCCTGTAGAGGTGCTTCCTGCCTTGGGTAGCCATTAAGTTACACAGACAGATGGAGCAAATATCTTACACATCAATGGTCAGTTGAGTAGTGTAAAGTCTTTCCCTTCTAATTGACTATCGGGCTCCCTCAGACACTAGGCAATCCAAACTCAAACAAGCAATGTAATGCTGGACAAAATATTCAAATTTACTGTTTTTTGAAATCACAGCCCCTCAGGTGAGGGCAGACTGAAAAGAGGTAGTTCTACTCATCTTTATTTTTCATTTCTTGCCAGTGTGGATTTAAAAAAATAAAAATATCCGATTTTTTTTTTTTTTTTTAATGGATGGCCTCTTTTTCTAAAAGTGGTGTGGTGGGGTGTGGGGTGTAAGTAGGGATTATATTTATTCAATGTTCTTATTTATTTGCAGGGACATTTGGTCAGCCCTTGCACAATGTGGGAAAAACAGGGGATGCCCATAGGCATTTTATTTATTTTTAGTCAGTGCTTTGGGCATAGAGCACCCCAATCCTCAGAGGGGACATTTCATTTATTTTTAATCAGGGCTTGAGACGTAGCTCGCCCCAAGCCCTGGGGGACATTTTTATTTATTTTTAATAGGGGCTTGGGGCATAGTGCGCCTCAAGGCCTGAGGGCATTTCTTTTATTTTTAAACAGGGATTGGTACATAGCACACCTCAGGACCACAGTGGGCATGTTATATATTTTTAATCGTTGCTTGGACCGTAGTGCGCCCCATGCCCCAGGGACATTTCATTTATTTCTAATCAGTATATAGGGGGAATACATGTAAACAATATCTATTAGCAGGGGCGTTGCTAGGTCTCCAAAAGATCAGGGGCTGGAGCCCATGTCAGATTTTAAGAAGTGGAGTAAAAAAAAAAGCTCATATACTTAGTGGGGCATACAGACAGAAATAGATATAGATATAGATATACAAAATTGGTGTGAGGCCAATGTAAACTCCATGGAGGCAGTAGAATGGACAGTATTTTTATGTAGAAAAGGTGGACATATTGATAGATGTACTATTTTTGTAACTTGAGAAAATTACGTTATATATATTCCTATATAAAATTCACAGTAATGTGCATTGTGTGAGTGTATCACACATTACTATATCACAATACACCATAAGACTCACAACAACAAAAAAATCACATTAATTACTTACACTTATAGACATACTTACACAGCCACAAATACTCAAACATATACGCAGCCACACATTCACACATACACCAGTCACACAGACCCTTACATAAACACCCACCTACATACAGAGAGATTTATTTTCCTCCAATCCCTGCAGCTGGTGTTCTATCAACAAGTTCCCAAGCCTTCCAGTGCTCCTACAGTATCAGAGCGTGAGGGGGCAGAGCATGCACCCCTTGCGCTATTCTCTGCTGCATGCGCCTGACTTTACAACTGCTCTAATACTGTACCCACAGGGAACTGGCCTTGTGCCATCTGAGCCCAAACAGCTTGTAACACACACACACACTCACTCGGACACTCACTCACATGGACACTCAGCCAGCACACTCACTCACATGGACACTCAGTCAGCACACACATTAACATGGACACTCAGCCAGCACACACACTCACATGGACTCTCAGACAGCACACACACTCACATGGACTCTCAGACAGCACACACACTCACATGGACTCTCAGCCAGCACACACACTCACATGGACTCTCAGCCAGCACACACTCACATGGACACTCAGCCAGCACACACACTCACATGGACACTCAGCCAGCACACACACTCACATGGACACTCAGCCAGCACACACTCACATGGACACTCAGCCAGCACACACACTCACATGGACACTCAGCCAGCACACACACTCACATGGACTCTCAGCCAGCACACACTCACATGGACTCTCAGACAGCACACACACTCACATGGACTCTCAGACAGCACACACTCACATGGACACTCAGCCAGCACACACACTCACATGGACACTCAGCCAGCACACACACTCACATGGACTCTCAGCCAGCACACACTCACATGGACACTCAGCCAGCACACACACACTCACATGGACACTCAGCCAGCACACACACTCACATGGACACTCAGGCAGCACACACACTCACATGTGAAGGATTATTGGTTTTCTGTTAAGCAAGCTATGCTTTCAAACTGCATAATTTTGAACATCTTACTGCCAGAAAAATTGTCAAAGTGATAAGTCCCAAGTCTTAGCCAGCACACACACACACAGCCAGCACACACACACACAGCTAGCACACACACTCACATGGACACTCAGGCAGCACACACACACAGCAGCACACACACTCACAAGGACACTCAGTCAGCACACACACACTCACATGGACACTCAGTCAGCACACACACTCACATGGACACTCAGGCAGCACACACTCACATGGACACTCAGGCAGCACACACACACTCACATGGACACTCAGTCAGCACACACACACTCACATGGACACTCAGCCAGCACACACACTCACATGGACACTCAGCCAGCACACACTCACATGGGCACTCAGCCAGCACACACTCACATGGACTCTCAGCCAGCACACACTCACATGGACACTCAGCCAGCACACACACTCACATGGACACTCAGCCAGCACACACACTCACATGGACACTCAGCCAGCACACACTCACATGGACACTCAGCCAGCACACACACTCACATGGACACTCAGCCAGCACACACACTCACATGGACTCTCAGCCAGCACACACTCACATGGACTCTCAGACAGCACACACACTCACATGGACTCTCAGACAGCACACACTCACATGGACACTCAGCCAGCACACACACTCACATGGACACTCAGCCAGCACACACACACTCACATGGACACTCAGCCAGCACACACACTCACATGGACACTCAGGCAGCACACACACTCACATGTGAAGGATTATTGGTTTTCTGTTAAGCAAGCTATGCTTTCAAACTGCATAATTTTGAACATCTTACTGCCAGAAAAATTGTCAAAGTGATAAGTCCCAAGTCTTAGCCAGCACACACACACACAGCCAGCACACACACACACAGCTAGCACACACACTCACATGGACACTCAGGCAGCACACACACACAGCAGCACACACACTCACAAGGACACTCAGTCAGCACACACACACTCACATGGACACTCAGTCAGCACACACACTCACATGGACACTCAGGCAGCACACACTCACATGGACACTCAGGCAGCACACACACACTCACATGGACACTCAGCCAGCACACACACTCACATGGACACTCAGCCAGCACACACTCACATGGGCACTCAGCCAGCACACACTCACATGGACTCTCAGCCAGCACACACTCACATGGACACTCAGCCAGCACACACACTCACATGGACACTCAGCCAGCACACACACTCACATGGACACTCAGCCAGCACACACTCACATGGACACTCAGCCAGCACACACACACTCACATGGACTCTCAGCCAGCACACACACTCACATGGACTCTCAGACAGCACACACACTCACATGGACACTCAGCCAGCACACACACTCACATGGACACTCAGCCAGCACACACACTCACATGGACTCTCAGCCAGCACACACTCACATGGACACTCAGCCAGCACACACACACTCACATGGACACTCAGCCAGCACACACACTCACATGGACACTCAGGCAGCACACACACTCACATGTGAAGGATTATTGGTTTTCTGTTAAGCAAGCTATGCTTTCAAACTGCATAATTTTGAACATCTTACTGCCAGAAAAATTGTCAAAGTGATAAGTCCCAAGTCTTAGCCAGCACACACACAGCCAGCACACACACTCACATGGACACTCAGGCAGCACACACACTCACATGGACACTCAGGCAGCACACACACTCACATGGACACTCAGTCAGCACACACACACACACTCACATGGACATTCAGCCAGCAATCACACTCACATGGACACTCAGCCAGCACACACACACTCACACGGACACTCAGGCAGCACACACACTCACATGGACACTCAGGCAGCACACACACACTCACATGGACACTCAGGCAGCACACACACTCACATGGACACTCAGGCAGCACACACACACTCACATGGACACTCAGGCAGCACACACACACTCACATGGACACTCAGGCAGCACACACACACTCACATGGACACTCAGGCAGCACACACACTCACATGGACACTCAGGCAGCACACACACACTCACATGGACACTCAGGCAGCACACACACACTCACATGGACACTCAGGCAGCACACACACACTCACATGGACACTCAGGCAGCACACACACACTCACATGGACACTTAGGCAGCACACACACACTCACATGGACACTCAGGCAGCACACACACACTCACATGGACACTCAGGCAGCACACACTCACATGGACACTCAGCCAGCACACACACTCACATGGACACTCAGGCAGCACACACACACTCACATGGACACTCAGGCAGCACACACACTCACATGGACACTCAGGCAGCACACACACACTCACATGGACACTCAGGCAGCACACACACACTCACATGGACACTCAGGCAGCACACACACTCACATGGACACTCAGGCAGCACACACACACTCACATGGACACTCAGGCAGCACACACACTCACATGGACACTCAGGCAGCACACACTCACATGGACACTCAGGCAGCACACACACACTCACATGGACACTCAGGCAGCACACACACACACACACTCACATGGACACTCAGGCAGCACACTCACTCATAGACATACTCACCAGACCAAAGAGCAAAAAAACACGCGTTGCAGTGATAGCGGCATGAAGTCCCTTCTCAAAGGGGAAGTCCGGGCTCATAGGGGAAGTCCCTGCTCAGAGGAAGGAAAAAAAACCAGTATCAGAGTCTCCATTCGGGGCTTTGATCTGGAGATTCGGGGCTTCAGCCCCAGTAGCCACCCCCTAGCGACGCCTCTGTCTGTTAGCATGTACCTGTTACAATGTATTAAGTCGGATTTACTAAAGCTCTTCTAGTCACGTTTATTCTACAACTCTAATTTTGAAGTGTATTGATTTTCTGCCTCACAGTGAAAATGGAATTGAAATAGTTAATTCTGCACAGCAAGGATCTGAGGCAATGCATCTCATTGGTGGGCCACATGCCTTCATATCTGAATCAAATCACAGTGTTTCTGCATCCTGAATACTTGACCATATTTGTAGTTTCCAAGATGATGATGGCCTTGTCTCCATTGCATACACATAGGCCTCAGCTGTGCTAAATTGATATTATAAATAGAATCAATAAGAATGTAGTTTATGATAATAATGTATTTTTCTAGTTGATGTCGAACAAAGGTTTTTTTTCCGTTCATTTGCATATTTATATTCCATTGACATATCACAGCCATTAGTAAAAGAAGAGCTTTAGAACAAATGCTAAAAACTCTTTATTTTTCCTCATTAAAGAATGCTTCATTTGTCGACCAGCTGCACTATAATTATGCTTTATTGCCAACTTTGCATGTTCTGAATATAACATAGCATCAAGAGCATTCAGTATGTACAATGGGTAGAAGAACAGTAGGACTTTTCTGTTTAGTACTTAGGGTTATGCCTCTGCTGGTTGTTTTGTCAGAAAAATTAAAAGACACAAAAGGGAAAGACGTTTTTCTCTGACTGGTCATTATCATACGGAGAAAACTAGATAAATAAATCGTTTCAAATTTAGGACAATGGCATTCATCCAGAATGATGCAAACTGGATCTGACTATTGCCTTGTTTTATAAATGCACTCTCACTATAAAGCCACTTAGAGATTGAGTTAAATGCAACAGTGTTCTGTTTCTGCCTTTTTATTGGTTAAGGACTTTAAAAAACAATAGCTTGCCCACTATTCAATATTCTTGTTATTTGATTACCAGTATTTCCAAAAAATTGCAGTGCACTATGGGAGTCTACCATAAATGAAGTAGACTTCACTTGTGTATGGGTTAGCTCACAGGTTTGCGCCTACCTATTCAGGATTTCAGTTGAAAAAGCAGGAAGCAGGTTGGATGATTTTTGTCCAGCTGATACTAATACTTAATATTGCCATCTCAACTGTTTGTACCCCAAGACATAGGGAATTCTGGAGTGAATTTCTAAAAGTGGAGCAAGCACCATGGAAACTAATGGCATGTTCTTGCTGATTGCTCCAATTTTAGAATGCTTCTGCTGATTAATCCACTTTTGAAATTTCCCTGCCAGGGACTTTTCCCCAGAAATTATCGTGAAACCTTTTAGAATTAACTGGTTATCTGCATTAATTGATTATGAATTGATCATGATTCATGAAAGTCACAAGTATTGACAAACACAATGTTAAGGTAATAACACACAAACAATGATAATAATGTCTTTATTGAACACACCCATTAAACATTCACACTAAGCAAACTATCAGATGTAATAACTTTCATGAGAATTTCTGGTAGCTGTGGAAGTGCACAAGGTTCAGAAAGAATTTTGGACCATTTGTTCTTGCAGAACTGCTTAAGCTCCACCATATTCTTAGGATGTCTGGAGTGAACTATTTAACGCTGGACAAATTGTGGATGGAGACACTCCACACATACAATTGTTATGCCATAATAAAGTTTAAATTAATTTTAGCAGAACAGGCACATGCAGGTGGATACAAACACTGTGTTCTACTAAAATAAATGGAATATTTTGTCCAGCATTACACTGCTTGTTTGAGTTTGGATTGCCTAGTGTCTGAGGGAGCCCGACAGTCAATTAGAAGGGAAAAACTTTACACTACTTCTCTTCTTTTTAATTTGGTTCGCTTCTTTTTAATTTGTCTATTGGTGATCTTCCAGTGGGAAAAGGGAACCATGTCTCAGTGTTTGCCGATGGCACAAAATGAAACAGCATAATACAGTCTAAACGAGATGTATCTATGCTGCAAGAGGATTTGGACAAATTGGGTAACTGTGCAGATGAATGTCAAGTAAGATTCAACGTAGACAAATGTAATATTATGCATTTTGAGTAGAATACTAAAAATACAACATCTACGGTGTTTACTTGGGGAAATCTACTAATGAAAATTATTTGGGAGTAATTGTAGACAAAAGGGCTTGCTACAAGTGTGCAGTGCTAGCTGGCAGCTGCAAAGGCCAATAAGATATTGGGGTATATTAAAAAGGGTATTGACTGATGGGAGGAAGATAATATTCTACCTCTTTACAGGTCCATGGTAAGATCACACATTGAATATGTTGTTTAATTCTGGGCACCTTTAAAAAAAAAAAGACATTATGGAACTAGAGGAAGTGCAGAGGAGGGCTACAAAAGTAATATGGGGAATGGAATGTTTTAGTTATGAAGAAAAGTCAAATTTATACACGCTAGAGAAACAGTGTCTTAGAAGGGATATGATATTGTTATGTAAGTATCTAAAAGCCACATACAAAGGAATTTCTAAAGTCCTGTACATTTACAGAACAGTGCAAAGGATAAGAAGTCACTTGCTAAGACTTCAAGAAAGGAGATTTAGTCTTTTTATAGTAAGGACAATAAAGGTCTGGAATTCACTGGAAGAGATGGGGCTAGCAAATTTGATGCCTTTAAAAGCCTGTACACTTTTTTATTGAGCCAGAACAAAGAAGACTAAATATCTTAGTATAGGCATTACAATTTATTTAGAGTTTATTGATCTAGGGAACCCAAAGACTTTTTTTAAAATTAGAAATATGATTGCCATTTGGAGACAAAAAAAGAATTTCCCCCCTATTTAAAGCAGAATAAGAAATTGCTGAAATAAGGCTTTTGTTTTGAATTCTTTTGAACAGTGGTAAATAAGGATTAGGAAAATGGTTGAACTTGATGGACACAAATCTTTTTTCAACCTAAACTACTATGTAACTATGTACCAAAGGAAGGGATGCTTTACGATAAGGACAATAAATATATGGAACTCCCTGCCGAGAGAGGTTGTGCTATCAAATAAAATAGATGCCTTCAAAAACGGTCTGGATATTTTTGTAGAAAAGCAGGACATACAGGGCTGTCAATTAGACATGTGCAAAACTAAAATTTTCGTTTCGTTTTCGTCCATTCGGACGAAAATGTTATTTATTTCGTCTAAAACGAATTTCGTTCATTAGTGCATTCGTTTCAGACGAAATTCGTTCATTATTTTCGTTTCGTTCATTTTTTTCGTTCGTTTTATAGAATACAATGTAATACTATTGGCTTTCTATAAACCGAACGAGAGCCCCATTCATAAGAAATTCTTATGAATGGGGCTCTCGTTCGGTTCATAGAAAGGCAATAGTATTACTTGTATTCTATAAGCCGAAAGTCTATAAACCGAACGACTTTCGGTTTATAGACTTTCGGCTTATGGAATACATGTAATCCTATTGCTATTCTATAAACCGAACGACTTTCGGTTTATAGAATAGCCATAGGTTTACATGTATTACATAAGCCGAAAGTCTATAAACCGAAAGTCGTTCGGTTTATAGGCTGTCGGCATTTAACTATACAGAGACAGAGTCTCCATTCATAAAATTATGAATGGAGACTTTGTCTCCGTGTAGTAAAATGCCGACAGCCTATAAACCGAACGTTCGGTTTATAGGCTGTGGGCATTTTACTACACGGAGACAAAGTCTCCATTCATAATTTTATGAATGGAGACTCTGTCTCCGTGTAGTAAAATGCCGACAGCCTATAAACCGAACGTTCGGTTTATAGGCTGTCGGCTTATGGAATACATGTATTCCTATTGCTATTCTATAAACCGAAAGTCGTTCGGTTTATAGAATAGCAATAGGAATACATGTATTCCATAAGCCGACAGCCTATAAACCGAACGTTCGGTTTATAGGCTGTCGGCATTTTACTACACGGAGACAGAGTCTCCATTCATAAAATTATGAATGGAGACTTTGTCTCCGTGTAGTAAAATGCCGACAGCCTATAAACCGAACGTTCGGTTTATAGGCTGTGGGCATTTTACTACACGGAGACAAAGTCTCCATTCATAATTTTATGAATGGAGACTCTGTCTCCGTGTAGTAAAATGCCGACAGCCTATAAACCGAACGTTCGGTTTATAGGCTGTCGGCTTATGGAATACATGTATTCCTATTGCTATTCTATAAACCGAAAGTCGTTCGGTTTATAGAATAGCAATAGGAATACATGTATTCCATAAGCCGACAGCCTATAAACCGAACGTTCGGTTTATAGGCTGTCGGCATTTTACTACACGGAGACAGAGTCTCCATTCATAAAATTATGAATGGAGACTTTGTCTCCGTGTAGTAAAATGCCGACAGCCTATAAACCGAACGTTCGGTTTATAGGCTGTCGGCTTATGGAATACATGTATATAATAAATAATATGTTATAATGTATATAATAAATAATAAAATTATGAATGGAGACTTTGTCTCCGTGTAGTAAAATGCCGAAAGCCTATAAACCGAACGATCCGTTTATAGACTTTCGGCTTATATAATACATGTAATCCTATGGCTATTCTATAAACCGAACGTTCGGTTTATATAATAGCAATAGGAATACATGTATTCCATAAGCCGACAGCCTATAAACCGAACGTTCGGTTTATAGGCTGTGGGCATTTTACTACACGGAGACAAAGTCTCCATTCATAATTTTATGAATGGAGACTCTGTCTCCGTATAGTTAAATGCCGGCTTTTAACTATACGGAGACAAAGTCTCCATTTATAATTTTATGAATGGAGACTCTGTCTCCGTATAGTTAAATGCCGGTGTTCTGACAAATTTCTGGAGCAAATTCTCCTGCGCAATCGCAGGAGAATTTGCTCACTGCGCATGCGCATAAAGTTACAGCTGATAACTCAGCTGTAACTTTGTGACCACCGCGCATGCGCCAGCTGCGCAACCCACCTCCCGCCCCCTCACACCCCCTGCACACCCCTTCTTACCAGATCATCGACCACAGCGATACACAGCGCATGCGCACGCCTATCCAGCCGTTTGGGAATGTGCGCGTCCGTTGTTGTGTTCTTAAGGTGGTAAGTAACATGGGGCGTCGGGACATAAGGGGGCAAGCATCCTGGTGAGGGCTGCCTCATCTTGATGGGATTTGTGATCCTCCTGCTGCATCAATAATACAGCAGGAGGATCACAAATCCCATCAAGATGAGGCAGCCCTCACCAGGATGCTTGCCCCCTTATGTCCCGACGCCCCGTGTTACTTACCACCTTAAGAACACAACAACGGACGCGCGCATTCCCAAACGGCTGGATAGGCGTGCGCATGCGCTGTGTATCGCTGTGGTCGATGATCTGGTAAGAAGGGGTGTGCGGCGGGTGTGAGGGGGCGGGAGGTGGGTTGCGCAGCTGTCTCATGCACGGTGGTCACAAAGTTACAGCTGAGTTATCAGCTGTAACTTTATGCGCATGCGCAGTGAGCAAATTCTCCTGCGATTGCGCAGGAGAATTTGCTCCAGAAATTTGTCAGAACACCGGCTTTTAACTATACGGAGACAAAGTCTCCATTTATAATTTTATGAATGGAGACTCTGTCTCCGTATAGTTAAATGCTATTGTATTCTATAAACCGACTCTATTTCGGCTTATAGAATGCAATAGTACTACGAATGGACGAATGAACGAATGATTTTCCTTTATTAACCATTCGTTCATCCGGCTTTAGTTAGCTTAGCATTTTCGTTCTTCGTTTTTCGGGCGAATGGACGAAAATGCAATTTTCGGACGAAAATGCATTCGTCCGAAAACGAATGCACATGTCTAGTATATATTCACATGTAAATTGCTTTTTTAATAAAAAATTATGATATAAATAAAATCTTGTTTTTATTTCCTTTTATGTGACAAAGCTGCCTCTCTCTTTCCCTTGCCCCCAGATTTGTCGCTCTCCCCCCCTTAGTGTTGTCTCTCTCTCACCCTCCCTTTGGCTCCCCCCTCGCTCCCCTTGTGTCTGTCTCTTCCCCCCTTCCCTCCCCTTGTTTCTCTCTGCCCCCCCCCCCCCTTGTTATTCTGTCCCCCCCTCACCTGTTTCTTGCTCCCTGGTGGCTAGTGGGGGCAGCCGGGGGATGTATGCACTATACATAATAGACGGAAGTGTCGGGCAGCATGGAGGTTGTCTGCACGATTCGTGCAGACATCCCCCAGCTGCCCGATTCTCCCTGGTGGCTAGCGAGGCAGCGGTGGATGTCTGCGCGATGAGCGAGACCTCCCCTGCTGCCGCCCGGAACGACAGCCAGGACTTTTATGAGGAAGCCGGAAGTACCCAGCTTCATCATAGAAGTCCCGGCGGTCATGCCGGGCGGCAGCAGGAGAGGTCTCGCTCATCGCGCAGACATCCTCCGCTCCCTCGCTAGCCACCAGGGAGAATCGGGCAGCTGGGGGATGTCTGCACGAATCGTGCAGACAACCTCCATGCTGCCCGACACTTCCGTCTATTATGTATAGTGCATACATCCCCCGGCTGCCCCCACTAGCCACCAGGGAGCAAGAAACAGGTGAGGGGGGGACAGAATAACAAGGGGGGGGGGGGGCAGAGAGAAACAAGGGGAGGGAAGGGGGGAAGAGACAGACACAAGGGGAGCGAGGGGGGAGCCAAAGGGAGGGTGAGAGAGAGACAACACTAAGGGGGGGAGAGCGACAAATCTGGGGGCAAGGGAAAGAGAGAGGCAGCATTGTCACATAAAAGGAAATAAAAACAAGATTTTTTTATATCATAATTTTTTATTTAAAAAGCAATTTACATGTGAATATATACTAGACATGTGCATTCGTTTTCGGACGAATGCATTTTCGTCCGAAAATTGCATTTTCGTCCATTCGCCCGAAAAACGAAGAACGAAAATGCTAAGCTAACTAAAGCCGGATGAACGAATGGTTAATAAAGGAAAATCATTCGTTCATTCGTCCATTCGTAGTACTATTGCATTCTATAAGCCGAAATAGAGTCGGTTTATAGAATACAATAGCATTTAACTATACGGAGACAGAGTCTCCATTCATAAAATTATGAATGGAGACTTTGTCTCCGTATAGTTAAATGCCCACAGCCTATAAACCGAACGTTCGGTTTATAGGCTGTGGGCATTTAACTATACGGAGACAGAGTCTCCATTCATAAAATTATAAATGGAGACTTTGTCTCCGTATAGTTAAAAGCCGGCATTTAACTATACAGAGACAGAGTCTCCATTCATAAAATTATGAATGGAGACTTTGTCTCCGTGTAGTAAAATGCCCACAGCCTATAAACCGAACGTTCGGTTTATAGGCTGTCGGCTTATGGAATACATGTATTCCTATTGCTATTCTATAAACCGAACTTTCGGTTTATAGAATAGCCATAGGATTACATGTATTACATAAGCCGAAAGTCTATAAACCGATCGTTCGGTTTATAGACTTTCGGCATTTTACTACACGGAGACAAAGTCTCCATTCATAATTTTATGAATGGAGACTCTGTCTCTGTATAGTTAAATGCCGACAGCCTATAAACCGAACGACTTTCGGTTTATAGACTTTCGGCTTATGTACTACATGTAATCCTATGGCTATTCTATAAACCGAAAGTCGTTCGGTTTATAGTTTAGCAATAGCATTACATGTATTCTATAAACCGAACGTCGTTCGTTTTAAAGACTTTCGGCTTATAGAATACTATTGGCTTTCTATAAACCGAACTAGAGTCGAGTCCCCATTCATAAGAAATTCTTATGAATGAGGAGGGACTCTAGTTAGGTTTATAGAATACCAATAGTATTCTATAAGCCGAAAGTCTTTAAAACGAACGACGTTCGGTTTATAGAATGCATGTAATGCTATTGCTGTTCTATAAGCCGAATGTCTTTCGGCTTATAGAACAGCAATAGCATTACATGTATTCTATAAACCGAACGTCGTTTGTTTTAAAGACTTTCGGCTTATAGAATACATGCTGCTATTGGCTTTCTATAAACCGAAAGAGTCCCCATTCATACGAATAGGTCAATTGACCTATTCGTATGAATGGGAACTCAATTTCGGTT
This sequence comes from Pelodytes ibericus, assembly GCA_036172795.1. NCBI lineage: Eukaryota > Metazoa > Chordata > Amphibia > Anura > Pelodytidae > Pelodytes > Pelodytes ibericus. The sequence continues at coordinate 115,999,728 of CM069863.1, forward strand.
TATAGGAAGCTAATAGCATTACATGCATTCCATAAACCGAAAGTCATTCATGTCGGTTTATGGAATGTAGTACAATGCTATTGGTATTGTAAACCGACTCTATTTCGGTTTAGAATGCCAATAGCACGAATGGACGAATGGACGAATGAACGAATGTTTTTCGTTTATTAACCATTCGTTCATTCGGATTTTGTTAGTTAAAATTTTCGTTATTCGTTTTTCGGACGAATGGACGAAAATGCTATTTTCGTCCGAAAATGCATTCGTCCGAAAACGAATGCACATGTCTACTGTCAATATAGAACAAACATTAACATGTTAGAGCTTCATGATCCAAAGAGAAATTATAGGTAAAGGGTTTTAACTTGACAGACTTGGGTCACACTGAGCTAGGGTAGAGAATTGCCCCTCTGTTCCCCTTACCAGCTCTCCCCTGGCTATTTTTTGTATTTTTATACCATTCTGTATTAGATTTACTTTGATATTTAAGGTCATTGTCCTGCAATGTCACCCAACTTCTATTTAGCTGGCGGACAGTCCACCTTGACATTATCCTGTATGTCACCTTGATACACGTCATTGTCTCCTAATTGATGGCAAGCTGGCTATGTTCTGACTTAGCAAAGCAGTCTCAATTTATGATGCTCACTCTATTATATTTTATCACTGGGATGAAGTTTTATGCACCCTTTGTATGCCAAATATGCTGCATGTTCTTCATGAACAAAGCAACCTTAGTTTTATCAGTCCACCAATCATTTCCCAACAGCATAGTGGAGAGTCAAGGTGCTCTTTTGCAAACTTCAGGTGTGTAGCAATGTTGTTGTTTTTTGGAGAGCATCGGCTATCTTCATGTTGTCCTGCCATGGACTCCATGCCTGCTTAATGTTTTTACTATGGTAGACTCATGAACATAAATGTTAACCAGTTCCAATGAGTCTTAAAGCCTTTTGCTGTTACTATAAGTTTATTTTTACCTCATTGAGCATTGTGCCATTGGAGTCATCTTTGAGTCACCCCACTAGGGAGATTACTGATAGGCTACAGTATTAAATCTTTTGCATTTATAAACAGTTTGTCTAACTGTGAATTGATTAGATAACTTTTTAGCCCTTTCCAGCTTTATTCAAATCAATAATTCTTGAACGTCTTCTGAGATTTATTTTTTGCAAGGGTTGGTTCAAATCACATCACATTGGGCCATGGTCTTTTGTCCCCACTCCAACCTGTGCACAATTTGCTTATGATGTATGTGGTGCCAGTCCCCCGTTCAATTTTTTATAGTTAAAAACTTTTACTTCCATCTAATTAGTGGGCAGACCTGGCTGCACCACGAAACCAACTAATAATACAGCAATCATTTTGATATTGTAGTTTATACAGTAGATAATTGTGTTTCATCCAATACAGATAGCAGGAATCACCTTGTTACAACTGTTTTGGCAAACTGTTTAAATGTATTGAATGTTGGCAACAGAGAGTTAGGATTTTATCTTTACACAGCATGATTAACTGACAGCTGCAGAATTTAAAAGTAACAATTCCTTTTCTCTCCTTCTTTTTTGCCAGACAGTTATATCATTACAAGTCAGATTAACTTGCCTTAATGGTTACAGGTGATTTTTCCTGCTATAGTGATTATTTCATGGGCATTGCCTATTTATTATGATTATTTCACAACTACTATGTTAAACTACATAATACGTGAATGCACATGGCTACTAAATGGTGGGAAGACAATTGAACCCTTTCAGTAATCGGTTTCTAATGATATTTATATGTCCTGATAGAAGTTCTGTCTGTCATCAGGGTTTACATTTATGACTATATTATAACCGGATTACTGTTCTTGCACCCCATACCACGCTTTATATAATTATCTACAGTATAACAATTTACATCTGATTATCTATGGGTGTGCAAGACTTATTTTGATCACAGCTTCACTTACCTCACTTTTTTTTCACCTATCTTGTTTGTTATATATGTGTAATTTTCTCTATTACCAATAAAAGTTCATATAATATTTCTAAGGGTTGGTTCATGTCACCAGATATTTCTTGTGAATAGCAAACTTAACATGTTTGAGTAGCTCTAAAAACACCTCCTGTTTCTTTGACTCCAGACTTGCAAACTCCTGACTCCAATTATCTTTCACTGAAGCTTAGGTGTTCACATACTTTTTCCAATCCACTTTGTACATATTTGAATGTTGTATTCAATATGGACAAGAACAAAACAATAATTTGTGTGCTATTCATTTAAAAAAGGTGTTTGCTCATGACTGTAACTTAGATGAAGATCAGAGCATATTCTAATTCCACTGTATGTTCGTGTTGGAGTTCAGAGTTCGGCGATTACATTGTATGTAATGCTATTGGCTTTCTATAAACCGAAATAGAGTCCCCATTCATAAGAACTTCTTATGAATGGGGACTCTATTTCAGTTTATAGAAAGCCAATAGCATTACATGTATTCCATAAACCGAAAGTCTATAAACCGAAAGACATTCGGTTTATAGACTTTCTGTTTATGGAATACATGTAATGCTATTGCTATTCTATAAACCGAAATAGAGTCCCCATTCATACGAATAGGTCAATTGACCTATTCGTATGAATGAGGACTCTATTTCCGTCTATAGAATAGCAATAGCATTACATGTATTACATCTGAGAGTCAAATAGAACCGTCAAATACTGTGCTTACAGCAAACTTTCAAAAATTCTAATAGTTTTGGGTGGTAAATAGTACATTTGCGTCTTGCCGTGCACTTCAAATCTGAGAGTCAAATAGAACAGTCAAATACTGTGCTTACAGCGCACTTTGAAAAATTCTAATAGTTTTGGGTGGTAAATAGTACATTTGCATCTTGCGGTGCACTTCATATCTGAGAGTCAAATAGAATAGTCCAATACTGTGCTTACAGCGCACTTTGAAAAATTCTGGCTACCTCCTCCTCCAGCGCCACTTCCACCTACACCGCCACGGTCACCGCCTCCTCAACCTATGGGTCCCTTAGTATAAACTGAAAGAGAATACCCTGCACTCCAACCCTCTCTCAAATAGATAATTCTGTTGATCCTCCTGGTAGCCATGCTTTAGATTTAGATTTATGTTCTTCCAAAACTAAAATCAAAGATTCCATCTAGTGCTATTTTATGGCTCAGCTGTATTTTTAATTTGTATGTATGTTATGTTATTTGAAGTAATTTCCCTATCCGTATTTGTTTGCAGGGCACTTGTCCTACTCTTACCCCCATTTTATTTCCTTTTGCAGCCGTCTAGCCCTTTCCAGGACTTTTTAAGAGGCATTTTAGTTCCCAAAAGTTCGGGTCCCCATTGACTTCAATGGGGTTCGGGTTCGGGGTCAAGTTCGAGCCCGAACCCGGACTTTTTTCTGAAGTTTGGCCGAACCCAAACATCCAGGTGTCCGCTTAACTCTAATCACTAACTTTTTCATGCCACTGTTGCTGCTTCTTCTAAGCAGAATTGTAATAATAAAGCCTTGTCTATCAATAAACATAATTTAATAATGAAATGAGTAGGGAAATATAATTTAAAGCTAGCAATTATAATACCATGACCAGAATCTGATTAACAACAATGAGGTTGATGGAATATTTAAAATAAATAATAGTTATTAGATTATCCTCTAATAGAATCAATTATAAATTCTAATTATAAGGACACATTTTGGCTTACCAGAAATTATGTACATTTTAAATTAATGCAATATCTTGAAACATAATTTTTTACATCTTAGTAAGACGCAACATGACTAATAAAACATTAGGCACAATTATTATGCTGTATCAAGCATACCCTTGAGGAAAATGTGAACATTTTAGCTTAATATAACATAGTTAAAGAGGGGCTAAACCATAGCCCTTTCCTTTAGAAAATTACAATATGAAGGGCTTAGAGAATGTGTACCATTCAAAAGATATTCAGTCCTAGACTTTTCAAAAGCAAAAACTAGAGAACTTCCTATAGCACTGACCAACACTCAGTAACAGCTGTATGAACTGGTCCAACAACTATCACTCTCCATCAGTGATGTGCATGTGTCAAAGGGGCATCCCCTTTGACACATGCACATCACTGATGGCAAATAGCATTCAGCAACATTACAGCCTGGAACTCTATGCAAAACATCTAAAGCAAATGGGAATCACTTTTGAATGGTGCTCGTTAAATTATCTGGACTGTTTAATCTTTATTTAATAAAAGATTATTAAGATATCTGACATATCTTCCTCTGCATGTTACATTTTGTAGTGTCGTATGTGTGCAGTGTTCATAATTGATTATGCCATTTTCTAACAGATAGCTGAGTAAGAAGTGTCTAACACAGGTGTGTGTGGTACTGTATTGTATATAGATTTTGTACATGCCAGTTACTACATAGAAGAGTTGGTTGTCTTGCAGACAAATGGGAAATTCCTAGGTATTCCTAGGGTAATGGAGATTTCCAGATGATTCATGTGTAACAACAGATCAAATATTGCCACATATAAAAATGTCTGACCTTTTTGTAAACTTAAGTAGATTGATATATTTTGATATAAAATATCTCTAGTGGTTTCTGGATTTTCCATGATGCAATTTACATATAAATGGGGGCAGCAGAGGTGGACTGTGATTCTTTTGCACGTACTGCCTCGGGAAGGATACACACGGTGAGTTACAGATGGAGTAATGAGAGCGTTTTTACAAGCAGTGCCTCATGAAGGATACACACAAAGCTACAGATGGCATGCTCCACGTTCACAATTCAAAGTTCCAGTCATGTGTAATAAGAAAATTATAGTGCAGGATTTGAAATGTATGGTATTGAGAAGAAAATAATAAAATACATATTGTATCTTCTGATAAACTATTCTGCACACAGAATTTCTTACCACATTTCTACCTACACTAGACAAGTTCACAGAAAGATAGAAATTGTGTCACCTTCTTTGAAATTAAAGAGCAGCGCCTTCGTAATCAATAATTGCACAAAAAGAGTTGTATAACCTGTGGACATTACTTTTATAAGAGTTACTAAAATACCTGTGTCTCACCTCAATAGCCTGGGACATCTCTTCTATGAAAATGATTAAGTTATACACATTTGTAAATAAATCCATAAAATATACACTTAAAAAAATGTAAAAAAATATTAAAAAAATATGGTAATGTGATTTAAAAAAATTAAATCATATTACCAACAATGTTTGTGTCTCCTGTGCTTATATCAGAAAGTATACTTTTAACAACAGGTTTGTTTGGAAATTATGTGATGTTTGCAGACTCCACTTAGAGATAGTAGCACCCAAAAAAAAAAAAACCAGTACAAAAACACAATAGTGCTCTCTGTAGACTACGTAAAATAATTTATAACTCATGATATGAAACTCACAAAGGTGGAGCAATACACTGATCTATGTTTGAGACACCCAGTATGAATAGCCACAGAAATCCAGGTATCAAGGTATCAGGGGAAATATAGCAAGGACCAGCTGAATGTAGCAATACATTAAAAGAAAAGGACAAGATAATGCAGCCTAATTGTGTAATACTGTATAGCAGCAGAATATTATGAAAAAATAAACAAAAAACAAATGAATCACGGTGAAGCAACAATACATCCTCAATACTGCAGCAGGAAATAGATAGCTCTGAGGATCATGCTGTTAAGATGAAACCGCTAACTTACAAAACAGTCATCTCGTTTCAATGCAGGAACCAATTTATGCATTTTGCTGCCCAGGCTTCTTTTCTCTTATACACTCAATCTTTATTCCTGATTCTGGATTATTACCAAGAAAATAAATTGGTAAAGCATGAGGCCTTCTTAGAAGGTAATTTTTCTCTCATCAGCTGCACTACGTGGACAAAAGTATTGGGACACACAACTTAATTATTGAATTCAGGTATTTCAATGAGACCTATTGCCACAGGTGTAAAACATCAAACACCTATGTAGTCTGCATTTACAAAAAAATGGGTTGTTCTGAAGAGCTCAGTGAATTCAGCAGAGATTGTGAGCCAGGCCTGCACTCACAAATGCTCTACTTGATCAATGGGCAACAATTCCCACAGACACAATCCAAAATCTGAACACCATGCATTTGTCCATATACTGTATGTTTTAACTGACCATTATATATCCTGAGTAAACATTCGGCATTAGCTTTATGTTAGCACATTTCTCTCATGGAATATCAGTCAGGGTAAATAATGGCAAGAAGGCCCTGTGAGATCACATCTAATGATGAAATGGTCATATTTTCAAATGACATTAATGAATGGACCATCGTGGCTCAACATATTCCTGACACTCATTTCTCTATTTTTATAAATGCTCTTCAACATGAAAATGTAATTTACTGTACGGGATTCTGAAAATCACTCTAACACTTTTATGACATATTAAATAAAATATGCATTTGAATTTCCTATAATATATGCAATGTGCATAGAACATGACAATTTAGCTAAAATGTACAAAAATACTTATTTCTTCTCTAGCTATAATAAATGAAATGAAAAATAAATATAAACTGATTAAAGAAACTGCCTCAGTATATAATAAAGGAGTAATTTTTCCTATATGCTGTCTTGGCATGAAAGTGTTAAATCTGGCAGCACTGGATCAAAATATTTACTTCAAAAAATGTTTTATAAGAATCAATATGAAATGGAAATTAAAACAATTAATGTATGATATGATTTTTTTAATTTGACAACTGAACATTATTTTTCACTTGTGTTTCTAACAAAGAAGCATGCAAGGGTTAAACATAGTTTAATTGTCCTTTCAAAAAATGAGTTGCACAATAGACTTTAAAAATCAAGATTTAATAATAGGTGTTGGAAAACATCTCCAGCTTGCCTCTTTTCTATGATTTTTGCAGTCCCATTATCAGTTAATCACAGTTCACTTTTTAATGAATAAACTTGTCTTTGCACTTGAATAGCTGTGTTAGCATTTGCCTGTATGCATGTACAACAGATGTCTTTGCCCGCAATATGGGCATTTGAGAAATGGCAATTTTATATGACATAAAGCTTGTTGGATCAGATGGTGATAGTGAGTGCGGTGGAATGAATCAAAGCAGTACAATGCTTTATGGAATGAAAGCAATATACGTCTTGCCTTTACATTTTACTGTCCAATGAAAATTACGTTTTTTTGCTGTATGCTGTTAAAAGGTAAAAAAAACAAAAAACAGAGCAGCAATACAGAGAGGACCTGGTTGTTTTGAGATTGTAGCTGGCTCACCAGGACATAATTTATTTCTAGTTAAGTTATGAGAAACACATAATATATAAGAGATATTCGATAACTTATTAAACCTGCAATGGCAGCTTGACTCCCCTGCTCTTCTGAAGGTTAATTAAATGAACAACATGATTTTGCACAATATGTTTTACAAGTCCTGACACAACAGAATAGTTTACTTGCACTGCACACTCTTATGGGATTAATAACTTCATGAAGAGGAGACAAAGAGACTACAAACATGAGAAGGGAGGGAGAGAGACTACACACAAGAATAGGGAGAGGAGAGAGACAGACATGAGGGCTACAGAGGCAGACATACATCTGGGAAGAGAGACAGACACACATGGGAGAGAGGAAAAGGCAGACATACATGAGGGAAGAGGAAAAGACAGACATGGGATAGAGGAGAAGACAGACTTGGGCAGTGCCCCTCCTGTGATCAGAATCTGGATCTGCCCCTGTGGGGCAAGTACTGTGGTGCAATATCAGTGCTGGGCTGTGGTGCAATATTAGTAGTGGGCTGAGTGCTAGGGTAAGTCATGTGAGTGCAATCTGCATGGTGGGGTAAATACTATGCATGTAATCTGGGTGCTTGGATAAGGTCTGGGTCCTCTGGGGTTGCAATTGCAGGTCCTCTGGGGCTGCAATGGCAGGTCCTCTGCAGTTGCAATGGCAGGTCCTCTGGGGTTGCAAAATCAAGAACAATGGGTACTGCAGTCAGTGGTGTATCTTGGTTTTGTGCTGCCCTAGACAGACAAATTTTGGGCACCCCCGCTACCCACGATGCACACCCACGACATGACCCATAACCCAAGTTGCACACCAAGGACATGCCCCATCACCCCTTTTGCATGCCTCTATCACCCCATTACATACACATTGCCAATATTATTTGCCCATAATATTCCCCAGCTAATTTTCCCAATAATATGCCAGTATCATTTGCCATTAATATGCCCCAGCCAATTTGCCTAATAATATGCAAGTATTATTTGTCATTAATAAGTCACAGCCAATTTCCCCAATAATATGCCAGTAATTGCCATTTAATCAGCCCCTGCCAATTTGCCCAATATTATGCCAGTATAATTTGCCATTAATGTTTCCCAGCCAATTTGCCCAATAATATGCCAGTGTTATTCTGCCATTTACCGGTAATATGCCCCAGCCAATTTGCCCAATATTAAGCCAGTATTATTTGCCATTTAATATGCCCCTGCCAATTTGCCCAATAATATGTTAGTGTTATTTGTCATTAATAAGCCCCAGCCAATTTGCCCAATAATATGCCAGTTATTTACCTTTTAATATGCCCCTGCTAATTTGCCCAATAATATGCCAGTGTTATTTGCCATGTTATATCCCGCAGCCAATTTGCCCAATAATATGCCAGTGTTATTTGCCATTTAATATGCCCCTGCTAATTTGCCCAATAATATGCCAGTGTTATTTGCCATTTTATATCCTGCAGCCAGTTTGCCCAATAAAATGCCAGTGTTATTTGTCATTTAATATGCCCCTGCCAATTTGCCCAATAATATGCCAGTGTTATTTGCCATTTAATGTGCCCCTTCCAATTTGCCCAATAATATGCCAGTGTTATTTGCCATTTAATGTGCCTCTGCCAATTTGCCCAATAATATGCCAGTGTTATTTGCCATTTAATGTGCCCCTGCCAATTTGCCCAATAATATGCCAGTGTTATTTGCCATTTAATGTGCCCATGCCAATTTGCCCAATAATATGCCAGTGTTATTTGCCATTTAATGTGCCCCTGCCAATTTTCCCAATAATATGCCAGTGTGATTTGCCATTTAATGTGCCCCTGCCAATTTGCCCAATAATATGCCAGTGTTATTTGCCATTTAATGTGCCCCTGCCAATTTGCCCAATAATATGCCAGTGTGATTTGCCATTTAATGTGCCCAGCCAATTTGCCCAATAATATGCCAGTGTGATTTGCCATTTAATGTGCCCCTGCCAATTTGCCCAATACGCCAGTGTTATTTGGCATTTAATAAGCCCCTGCTAATGGCCAAATCCCCCCATCTACCCAGCACTTACCTTTGCCTGGTGAGTAGAGTCCTCCATGCTGCCTCTTCGGCTCCCCGGCGGTTGTGCCGACAGGAAGTGCCGACAGTCACGTGACGGGCGCACTGACGTCATACGCGCCCGTCACGTGACTGTCGGCACTTCCCTGTCACACTGCACGGGGAGCCGAACAGGCAGCACGGAGGTTTCTCTGTGCTGCCTGTTCGGCTTCCCGTGCAGCCTGGCAGGCAGAGCGATGGTGAGGCGGGATCTTCCGATCCCTTCTCACCTCCGTCTCTGCCTGCAAGCGCGGCCTTTATTTTTTTTTTTTTAAAGGGCCTGATTTTTATTTTTTATTTTTTATTTTATTTTTTTTTCAGTGCTGGGGGGCCCTGCCTCCCCACAAAATTTGCCTCTCTAGGCATCCGCCTAGGATGCCTCGCGGTAAATACAGCACTGACTGCATTGTGGTGTAGGGCATCTCCAGTGGCTGCTGCAGTATTGTGTTGGGGGAAGTACCATCGGTGCTGTAGTTTGGTACATGGGCAAGTCCAATGGATCCTGCAGTGGGGTGCAGGGGCAAGTCCAAGTGATGCTGCAGTGTGGTGCAGGGACAAGTCCAGTTGGTGATGCAGTGTGGTGCTGGGGCAAGTCCAATGGATTTTGCAGTGTAGTGTGGGGGCAAGTCCTGAGGGTGCTGCAGTGTTGAGGCATGTCCTGTGGGGCAATATTGTGCTTTGTGGTCTTGTCACGAAAAGGTGACCATAAGAACTGGTATTAAAAGGGATAGAGAAAGGAACCTAGACTATAAGAGGATAAGTGTTGGGAGTGTAGGATATATTTATGGGTAGGCCAAGACCATTTGCTCTGTTAGGGTTGCATCTCATTTGTGATTGCAGCCCTGGAGGTACATATCTGGCATGGTGAATAATGATCCTGAGGTGCAGGAGAGGGCACACAGGAAAGCCAGTATAACATTGCAAGTGACACAGAGTAATGTAAGTTATTCTGGTGGTAGAAAGATAGAAGAACATGCAGTAAATACCAATATCTTGACTCATGGCCAATATTTGTGCAGAAATTAATGATCCTGCAAGTAAATAATGTGTACTTGCACCAACAGATTTCTATCCATAAATATAATGCATTTTGATTGTGCAGAGTTTTGTTGACCAATTGAAGTTTATTAATCATCTAGATATGCCACTCGTGAGCTGAGGGAAAATTTAAACTTGAATTATTATTTCCGATAAGGAAACTTTATATCTTTTACCCCCAAATTTCATGTAAATTATACAGAGCTGTTTAAAGCAATTTTCAATTTGAAATAACATCTTTTGAATGACTTAAAAAAGGAATAAATTGTGCTTAACAAAACATTTGCATAATTGAGCTTACAAAAAAAAAAGAGATGAGCAAAGGTGAAGCAAAGTTGACATGATTTGTACCATCATGGTCAGTGAGAGTAGGTCATATGGTAAAATGGAAGTAAAGTCCATTTTTTTCCATAAATGAATGTCAAATTGTGATGAATAAAAATATGTTGTTGTTTCCATGATCTGCCAAGACATCACACTTGTATTGAAGCATGCTCATTGTGTCTTGAATATAAGAAAAGGCCAAGGACCGACCAATGGATGAGGACTTTGCAGTGTGTAGAGATATGAGTTTGGCTAGATGGGCTGGATGGTTCTTATTTGTTTGCACATTCTATATTTTTTTTTAAAAGGACCATGTTTTTATGAGTTCAGTTTTGTGTGCATTATTTCTTATGTATTAAATCTAAACCCAGAAGTTACTTGTGGCATTCTCCAATGGAACTTGCCAAAAGTCCTTAAAAATTTGGACTACTTGGAAAGTTGCTGACCACAATACAGTGAATATATTTTAGCCCTCATTTTGCAGCTGATTTCCCATTTGAGTTTAGCTGCAAAGCCAGGTTCCCATCTCACACAATAAGGAGTTAATTTGATTGAACTCTCCAAGGATGTTTAATGGAACAATAAAAGCACGGAAATGTATGTGTTGATTGCGCTTAATTCAAATTTGGATTGCTGAAAATTTGATTTATCTTGCTTCTAACCTGAAAGCAAACTTTTAGGATTTATTAACTATATCCAGATATTGGCATTTGCATATACACTATATTAAGACAATAACTTCTAATAAGCCCAAAATAACATCATACTCATTTCTTTTCTCTGAAAGATTTAGTGAGATGATAGTTAAGTGCAATGAGCAAGCCTCATCATACTAAATAATATAAATGTCCCATTTTATCCTTCACTGCTTTAACCTACATATCAAGTCTTTACATAATGAACACTGGAAAAGCACAAGTGTAATATTCTGTGATGGTTTCCACTACTTTAGAACAAATACCAGTATTTACTAAGGTATTTATTCATGAAAGAGGGGATTGCAGGGAATTGACCAGGGAACAGCTGAATTGGAGACTTTTTCAACTTGGCTTTTTGGTCTAAAGTTTGAAATTCCCTCCAATTTGCACTTTTATGAGTAAAGCCAGACATATGATAATTGCTTCAGGAAATTCAGGGCAATGTTTATCTTCCCTTCCTGAGTTTCTAGTAAGTTGCTGTGACAGTGGATTCATTTTGATGACAACAATCTCTTCCTATTGTTAATATAGACCTAGCCAGGCTAATCTGGTTCAAGCCAACCTGACCTGGTTGGAGCCAGTTAACAACTACATATATATTTGTATAAAGACAGAAAAGGGTCAAACTGCCTAAGTTCCAATTTTGTTCATAAATTCAACGTAAGAGAGACTGGGCACAGAGAAATGGATAATCTACAAAAAGCAGAAAGAATGAGGCTGGTGTACACTTAAATGTCTCCATTTAAGGTATGAAAAACCAATATGATATTAGGAACCTCAAAGCAATGCCATGTCGGAGGGGTGAAAAGCAGAGGTAGGGTGACCGCATTGATGTTTTATTCAGGGACACGTATGGCAAATGCACACTCCAAGACTGGAGTCAGTAAACTATATACTGGTCTGCAATCTTTAGTCTTCATCATACAGGAGTGTGCATTTGTCATAAATGTCCCTGAATAAAAATGCGGTCACCTTAGGGCTAGGTAAAGTTGTCACCCAGAAGGCTGGTAAACAATTGGCTTGAGTCTAATGTTCTAAAGGTCTGTGGAGGCAACACCATGGCGGGTTTTTTTTTTGAAGAAAAGGTGGAGATCTTAGGCAGAGGACCACTAAATACCTGTTACATTAGTTTTGATTCTGTGATTACTTTTAAAATTGATTAAAAAAACAAAACTATAACAGCATTAACCTTATCTTCTTATCAAAGAAACACATCTGAAATATATTTTCATACTAGCTTTTTTGCCATGCATGACAAGTAAAGGACTCTGATTACCCCCTGAATTCTTAAAGCCTATGGCACACTTCTAATGCTTGAAAAGGGCAAATTATTCCAAAATGCTCATGGATGATTTTTATGTCATATTACATTACACAAAAAGGACATCATGCCAAATGCTTGCTTATTGTATACCTTATAGGCACTTTATATCATGAAAAATAATGTTAAAAAAAATCAGCTCTTAATATAGTAGGCAGGCATTACATACACAAAATGACACTGAGGCTTCAAAAAAATGTCCCTCTTCAATGCTACAGAATTTTAGTGAGTTTTCATGACCTGGTTAACCCCCTCATGACAATGGACAAGTCATGGGAAAATGTCTTGCTAACAAAAATGGACATGCCTGGCATGTCATTCTTTTCTTATCGCATTCTGCTGGCATATCCCAATCTGGCTGTTAGTGACATGACTGAGTGCCTTGGGACCAGGGCACTCCAGTCATGTCTGCAGACAGGGCCGGCCTTAAGTGTTCCGGCGCCCTGTGCGGGATTCCCCTGTGGTGCCCCCCCCCCCCCCATGTATGTATCTCTCTCCCTTCTGATGTTTGTCCCTTTCCTCTTCATTGCCCTGTCTGTCTCTCTCTAACTCCCCCATACCTGTTCTCTCTCTCCCTCTGTTCTGTCTCTCTCCGCCCCTTCCTCTGTTCTGTCTCTCTCTCTCTCCCCCCCGTTCTGTCTCTCTCCCCCCCTGCTCTGTCTCTCTCCCCCCTGTTCTGTCTCTCTCTCTCTCTCCCATTCCCCCTGTTCTGTCTTTCTCTCCATCCCTCCCTCTTTCTGTCTCTCTCTCCCTCCCCCTGTTCTGTCTCTCTCCCCCCCTGTTCTGTCTCTCTCTCCCCCCCTGTTCTGTCTCTCTCTCCCCCCCTGTTCTGTCTGTCTCTCTCTCTCCCCCTTCCCCCTGTTCTGTCTCTCTCTCCCTCCCTCTGTTTTTTCTCCCCCCCCTGTTCTGTATCTCTCTATCGCCCAATTCCAGCTGTTCTGTCTCTCTCTCTCCCATTCCCCCTGTTCTGTCTTTCTCTCCATCCCTCCCCCTGTCTGTCTCTCTCTCTCCCCCCCTGTTCTGTCTCTCCCCCCCCCTGTTGTCTGTCTCTCTCTCTCCCCCTTCCCCCTGTTCTGTCTCTCTCTCCCTCTGTTCTTTCTCTCTCTCCCCCCTGTTCTGTCTCTCCCCCCCTCCCCCTGTTCTGTCTCTCCCCCCTGCCTCTCTCTCCCACCCCTCCCCTCCCTTTGCCTTCAAAGGGGGATCCAGGGAGGGGGCGGAGCTAACCGGCTCATCGTTGTAGCTCCGCCCCCAACCTGTGAAGCAGAGCAGCGTCTGCTTCACTGGGAGCCCAGGGCAGCAAGAGAAGGTGCTGCTCGGCTCCCCATGCTTAATGCAAGCATGGGGAGACGAGCAGCACTTTCTCATGCTGCCAGTGGCTCCCCGTGAAGCAGACAATGCTCTGCTTTACAGGGTGGGGGCGGAGCTACAACGCTGAGCCTGTTAGCTCCGCCCCCTCCTTGGATCCAGCAAAGCTTGCCGAGCAGAGGGCTGGTGAGGGGGGGATATTTTGATCTCCCCCAGCCAGTGCCTCTACCGGCTTTTTTTTTTTAAACTTTTTTTTTTTCTTTGGGCGGGAGGGCGCCCCCTGGGGTGTTGTGTCCTGTGCGCTCGCACAGGTCGCACACCCCTAAGGCCGGCCCTGTCTGCAGAGGTCTTCTCTTACACAACTGATCACTGTGACAGCCAATAACAGTGATCACATTTGTGTAGCTGTCAATGTCAGTACCTATCTTTGACAGCTTTAGTCTCTCCCTGCCCTACAACAGTCATGGGACAGGGAGAAACTAATAAAAGTAATACCCTTTTTTTTTTTGCTGGTTAGGATTACGGTGAAGTTTTGTTTTAAAAGACTATATTTCCTAGGATGAAGGTAGCTTTGGCTGACTGAGCATGATAGAAAATATAGCCCGCAAACCAATACAGAATGCTGGAAGCACATATGCTCATTTGAGTGGGTCACTGCTCCAGTATATGGGTCAGCCAAAAATGTGCTCTTCATTTAATTTTGAATCTCTCTCTTGATTAGCAAGTACTTGTTCAGCTTGTGAAAGTCCCAAACTGGTCTCCATTCCTCAGAGTCCTTTTGGAACAGCAACAATGGGGAATGTGTTCCTCTTCGGTCATTAGAGACCGTATAATGACTGCATCTTGTTTCAGAAGGTTGGAAATATAGGTTCACAGCTCTCTTGGTGATGTCTTAAGGTGGGTTCTGACAAATGACTACAATGGGAGAATAAAATTAAACTCGAGAATGTAACCTCTTCTTCTGCCTAAAAGGAAAATCCATCTTATGGTTGGGTCGCAGGTCTTATTCCCCCAGGTCTTTTGCACTCTGTTGATTACTAATACACTGAAGCTTAACCCCAAATTAGACAGGATCACAGGAACCGATGCAAAAGCAACAATGGCAAAGGTTCAACAGGAATAGGCAAATAGAATAGTCAGGCAAGCAATTGCCGATGCTGGCAGCAAACAACGAATTCAAAGGCAGAAATAGGTCAGGACGGGCAGAAAACAGGAGTGGTCAGGAGAAGCAGGATTCGGAAGCAGCAATGGAAATTAAATAGAATATAACAGGTACACTAGTAAGAGGCTCAGAGGCTCTATCACAGGCAAGGTATCAGTCTTAAATGAGGGTTTACATTGTGTCTCTTTAATGACCTGGCTAATAAACCTACTGGGGAGGAGCAACCAAGTATAAATATATGCTAGCCTTTTAATTCTCGTGGGCAAGAGGCAAAAAAGATATAGCGCATGTGCGAAAATGCTGACTAACAGGTGACGGGAACTAGTGGTGGAAGAACGTGTCTAGCAGCTGGAGTCGAGATTGGAGATGTCCATGGAGGACCAAGTCCTGAGTGGGTAAGCATGGGGACGGGGATTGGGTGTCCTGCAGCGCAATGGTGCTGCTGTGACAGCAGACCAAGGCTCTGAGAAGAGGAGAATCCCTCCACCTACACTTGGGACCAAGCCACCTTCAGAAATGAGTCTTGATCAGATGAAATAATTGTTTTTTGGATCTGATACATCTGGTGGAACTAGATTGACCCCCTTTCCAGGACAGAGTTCTGGCAAGGGCCACGGACAGTATTTCCTTGCTTCTTGAAGAGCCCACTATCCCTGCAGTAACATCTGTCAGATCATGAATCAGGCAAATATTTGAACCAGGTCCGCTGATGCTGTGGGGAAAAAAGCTGCTGAAATCTTGATATTCGGTACTGCTTCTATGAGATCTGCCAATACATGATTCCAAACCCCCCAGCAGATTATGCAGCCAATACCCACTGGTTGATAGCAGCCTGCACCCACTGTATGACATACCTTGGAAAGGCAGAAGTCCATCTTCTTTTACATGGGATCTCTAAAAGATGCTGCATCATCCATAAGTAGCATTGTATGTCTAGCAATTTGAAATCTGCTGCATATAATTTAGGGTCTAGGACCAGACCATGACTTTTGAGTCATTACGAGCATGAAGCCAGGAGATGTTCAGCTGGAAGCAGATCTTTGATTTGATAAAAAAAAATCATGATGTCATCATGAAAGGGAAATGTTTACTCATGTGATAATGGTAGTTCCATTTGGAGACTGATTGTCTGAAGAAGGGTAGTATGCCAGAGGAGTTGCAGTAGTGGGTATAATTGGGCCTGCCACAAGAGATAGAAAACCTGGCATATATGGCAGCTTTGCAAAGCTCCTTAGTGACATTCATCACATCTGAATGATTTTCTGGTATGTTTGACCAAGCAGTTGTGGGAAGATTATTCTGGAGAAGTGAAGCACATAACAGAGATATACTATAAACCCATTATAATGCACTCCTTTATATACATATCTGAATAAAAAAACTCACCTAGCTGGTTTACCTTATTACCAGAGAAAAAGCTGGTGACAAAGACCAAGACATGACTGAGAAGCTAAGAATGAAGAAGAAAAATACAAAACTCATATGCTGTGAACATAAACATGGAGATTGGCAAATAAATAGGCACCATAGAGTAGCGATGATGTCTTATACGTCGTGACTAATCCCACTATACTCCAGGGAAATTATAGTGCATGCAGAGCTTACTTGTTTTAAGACAAGGGTAGGCAGATTCAACCCCTGGTCACTAAAGGGTGGAGCCCTCAGGGAGACTACCCTAATGATGGAGCTGTATGCTGATGGCTTCCAAGACTGAACTCCCATAGGCAGGACTAAGTAGGGTTCAGGTACCCCTTCCCCCCAAACTCTTAAGAAGAAAGAACAGGAAGCGGTAGAGGGGAGCTGTAGTTTATCCTAGTTCTAATTTTTTTTTTTCAGCTGAGAGGGGAGGAGCTACCGATATGTAAACACTCCAATGGATAGTCAGAAAATATTTTTGAGTAAAGTTGGTAAAAGTGTTTATTTGTTTTAAATTTAAAGTTTTTGTTTATTAGGCTCAGTTTCACTACACCAACCTCCAGGATCTATTTGAAAAATACTTAGACAAAGCTTTAAGGGTCTACTCAATAAAATAACTGCAGGGAATGGTGATGGGAACCCCAAAATGAATGGACCATTGCTATGCCAGGCAACCCTATCAGAAATAAACAAGCCCCAACATATAAACTGTGCCACTGCCAACCAAAAAAATCTATACATAACAGCTCTCCCACCACCTAAAAGCAACAGTTGCACCCCACCTTCCAGCCCGAGCTGAATCCCCTTACTCTCCAACCCAAGAACCCTGCAGTCCCGCCTCTCAGCTTAACCCCCAAATTCTATGTAGCTCAGCCTCCCAAGAGATCATGCCATCAACACAAGACTGAACATCCCACAGCCTGCACACTGGCAACATTACTGCAAAAATGCAAAAATAAAATAAAAAAATGCAAAGCTGGAAAAATGTTGAAAGTTCCGCACCAATAGTGTAACCTCATGAGTGGGTTGTTGCAAAGCTACACAGAGCCGAGAGGCAGAACCGTAGACCACTATCAGAGATCCTACCCAATCCATGATATTTTATTATTTTTTGTATAGTAAATTATATAATATGATCAAAATAACAGCATCTAAAGAAAGCCCTTTTTATCCTAAAATATACAATACATAAGTTGTGTGGGTACAGTAAATGAGAAAGAGAAAAAACACAGGTAAACACAGCAGAAACGTTCAGCACGAAAAACACATTTCAAAAAGTTTGCTCACAAAGAGTGAATAAAAGGGATTTGGTGACAGGAGAATTTTTTTTATTTAATCAAGATTGTCACATTCTCATTTTAGTGGTGCTATGCTAACATCCTTTTAGCCTTTTTGGTAACATGTTCTGGCCTGAAATGTCTGAACTCAACATGAATCCTGCAGTTGCTTGTATCATTTATAAAATGCAAGAAAAACACACTTGATTGGATCCAAAAAGGAGTACTGTAATCATATATAAAAGTATAAGCAAAATATAAATAAAAAATTCTAGTCAATAGCTAGTCTATGTACTGCGGTTTAGATTTATTAGGTTGGATAAATTAGAGACATAAAGTTTATATTTTGATTTGTAGCCATTCTCTGTGTTCATAAATAATAATGTGTACGTATCTCCTTGCAATATATCTGCGTAGAATAGCTTTAGGCTAGCTAGCTATATTAAAGAGATAAAGTTTATATATTGCTTTGGTTATGTTTGGATTATACTTAGCCCGTGTCTGGATACATTCATTTATAGGAAGCAAAGTACTTTTTACACTTTTGTGTTACTATATTGTGTGATACATTTATTGCTGAACATTGATTAACAATACTACAATAGTTCATAAACATTTCACTGCATTTTATGTTTCACTGCGTTTGGTATAACTGTTCAGTTTATTTATCACTTGTTTATTTGAGTGAAGGTTTTTTTTTGATCGCTTCTCACCTAGTTGCAGTGTTATACATCAACTATAAGGTAAAGCAAAAAAAAAAGCTAAATCATTAACCTGAATGTACTAAAATGTATACCAACAAAGAAACCCAAAGGATTTCCAAACACAGAATGATATGTAAACACAAGACATATCATATGCTATGGTTTAGATTATTATTTAAAAAAAAATGTAAATCATAAATCAAGCTCTAAAAAAAAAACACAAATCCCCCCGAACCATTACATATTGATCTACTAATATATTATTTGTATTACACTCTGTAGTATATGAAATGAATGCTAAAACTAGCGAAACAGAAGATTAGAGAGCTGTATTACGAAGGTTGGAAACATAACAGAGTAAAATACAAATGCAATGCAAAAAAATATACAATTTTATACATGGTGCTTTATACATCTATTATCACCACCAAAATACAAAAAACATGTTAAAAACAAAATCAATTTCAGTGTTAAAGACACATGTAGGAGGAGATTCCCCAAGATGTGTTTCACGGGTGATTTAATTAGTAATTAGCTACTAGACATGTGCAAAACTAAAATTTTTGTTTCGTTTTCGTCCATTCGGACGAAAATGTTATTTATTTCGTCTAAAACGAATTTCGTTCATTAATGCATTCGTTTCAGACGAAATTCGTTCATTATTTTCGTTTTGTTTTGTTTTATTCGTTGGTTTTATAGAATACAATGTAATACTATTGGCTTTCTATAAACCGAACAATAGCCCCATTCATAAGAAATTCTTATGAATGGGGCTCTCGTTCGGTTCATAGAAAGGCAATAGTATTACTTGTATTCTATAAGCCGAAAGTCTATAAACCGAACGACTTTCGGTTTATAGACTTTCGGCTTATGGAATACATGTAATCCTATTGCTATTCTATAAACCGAACGACTTTCGGTTTATAGAATAGCCATAGGTTTACATGTATTACATAAGCCGAAAGTCTATAAACCGAAAGTCGTTCGGTTTATAGGCTGTCGGCATTTAACTAATAAGAGACAAAGTCTCCATTCATAATTTTATGATTGGAGACTCTGTCTCCGTGTAGTAAAATGCCGACAGCCTATAAACCGAACGTTCGGTTTATAGGCTGTCGGCTTATGGAATACATGTATTCCTATTGCTATTCTATAAACCGAACGTTCGGTTTATAGAATAGACATAGGATTACATGTATTACATAAGCCGAAAGTCTATAAACCGAAAGTCGTTCGGTTTATAGGCTGTCGGCATTTAACTATACAGAGACAGAGTCTCCATTCATAAAATTATGAATGGAGACTTTGTCTCCGTGTAGTAAAATGCCGAAAGCCTATAAACCGAACGATCGGTTTATAGACTTTCGGCTTATGTAATACATGTAATCCTATGGCTATTCTATAAACCGAACGTTCGGTTTATAGAATAGCAATAGGAATACATGTATTCCATAAGCCGACAGCCTATAAACCGAACGTTCGGTTTATAGGCTGTCGGCATTTTACTACACGGAGACAAAGTCTCCATTCAGACTCTGTCTCCGTATAGTTAAATGCCGGCTTTTAACTATACGGAGACAAAGTCTCCATTTATAATTTTATGAATGGAGACTCTGTCTCCGTATAGTTAAATGCCCACAGCCTATAAACCGAATGTTCGGTTTATAGGCTGTCGGCTTTTAACTATACGGAGACAAAGTCTCCATTCATATGAATGGAGACTCTGTCTCCGTATAGTTAAATGCCCACAGCCTATAAACCGAACGTTCGGTTTATAGGCTGTGGGCATTTAACTATACGGAGACAGAGTCTTCATTCATATGAATGGAGACTTTGTCTCCGTATAGTTAAAAGCCGACAGCCTATAAACCGAACATTTGGTTTATAGGCTGTCGGTTTTTAACTATACGGAGACAGAGTCTCCATTCATAATTTTATGAATGGAGACTCTGTCTCTTATTAGTTAAATGCCGACAGCCTATAAACCGAACGACTTTCGGTTTATAGGCTGTCGGCTTTTAACTATACGTTTGTCTCCATTCATAATTTTATGAATGGAGACTCTGTCTCCGTATAGTTAAATGCTATTGTATTCTATAAACCGACTCTATTTCGGCTTATAGAATGCAATAGTACTACGAATGGACGAATGATTTTCGTTTATTAACCATTCGTTCATTCGGCTTTAGTTAGCTTAGCATTTTCATTCTTCGTTTTTCGGGCGAATGGATGAAAATGCAATTTTCGGACGAAAATGCATTCGTCCGAAAACGAATGCACATGTCTAGTATATATTCACATGTAAATTGCTTTTTTAATAAAAAATTATGATATAAAAAAAATCTTGTTTGGTATTTCCTTTTATGTGACAATGCTGCCTCTCTCTTTCCCTTGCCCCCAGATTTGTCGCTCTCCCCCCCTTAGTGTTGTCTCTCTCTCACCCTCCCTTTGGCTCCCCCCTCGCTCCCCTTGTGTCTGTCTCTTCCCCCCTTCCCTCCCCTTGTTTCTCTCTGCCCCCCCCCCCCCTTGTTATTCTGTCCCCCCCTCACCTGTTTCTTGCTCCCTGGTGGCTAGTGGGGGCAGCCGGGGGATGTATGCACTATACATAATAGACGGAAGTGTCGGGCAGCATGGAGGTTGTCTGCACGATTCGTGCAGACATCCCCCAGCTGCCCGATTCTCCCTGGTGGCTAGCGAGGCAGCGGAGGATGTCTGCGCGATGAGCGAGACCTCCCCTGCTGCCGCCCGGAACGACCGCCAGGACTTTTATGAGGAAGCCGGAAGTACCCAGCTTCATCATAGAAGTCCCGGCGGTCATGCCGGGCGGCAGCAGGGGAGATCTGCGCTCATCGCTCTGCTGGGGACCTGGATCCCAGTCTTATAGTCTGACCTCAATTTGAGGTCAGATTATAAGACGACCTCGATTATAAAAGGGGTATTAACACTTCCCTTGTTGTTCCCAGTTTCTTTTTACTGTGATCCGTTTCCTTCCAAGTTTATGAACCTCATTTAGTTTTTTCAAAATAAATTTTATTTTGTAAATTTTTACTATATTACTTATATTCTTTTCATGTATTAATGTAATTACAGTTAACTCCTACAAGCCTGTGCTGTGATTATGACCAGAGCAAACGTTAACCCATTCGTGACGTTGGGGCGTTCTATGCCGTCCTGATTTTAAGTCCCTTAAAGTCGTTAGGACGGCATAGTACGTCCTGCTCATATCGCGGCTCGGATCATGCTGCAGGCACTTGCAGCGGAATCCCACCTGTCAGATGAGGCCATTTTAAATGGCCTCAGTCTGACAGGGGAAATTTAGCTGGTGCTCAAAACGAGCACCAGCTACATTTCTCTAAATCGTGGGTGACGTCCGAAGGCCTTGCAATTTTTGGGCAGGGACCCACAGGGTCTATTAAGACCCTGAATGGGTCTCTGCCATAGTGTTCCTGGCTAACGATCACCTTGTGATCAGTGGCCAGGAACAAATCGTGACGTTTTGGTGCTTACGTCATTTGGGACGCAAGCACCATGCGTCACAAAGGGGTTAAAACTCTCCACTTTTTTCAATTTATTTTTTAATACTAAATTCAAATCATTTCATGCTATTGGCAATTCTATAAACCGAAATAGAGTCGGTTTATGGAATACCAATAGCAAAATAGCCATTACAAAATGCCTCGCTAGCCACCAGGGAGAATCGGGCAGCTGGGGGATGTCTGCACGAATCGTGCAGACAACCTCCATGCTGCCCGACACTTCCGTCTATTATGTATAGTGCATACATCCCCCGGCTGCCCCCACTAGCCACCAGGGAGCAAGAAACAGGTGAGGGGGGGACAGAATAACAAGGGGGGTGGGGGGCAGAGAGAAACAAGGGGAGGGAAGGGGGGAAGAGACAGACACAAGGGGAGCGAGGGGGGAGCCAAAGGGAGGGTGAGAGAGAGACAACACTAAGGGGGGGAGAGCGACAAATCTGGGGGCAAGGGAAAGAGAGAGGCAGCATTGTCACATAAAAGGAAATAAAAACAAGATTTTTTTTATATCATCATTTTTTATTAAAAAAGCAATTTACATGTGAATATATACTAGACATGTGCATTCGTTTTCGGACGAATGCATTTTCGTCCGAAAATAGCATTTTCGTTCATTCGCCCTAAAAACAAAGAACGAAAATGCTAAGCTAACGAAAGCCGAATGAACGAATGGTTAATAAACGAAAATCATTCGTTCATTCGTCCATTCGTAGTACTATTGCATTCTATAAGCCGAAATAGAGTCGGTTTATAGAATACAATAGCATTTAACTATACGGAGACAGAGTCTCCATTCATAAAATTATGAATGGAGACTCTGTCTCCGTATAGTTAAATGCCCACAGCCTATAAACCGAACGTTCGGTTTATAGGCTGTCGGCATTTAACTATACAGAGACAGAGTCTCCATTCATAAAATTATGAATGGAGACTTTGTCTCCGTGTAGTAAAATGCCCACAGCCTATAAACCGAACGTTCGGTTTATAGGCTGTCGGCTTATGGAATACATGTATTCCTATTGCTATTCTATAAACCGAACTTCCGGTTTATAGAATAGCCATAGGATTACATGTAGTACATAAGCCGAAAGTCTATAAACCGATCGTTCGGTTTATAGGCTTTCATCATTTTACTACACGGAGACAAAGTCTCCATTCATAATTTTATGAATGGAGACTCTGTCTCTGTATAGTTAAATGCCGACAGCCTATAAACCGAACGATCGGTTTATAGACTTTCGGCTTATGTACTACATGTAATCCTATGGCTATTCTATAAACCGAAAGTCGTTCGGTTTATAGAATAGCAATAGCATTACATGTATTCTATAAACCGAACGTCGTTCGTTTTAAAGACTTTCGGCTTATAGAATACTATTGGCTTTCTATAAACGGAACTAGAGTCGAGTCCCCATTCATAAGAAATTCTTAATAGTTAATAGTTAGGTTTATAGAATGCCAATAGTATTCTATAAGCCGAAAGTCTTTAAAACGAACGACGTTCGGTTTATAGAATACATGTAATGCTATTGCTGTTCTATAAGCCGAAAGTCTTTCTGCTTATAGAACAGCAATAGCATTACATGTATTCTATAAACCGAACGTCATTTGTTTTAAAGACTTTCGGCTTATAGAATACATGCAATGCTATTGGCTTTCTATAAACCGAAATATTCGGTTTATAGTTTAGCAATAGCATTACATGTATTCTATAAACCGAACGTCGTTCGTTTTAAAGACTTTCGGCTTATAGAATACTATTGGCTTTCTATAAACCGAACTAGAGTCGAGTCCCCATTCATAAGAAATTCTTATGAATGAGGAGGGACTCTAGTTAGGTTTATAGAATACCAATAGTATTCTATAAGCCGAAAGTCTTTAAAACGAACGACGTTCGGTTTATAGAATGCATGTAATGCTATTGCTGTTCTATAAGCCGAATGTCTTTCGGCTTATAGAACAGCAATAGCATTACATGTATTCTATAAACCGAACGTCGTTTGTTTTAAAGACTTTCGGCTTATAGAATACATGCTGCTATTGGCTTTCTATAAACCGAAAGAGTCCCCATTCATACGAATAGGTCAATTGACCTATTCGTATGAATGGGAACTCAATTTCGGTTTATAGGAAGCCAATAGCATTACATGCATTCCATAAACCGAAAGTCATTCATGTCGGTTTATGGAATGTAGTACAATGCTATTGGTATTGTATAAACCGACTCTATTTCGGTTTAGAATGCCAATAGCACGAATGGACAAATGGACGAATGAACGAATGATTTTCGTTTATTAACCATTCGTTCATTCGGATTTTGTTAGTTAAAATTTTCGTTATTCGTTTTTCGGACGAATGGACGAATGCACATGTCTATTAGCTACTAGTCTTTTTGAACTGCAGTGGATCTCCACTGAATAGAAAGGACAAGATAGATTGCAATAAAATATACAATGCTTATATTAACTCCTGAATACTCATACAGCACTATCAAACAAGAAATAATAACTATTAAAATATATTCTTTTAAATAACAAAATATAATGTCATAAAATGAAAATATTCAATAAAATACATCATATGAATTACATATATAATAAATCACTCATCTCATATATCATTTGAAAACTTGTTGAAAGGTAAATGCAGTCGCTCTTAAGTTATAAATAAAAGAGTTCCAATCATCTTACCATAAATGTGATTATAGAATAATGGTACCAACCTCCTGTCGAACATGGCAATTTTATAAAGGACACACAAGGTATTAAGCTAAGGTTTGCAACCATTTTTCCATGTAATCTATTGACATTTCTTATTTAAAATTAGACATTTCATATTGATGCATCATTAATATCATATTTTCTAAATGTCGAGTGTCACTTTACTTTGAATCCATGAACGTTGAGCATCATAAAGGTGCATTAAGGCCATGGGGGCTTTTTAGGCAATGTACCTGTATTCCTGATAAACTTTAATTTATGTGCATGTATTTAACATGTACTTAATTCAGTCTCACTATAAAACTTGATTGGTGTCTTAATTTTGGTGTTGTGATGTGTTACTTTAGAGGGTGGCATTTCAAGAGTAAATAATGTTTTTGTAAATTCCAAAATGCAAAAAAACTATGTATGTTTGATATAAAATAAAACTTCATCCTCTTCCCGAGGTATATATTCTGCTTCTGGCTCCTGCACTGTTTGTTACATGTGCCACCTATCAGCAGGGCCGGCCTTAAGTGCTCCGGCGCCCTGTGCGGGCTTCTCCCGTGGCGCCCAATACCGTCTCTTTCACCCCCCTATATATGTGTCTCTCTCCCTTCCCATGTTTGTCCCTTTCCTCTTCCTTGCCATGTCTGTCTCTCTCTCCCTCTGTTCTCTCTCTCCCCCCGTCCCCTGTTCTGTCTCTCTCCCCCTGTCCTGGCCCCCCCCGTTCTTTCCCCCCCTCCCACTGTTCTGTCTCTCTCTCTACCCCCTCCCCCATTTTCTCTCTCTCCCCCCTGCCCCTGTTCTGTCTGTCTGTCTCTCTCTCTCTCACCCCTCCCCTGTTCTGTCTCTCCCCCATCCACTGTTCTGTCTCTCTCCCCTTCCCTGTTCTGTCTCTCCCCCCTGTTCTCTCTCTCTCCCCCTCCCCCTGTTCTGTCTGTCTCCCCTCTAACCACTGTTCTTCCTCTCTCTCCCCCCCTCTCCCCTGCAAAGTTGGATCCAGGGAGGGGGCGGAGCTAACCGGCACAGCGGTGTAGCTCCGCCCCCACACTGTGAAGCAGAGCAGAGTCTGCATTACGGGGAGCCACGGACAGCAAGAGAAAGTGCTGCTCAGCTCCCCATGCTTAATGGAAGCTTAATGCAGGCATGGGTAGCCGAGCAGCGCTATCTCTTGCTGCCTGCAGCTCCCCGTGAAGCAGATGCTGCTCTGCTTCACAGGGTGGGGGCGGAGCTACACCTCTCAGCCGGTTAGCTCCGCCCCCTCCCTGGATCCAGCACAGCATGCCGAGCAGAGGGCTGGTGAGGGGGGATCTTTTGATCTCCCCCATCCAGTGCCGCTACCGGCTTTTTTTTGTTTGTTTGTTTGAACTTTTTTTTTTTTGAACGGGTGGGCGCCCCCTGGGGTGTTGCGCCCTGTGCGCTAGCACAGGTCGCACACCCCTAAGGCCGGCCCTGCCTATCAGAACAGCCAGGGCATATTTGAGGCACCAGTAGGCCCCCAGCAAACATTCCATTTATCCTATGAATTTCACCCATATATACAAAAAATATCAAAGCGTCATAGAATATAACTGATCAAACAACACAGCTCCTAATCCCCCCATATACAAGCACAAACGTCTGATAGTTTTTATTTCTATCAGTGACTCTGGCTCTTTTCACCATATTATACATTACAGCACATCTTAATAATTTCTAATGCAAACTGAGTATTTCATTGTTTGACCTCCCAGACAAGTTGCTGCTATTGAACAATTATACATTTGCATTTTTAAATTAGCTGGAATATATTTATTTTTTCTCACAAAAGACATAACATTTCAGTGATGTGTAGCTACATCCACAGAAATCCAAAGAAACACTCACAGGGCTTTGACGAAAAAAGTCGATGTTTTTAATCACTCATTGTAAAAATGCAGACACATGAGTATACAATCGACGTTTCGGTCCACACCATGGACCTTTATCAAGACAACTAACAATGCAAAACACAAGTATATATATATAAATAGGAAAAATGAAAGACATAATTACTTACCCCACCAACGTGTGCAACCTCCCGTGTTCCCGGAAACTGCGTTGCCAAAAAACACAGCACTGCACGGTGGGTGTGTGCTGGAGCTACTGTGTCAAACACAAGCTACCGTAGTGCTTACTACCAGACCTCGTTCCTTCAAGCGTGCCGAGCCGAAAGCGTGAGGCTAGAAAAAATGGTGAATGAAAAAAAAACCGAACATAAGCCGAAATGTAGAAACAGCCCACGCACAGCTCTGGGATACGTATAATTAAACCGAAACTAAACAAATTCATTCACAGCAAGTATGAATGAACTAGGTTACACCAAAATTGTGGAGTACACCGAACACAGTAAAAAAAGATATGCAAAGAAGAAACACAGTAGAAAAGAGCCACCAATATGTATGCTACTATGTGGTACACCATATTAAAGATGGAAAATACATAAAAAGAATAAAGAGAAAGAAGAGAGAACAACCAGAAGACAAGACTGAGAGAGCAAAGTTGAAAAAGCAAATGCTGATCACAACATAACACTGACATAAAACACTGTAATTAGCGTGTTGGAAGAAAAGGTCAGAAGACCAATTGTTCATTAAGACTTTTGGGAGAAATGATGTCTAAAGTCCAGATCCAGTATGCTTCTCTTTTCAATAATGCTCTAGCTCTGTCGCCACCACGGTTGTAAAAAAATGTTTGGCCACGGGTTTGTCAGATTTTAGGTCACGATAGGCTATAGTGATAGAGGATCTATGTCCTCTAATCCTTTTACGTTGGGTTAAGATGGTTTTTCCTATGTATGGCAAACCACATATTCTGTGGTGCAAGTGATCCGGTGTTTGATTTGATATCGCTTGCCAGTATGAGGATGGATGAACTGAGTGCCTGACGCCATGTAAGAACAAGTCACTCAGTTAAGGCACCAAAAGCAACCTCGTCTCTGATGCGCTGCCATATGTTGTTCAGCTTCATAGCAGTGTACTGGATCTGACAATACCAGGCGATCGCGTAGGTTCACTCCTCATTTATAGCAAATTAAGGGAAGTTCCTTAAAAATTATAGGTAAAGTGCTGTCACTTCGCATTATGTTCCAGTTTCTACAAATGATCTGCGCCACCTGCTGTGATACTGTATGAAATCTAGTGGGGAACACTACGATAGATTTGTCAGATTTTGAAGTTGGGTTGTTGGTCACATTGGTTTTAGCTTTCACCATGGCTGAGTTGATAGAGGACTTCGAGTATCCGTGTTAATTAAATCTTTCAGCCATTTTGTTAAGTTGTATATAGCATGTTTGTCTGTCTGAATTGTTGGTATGACACGTAAAAATTTTAAATACGGCAAAGATCTTTTCATGGAAACTTGAGGCATGTAAAAGAGTATTTCTGTCTGAAGGTTTTATGTAAAGGGTGTAATCCAATGATTTACCTTGAACAGAGAGTTCCACATCCAAAAATTGAATGCGTTTCATATACACATGCATTGTAAGCCAAACTGGAGAATTGAGACTGTTTATATCTGCTACACATTGGATCAATGTCTCTTATCTGAGTTCCATATCAGAAAAATATCGTCCACAAATCTCACGTAATACAAGATTTGTTGATTGTAGGTGGAAAGGATATGTTCACTCTCATACATGAACATGTCGATGTTGACATAGGTGGGAGCCATGGAGCTGACTATTGCTGACAAATGCTGGAAGATTTCATCCTTGTACATAGAGTAATTCATAATGACTATGCCACCATCTTTGTCAGCAGGCCAAATCCTGATGTGTGGATCTCTAGACAGAGATATCAGTGCTTTAGATTCTTCATGTGATAAGTTCCCCATGAGGCGCTTAGTGTTCAATGCCTTTTTGGTTTCTGCACCGACCACCTGCATGAAGGATTTAAGCGCTACAGTCAATGTCTGAGGATCAAACTTGCTCTTTAATTTAAAAGGAGCTGGAACTTGAGTTGTAAAACTACCTTTTTGTCTGCATCTGATATGGGACCACCTTTGCATTCTACCTGGCCTCTGGTTGTTACCCCTTGGGCAAAAGGACCTGTCTGCTCCTGGGTTGGCTATATAAAAGAGGACTGTTGGTTAGACGGTGTTGGATCTAGCATGCTATGCAGATTCATCAGAGTCTGAAGCAGATTCTCCTAAGGTAACATCAATGGTTGGTGCCATGGGTTTTCTGATTCTGATTCTATCACAACAAGATCTTTGGACGCTGTTCTCCTGTTGACCACTCAACCAGTGGTAAGCCTGATGTTTAGCGTAGTCGTTATTGACTTTTGCTAATTTCTGTCTATTAAAGCCCATCAAATAATTTTTATATTTATTTACCTCCTCTTGGAGTTTGGTCATGGACTCAGATGCTGCTGTAGTGGTAAGGGTTAAGGCATTAGTATTATCAAACTTTGTGATCTTCTCTCGGACTACCACCAGGTCTCTACCAACCTCTTCAATCACTAGTATCAGTAAATCAAGGGAACATTTATTCAAAACGGCGATCCATTAGCGAGAAAATTTGGGGTTGCTGCGGCCAATTGTGGGGGCATTCTTGATTCTAAAGCCATGAGGGATCCTCTTCACTCGAAAAAAATCAGATAGTATTAATTCATGGAGATCCATGTCGACTTCTCTTTTCTTCAGTTTAAGCAGCTCAAAATAGACATCTTTAACTGTGTCAGTGCTGGGGAGATACAGCTGTGATGTAGTCCATAGGACTTTTGCAGCGTCCTCGTCTGTAATCATTAGTGTCTCAGCTTTGTCCGCCAGAGATCCTGCTCTGGATAAAAAATCTTCCATGTTGTATTAAGGGGAAAGCACCAAGAAGTGAAAACTGTAAAATAATGTCTTTATAAACACGCTTTCAATGGTGCAGATGATGTAACACATTGCAATGCAAACAAAGAAGCAATAGCAAATTGCTTCAAATACAAATAATCCAAAATATGATTATGGAATTTTTTTCCATTGGTTGTCTGTGAGGAAAGTCTGTGTGTCTTTCTCCCATAGTCTCACATAATAAGGCTTTGTATCCGTTGAGTTCTGTAGTAGCATGTTATAAATTGTAGTTTAGCGGGAGGTTCCTCAGAATGGCATAGTGCTTCAAAGGATGTTAGAGTTTCGGGATATTGATGTGTTTTAAGGAGAGTGTCCACGTAATGTTTCAGTTGTCTATTTGTGAGGATATTTAATTGGTTGTTGGGTTGGTCTTTGATTAAATCTTTTAGAGGTTTTATTTTCCTGTCTGACATTACATGTCCTAATCTAGGATAAAGCACATCTTGTGAAATCAATTCATTTTAATAGTACTGATTCTTCTGAACCAGGATAAGCATTTTGTCGACCATTTGGCCAGGTCAGCTTGCAGGGTAGTTAAGAGGCGTTTGAAGTTAAGCATGTAAAGAAGAGATATGTCGGGGGGGACGTGTATTCCCAGGTATTTGAGTGACGACGGGGCCCATCGGAAAGGGAAGTTAAGTCTGAGGGAGTCCGCATCTGCAGGGGGGATCGTAAGATTGAGTATCTCTGATTTCGAGAGATTAGCTTTGAAATGAGATAGTTTGGAAAAGATTCCCATTTCTCTCATCAGGTTGGGTATCGAGACTCTAGCGTTAGTGACAATGAACAAAAGGTCGTCAGCAAACACTGAGACCTTGTGTCCTTGTGGGCCAGTGGTCAGGCCTGTAATGTCTGGATTCGTCCGTATGGCTTCTAGGAAGGGCTCCATGGTCAAAACAAATAGCAGGGGCGATAACGGGCATCCCTGTCTGGTGCCATTCGACAGGGTGACTGGATCAGATAGTAGGCCATTGACTTGGATTCGTGCCGTAGGAGAGTGGTACAGCGCCCCTATCCATTTCAGCATGTTTGGGCCTAGCCCCAGGTGTTTTAGAGTATAGAAAATGAATATCCAGTTCACCATGGTGAATGCTTTCTCTGCGTCTATAGAGAGGAGTAATGTTGGGGTAGACTGAGTGTGTGTAATGAATCAGGTTGACAATTCTGGTGGTATTGTCTCTAGCTTCGCGTCCTGGGACAAATCCTGTTTGGTCTTTTTTTTATCAGGGACAGGAGGGAGAGTTTTAACCTATTGGCCAATATTTTTGCAAAGAGCTTAGTGTCTTTATTTAACAGTGAAATTGGGCGGTAACTAGCACATACAGTAGGATCTTTATCGGGCTTGGGTATTACAGTAATATGAGCTTCTTGGGCCTGTGGAGGTAAGACCCCCTCTTGGGCAAGGGAATTGAACGCTCATGCAAAATGGGGGACTAAGAGAGAAGTAAATAATTTATAGTAGGGCAGAGTCAGTCCATCTGGTTCTGGGCTTTTGCCCGTTGGGGAGTCTTTCAGGGCAGTCAGGACTTCCTCCTCAGTGATGGGGTCGTCCATGAATGTTATGTCTCCTGCAGTGAGTTTAGTGTGAAGGTGTTTGCTTAAGTATGTTTCAATTTCCTCTAGGTTACATATGGGGGATCTTGCCCGTGTATGTCCTATGTTGTATAGATCTTGGTAATATAGCCTAAAGGCTTCTGCTATTTGCTCAGTGGTGTGAACCAGTTGGTAGTTTTGATTTTTTATCTTGGCGATGAAAGAGGCACTTTGCTTAGATTTCAAGGCCTTAGCGAGAAATCTGCCGGGTTTGTTCCCCTGTTCATATTGTCTGCTTTTCGCAATCATAAACGATCTCTGGGTCGCTTGGGTGCACATGGTGGCCAGTTGTGATCGGGCAGCTATGAGAGATTGCTACTCTTTTGTGGACAGTGTCAGCTTATGCCTATTTCCCAAAGTGGCTATCTGTTGAAGGAGAGTCGCTATGGTGGCTCTGTTTCTCTTCTTATCGTATGCTGCAATACTTATTAGGTGACCTCTCACAGTGGCTTTATGTGCTTCCCATACAATTGCTGGTGAGCTCTCGGCAGAGGTGTTTTCATTAAAATAATTTTTGAGAACATCGGTTATTTTATCTACATGATCTTTGTTTTTGAGAATGTTTTCATTAATACGCCAATTGGGGATTCTCCTTATATATTCAGGAAGTTGTAGGGTCATTAAAGTTGGGGCGTGGTCGCTCCAGGTGATGGAGCCTATTGTTGCACGTTTTGCTAGACCTAAGTGTCTGTGTGAGATAAATAAGTAGTCTATACGGGAGTATTTTGTGTGTGACGGTGAGTAATAGGTGTAGTCTTTTACCTGTGGGTTTAGTATTCTCCAAAGCTTTTTTAGCTTGCTTGATTTTGGAGTAGTGTAGGTGGGTCTCCCCGGTGGAAGTGTCCAAAAGTGGGTCCATAACCATGTTCAGGTCTCCTCCTATGATCAAGATACCTTCCAGGAATTCAGAGAATTCTGCTAAGATTGAACAGATAAACTGAATTTGGTCAACGTTAGGAGCATATACACTACCTATCGTCACTAGGTGAGGGCCTATAAGGCCTTTTATAAAGATAGCCCTGCCTTCGCTATCCATTTTGTTATCTTGGAGGGTAAAAGGTAAGTGTTTTAAAAGTAAGATCGCCACTCCTTTTGTCTTTTTAAAAGACGAGTAGGAGTGGTGAGAGCTTGTATAAGTATAATCTTGTAGCTTTGGGGGTTTTGAACGTTTAAAGTGCGTCTCTTGTATCAGGGCTATTAAGATTTTGAGAGCTCTCAATTCGCCGAACAGACGGGATCGCTTAGATGGGGAGTTTAAACCTTTTGCCAAGGTCTTGTAGCTTTCTTTCAGCCATCTAAGTGAGTTCGTAATAAGTAAAATATGTTTTCGAGGTTGCCAGGGAAGACCATGTATCACGGAAATACACAATAAAACATTGAAAAGACATTAAGAACTGTAAAAACATAATAACCATTGAAACATTACGTATCGGTACACCTTGGGTAGAGCCCAAAGCAAGGGGTACATTAGCGCCATAAGTGCAGCTCAGAAGACATTCTCTGTGTCTCCTGTGGTACCACATATTTACAATGGCGCCTAAGCACTCTCTAAGGGAAATGGCGAGAGCCTAAGTCTACTTCCGCTGTGGAGTCAGATGTTCTCCTCAGTCTCTATATTCATTTGTTTAAACAGTAGACATAGATATCAGCACTAAGAATAATAATAAATAAAAAAATTTAAAAAAGGGTGGCCCATAGTGGTCCATCTGTAAAGCAGGTGTCTCGTGGGGTTCCACTCTGCTAAGTGAGCCATGCCATCGGCTCCACAACCAGAAAGGGATTAAGTCTCCACAGGTTAAATATTAGCAAGTAAGGGTATTCGCACAGTCTATTTGACTAGTTGACAGCAGAGTGGAGGGGAAGGGAGGGTGCACGAGGGTAAATAAGAGAGGAAGGGAGGAAAAAAGGAGAGGAGGAGGAAAAAAGGGGGGAGAGAGAGAGAGAGAAAGAAAAGAAAGGACAAAGAAAAAAATAGATATATAGTTCTCTTTTACCTATTCCTTCTCCTCTCTTCACCTCCCCCCTGGTCCGAGACCCTTGGTTGGGTGTGCGGCATGATATGTAGTCTGTGTTTCGATATTACCTTGTGCTGAGGTCCTGCAAAGTTTTGTGGGTTAAGTGAAAAGTTGAGACTCTTCTGGATTTTGGGTGTTCTGAGTCTGGAAGGCCTGTTGCGGAGAGGATGTAACTGTTTCGCCTTTGGGTGGGCGATTGCGGCGCTTTCTCTGCGGTCGTAGGGTCCAGGGCTTGTTCTTCAGCTGTGGGAGAACGAGGTCTATCTGGTCTGCTTTCAACCATGCTGACACATCTGGGGATGGAATCTTGAGATCGGCACAGAATCCCGTTACCTCCTCCGGTGATGTTAGTGTATGGGTTGCATTTCCTCTCCGAACTTTAATACTTAGTGGGAACCCCCATTGGAATGGGATATTGGCTTTTTTCAGTTCCTCCGCTATTGGTCGCAGCAAATTTCTTGCCTGTAATGTAGCCCAGGCTACGTCAGGTAGCAGGAGAATCTGTGAACTGCGGAACACAATTTGTTGCTTCTTCCTTGCCACTTGTAGGATCTTTTAATTGTCAGGTAAGAGTGCAGGCAGCATACAATGTTGCGTGGGAACCGCCCTGTCGGGTCTCTGGGCCTTAGGGCTCTATGGGCCCTATCAATTAGTACAGGTAGATCGTTAGCGTTATTTAGTATTTGGGTGAACAGGTCTGTCACCGTTTTTAGAGTGTCTTCTGGTTCCTCCGGTTCAGCGAGTCCGGATGTTCGACCTGCGTCCTCTGTTTTCAAGATCTAGAAATTGTTGAACTAGTAACATCAAGACCCGTCTCTGTTCTCGGACCTCTTGCTTAAGCGTTCCCATCGACTCATGTAAAATAGCCTGATCGGCTTCAACTGCCTCAATTCTGCCTGCTTGTTGGTGAAGATCTGCACGCAGATCCGCCATTTCAGCCTTAATTGTCGTTTCCATGAGGCTGGCTGTCAGCGTTGTAAAATCGTTACTCACTCGGGCAGTGAAGGATGCAAAGTCCGCTTTCGAGGGCATTTCAGGTGGGTAAGTCTCTTCCGCCGATTCTGAGGATGTCTCCTCATTCTCTGCACTCTGTCGAGGGCAAGGGCGGGAAGTCCACTGGCGGAGGCGCCATTTTGGGGTCAGGGCCTAGTAGAGCTGCTGTCGGGATCAGGAACGATTTTAGTAAAAACGGATGTTCTTTACCAGTTCCTTGCAGTAGTCCCATCCCAGGTTGTCTTTTCTGCGTGATTTTCCCCATGGTTGGGGTTGTTGTTCGTGCTTTTTGAGGTACTTAAGGGCTTCGTGAGAAGGAGCTGCTCCACTACACGTCTGCACCCATCGGCCACGCGCCCCCATTAACCCCTTTTTATAGTAAATGATAAGATATGATAAAAATAATTGTATCTTAAGAAAGCACTTTTTATATGTCCACCGAGATAGCTGCATTGGAGAATTTTTACAACAAGGCTAATTTGGCCTAAAGTTTGAAATTCCCATCTCAACCTGCAGTTCTCTCTTTATTGTCTAGACCTTTAAATGTTTTAAATTAATTTTTCATTTTTCCGAATTGATGAAGGAATATGACCATTGTGATACTGTATTTGCTCGAATATAAGATGACCCTGATTATAAGACGACCCCCCAAACTTTGGATATTCTTTTAAGAAAAAACTTAAAGAGACTACCCCATAGGAAAAAAGTTTAACTTATATATATTCACATGTAAATACATTTTTAATATTTACTAAAAATTATGATATAAAAAAATGCATTTCTTGTTTTTATTTTCTTTTATGTGCCAATGTCTCTCCCCCCAGTGTTATCTCTCTCCCCCTCCCTCCCACGTTGTCTCTACCTCCCCCCCAAACTTTTTCTCTCTCTCTCCCCTCCCTCCCTCCTTTTCTCTCTCTCCCCCAAACTTTTCTCTCTCTCTCTCCCCCTCCCTCCCACGTTGTCTCTACCTCCCCCCAAACTTTTTCTCTCTCTCTCCCCTCCCTCCCTCCTTTTCTCTCTCTCCCCCAAACTTTTCTCTCTCTCTCTCCCCCTTCCTCCCCTTCATTTGTCTCTCTCCCCCCTCCCCTTGTCTCTCTCTCCCCCCTCCCTCCCCGTCACCTTGTCTCTCTCTCTCCCCCTCCCTCCCCTTCACCTTGTCTCTCTTCCCCTCCCCTTGTCTCTCTCTACCCCCTTCCTCCCCCTCCCCTTGTCTCTCTCTCTCCCTCCCTCCCTCCCCCTCACTTCCGCCTGGAAGGTCCCGGCTTCATCATAGAGGTCCCAGACGGACGTGCCGGGCAGCAGCGGAGGATGTCTGTGCGCATCGCACAGTCATCCACCGGCTGTCAGTGAGGGGGATCCAGGTCCCCTGCAGCTCTGCGGGAAACCTGGATACCAGTCTTATAGTCTGACCTCGATTTGAGGTCAGACTATAAGACGACCTCGAATATAAGACATAGTTATTTCTGAAGTAAAGACACACACTTTATATTACTCGATAGTAAACACAGCATAATTAATACCTTTGTTAGACAAGAAGTTCATGTACATCTTGTGTCTAAATAATTAAAAATCACCTCCAGCTATCCTCCTTGAGGAGACATCAGGCAACACTGAAGAACCCCCTCTACTGCATAAAGGATCACTCCCAGGAGCGATTGTTTGCAAAATACTGGAAAAAAGCTACATCTCCAAAGGTTTGCTGCCCTGTTGTGGGAAAGAGCTTCAGAAGTGGTGTAGTAACTCTTGCTCTTACCCTAACACTAATATAACCCTAACTCCAGCCCTAACCTTAGATCTTAACACTTACAATTAGTCTATTTTTTTTTTTAGCTGTAATGTTGTTGACTGCCACTAGAGGCAGCCTAGCAACTACAACAGAGAGGCAGAAGTGTTGATTTACCACTTCTGAAGCTCTTGCTCCCAACAGGGCAGCACCATATTGGAGAGGCATGCAAATAAACTCTCAGACATAACACTCACTAATACAAACTCACTCTAATATACAAAAACACACTATCACACATAACACCAACTATTACACACTCACCCTAATACATACACACTCTCCCACATAACACTCACTAATACACCTTACAAAACGTGGGAATTCCTATTTATTTTTGGACAAATTTGCTTCTTTCGTCTGAATTCCCAAACTTAACTGTGTTTGATCTATCTGAATTGAACTTCGGCACAATACCATTCATCCGAATAGAAAATATTTTATCCAGAAACAAATCTGTCAATGGACATAATTTGGTTTGGACTACTCTAATTTGTTTTTTATCTGAATGCATTTTGATGAAATTATTTTGGCGGCATCCAAGTCTAGTTATGACTATCTTCACAGTGTCACACTCCTTCGTGAATTATGAAAAATAAAGAATGAAACATGTATTTAAAATTCTTAAGGGTCTGCTTAATAAAGAGAGAATTGCAGGGAAATTAAATGGGTATTTCAAACTTTAGGACAAAATAGCCAAATTGGAAAAATGAAATAGTGCAGATGAACGGGAGAATGTTTCCAACTCGGCTACTTTGGCCTTAAGTTTGAACTTCCCATCTAAGTTCGCTGCAATTCTCTGAGTAGACCCTAAAAAGTATGGTTTGCTTTGCAAAGGCAGAATAATGCTTTTTGGATCATTAGACGGCCTGGATCACAAGGATAACTTGTGAAACGTCCATGAAAAAAGACTGGTGTGCTTTACAGGAGGAGTAGGGTTGTGAAAGAAGGTGAGCTCAGGACAAGGGAGAGAACTCATGAGTGGTGCAGGATGCTATAATATCCATTCAGATCCATAAATCTTTAACATGAATCGGAAGATTTCAAAAGCAGTGTGGCAACCGGATCCCCTGGAAATTTCTCCTGAGAGCTGAAGAGACAGACAAAAATTGAAAAATCGCTCTGGTCCTTTGCCCAAGAAAATCCCTGGTCCTGGAAGGGTTAATGTACTTATTTATTTGTTTAATTTGTGTTGTATATTATTGTCATTTTGAAAAATCTGAAAATTATAGAGATAGCTCTTGTGATGGGCGGTACTCCCTGAGAGAATTATTGTATCTAAATGAATATACTAACTATAAGTGTGTTAGGTGTGGAATAGCCCATCATTTTACTTAACTGTACATTACTTATTTTTTGACTCACCCATCAATACCCATTTGTTGTTGTTCACTTGTCTGTTGACTTTTAATGACAGATTGCTCTGGCTAAAATAATGGACATCCCAAATAAATTCTGAACACTACAAAAACAAGTATATGGGGCAAAACTCACATCACTGGGGGAAACTGATTGTATAAGCAATGGAAGGTGAACATGCCCTTACCAGTTCTACCATATATCATTGAACGGGGTTAATGATAAATTCTCATATTCAAATGAGAAAGATTCATTTGGCTTAGACTTTTTTAACACACACACACACTGGTAAATGTTGTGAATTCTTATTTTGCCAGAGCTTAGCAACAACCTGCAAGAATGATTACAATAATTGCAAATATAATCCGAACAAATCCCATGAAAATTAAAAGTATGTTTTTGTTCACAAGATAAGCATATATATCAATACTTTAACTAAATCAGTGATAAGGCACAGCTAATCTTGGATTGTTAATTAAGTGTGTGTATATATATATATATATATATATATATATATATATAAATAAAGCGATGGTGAACGCCACACTTTGTAGATTGGAACAGCTGCCCTGATGCAATCAAATCCGCGCACAGCCAATCAGAGTGGGGGCTCGCGCAGAGAGAGACCCTCGTTTTTGCATGGGATCAGCAGGGGAACCGAGTCACCGACCAGATGGCTGCCTGCTTCCTTGGTCAGAGAATAAACTGGAATGTACACACCACTTTATCCTCTCTAGGAACAACTATATTAGAAGCACACGGGAAAAGTAACATTTACTGTTCCGCAAGGTCTCTAATAGCAGTATGTATAGCCAATCTATGGCCCCTTATATGATCTTGCAGTGTTATATATTAATTCACTGCCCAGTGTCTCCCTGTGTTATATGGCTGCCCTTCAAGTCTAGTGAGTGCTCCTACTTATCTTTGATTCATATGTAGTAGTTTGACGTAGTGGTGGGCTTAGCAACATAGAGCCATATAATGTGACTAAAACTCCAATTATGTTTTTAACATTCTGTGACTTGTTTGATGTGCGCTGGCTTTTGGATTGTGTGTGTGTATATATATATATATATATATATATATATATATATATATATATATATATATATATACACAGTCATAGAAAAGATTAAACACTCCCCCTTTGAATTCTTTGGTTTTACATAATATCAATCATTTGTTCCTTAGCAGGTCTTAAAAGTAGATAAATCAACCTCAGATGAACAACAACACATGACATATTACATTGTGTCATTATTTATTTAACAAACAAAAAAAGCCACAATGGAGAAGCCATGTGTGAAAAACTAATAGCACTGTCATTTTTGCAAAAAAACAGATGCACTTTGGTGAATTGATGAGACAATGATTAACATCAGATACTAAGAGCTAAGTTAGAAAGAAAGGCTGGTTGGAGAATTATTTCAACTCTGCTAGCAATTAGTGTTGAGCGAACCCGAACCGCACTGTTTGGGTTCGTACCGAACATTACTGTTTTTGGACCCCAGACCCAAACACGGACATTTCACTATGTTCGGGTTGGTGTTTGGGGTTCGGCGATTTAATGGTGCGTTTTGAAAGGCTGCAGGGCAGCCAATCAGAAAGCCCATAGCATTACATACATATACATTGTATGTAATGCTATGGGCTTTCTATAAACCGAAAGTCTATAAACCGAATCTATTTTGGTTTGTAGACTTTCGGATTATAGAAAGCCAATAGCATTACATGCATTCTATAAAACTAAAGTCTATAAACCAAAAGAAATTCGGTTTATAGACTTTCGGTCTATAGAAAGCCCCTAGCATTACATACATATATATTGTATGTAATGCTATGGGCTTTCTATAAAACGAAAGTCTATAAACCAAATCTCTTTTCGTTTATAGACTTTCGGTTTATGTAAAACATGTAATGCTATTGGTATTCTATAAACCGAAAGTCTATAAACCGAAAGACATTCGGTTTATAGAAAGCCAATAGCATTACATGTATTCCATAAACCTAAAGTCTATAAACCGAATGTCTTTCAGTTCATAGACTTTCGGTTTATGGAATACATGTAATGCTATTGGCTTTCTATAAACCGAAATAGAGTCCCCATTCATACGAATAGGTCAATTGAGGAACATAAATCTAAAAAAATAGCGCACTTGAAGAACATAAATCTAAATCTAAAGCATGGCTGCCAGGAGGATCAACAGAATTATCCATTTGAGAGAGGGTTGGAGTGCAGGGTATTCTCTTTCAGTTTATACTAAGTGACCCATAGGTTGAGGAGGCGGTGACCGCGGCGGTGTAGGTAGCCAGAATTTTTCAAAGTGCGCTGTAAGCACAGTATTGGACTGTTCTATTTGACTCTCAGATATGAAGTGCACCGTAAGACGCAAATGTACTATTTACCACCCAAAACTATTAGAATTTTTCAAAGTGCGCTGTAAGCACAGTAGTTGACGGTTCTATTCTGACTCTCAGGTATGAAGTGCAGGAATGCATGTAATGCTATTGGTATTCTATAAACCGACTCTATTTTGGTTTATAGAAAGCCAATAGCACGAATGGACGAATGATTTTTGTTTATTAACCATTTGTTCATTCGTTCATAGCATTACATGCATTCCATAAACCGAAAGTCTATAAACCGAATGTCTTTCTTTTTTTTTTTTTTTTTTTTTTTTTTTTTTTTTTTTTTTTTTGACACTCAGTGCGTTTTGTAGGTTATTGGTTTGTCTCATCATCGTGTCATTATTTTCTCATCCTCTTTCCCCTCTCCGCTTTTCTTCTTTTTCTTTTATTCATCTTTATTAATATCACTATATTTAGAACCGAGCAAGGGAGAGGAAATTCACAAAAATATTTACAGAGATATATATATATATATAGGTAGGTAGGGGGAAGGTGATATATCTATCATTTAGGGAGAGCCTCCAGTTGTTGGTAAACTGCCTGTTAAGGCTACTGTTGTCTTTCTTCCTTTCTTTTCCTATCTTTTTCCCTTCCTTCCCTTCTCTCCTCCCTCTCCTCTTCCCCCTCTTCTCCCTCCCCCCTCCTCCCTCCCCTTTTCTGTTGCAGTATCAGAACTGTATCTTACATGGAGTAGAGAGAGCAAGTGAGTAGCGATTTAATAACATCACTCCCTCATTCTTTCTTTCCTTTCTCTTTCTCTTCCTTTCCTCCCTCCATCTTTTTGACGGAATCTCTGGGTATTCCAGAGTTGCCCTAGTTCAATTAGGTATTTGCTATTCTTCTTCATAATTCACTTTTCCTCATATATATCACTTAAACATATAACATATATACATGGACATTTTACAATTATGTGGGCTAAACGGGCTGTTTGGGCTTTCCCCCAGGGTATCAGGTATTATTTGGGATATCATTAACAATAACGACCTCAAGGACCTTCCTCCCTCTCTTCCTTTCTCTTTCTCCTTTCCTAAAATAAATTTCTTTCAAGGATTTCGATCCATTTTTGCCAATAGGGTATCTGCTTTTTTTTTCCCATGGTTTCTAGGGATGTTATAATTTTTTTTTTTCCATTTGAATTTGATGTAGTACTTGTGCTCTAATTTTTGGCCACTGTGGGATAGTTTTTGTTTTCCAATTTCTTGCAATTTCAAGTTTTGTTGCGGTTAATATATGCAGTATAATGGGTAATGGTTTTTTATCTTCTGGGAAATTTAAATGTAATATTCCCCGTTCTGGGGTTATTATCCACTCTGGGCCAAACCTATTTATGATCATATTTGAAATGTATGTCCATAGTGGTCTAAGGGCTGTGCAGTTCCACCATATATGTGTATGTGTTCCTACATGTCTGTCACATCTCCAGCAGCTAGGGTTATTATCTAAGCATATTTTTTGAAGTTTGGTAGGGACGAAATACCATCTATTGGCTATTTTATATTGTACTTCATTTAGATTTAGACAGTGTATGTTTTTATACACTGTTTTTAAGGCGGGACACCATTTCTCTCTTTCTATTTCAATGTTTAATTCTTTTTCCCATTTTCTGATTGCTGAGATTTCTGGACTTTCTTTTAGTGTATTAACAAGAATAAGGGAGTTGGCTGTCAATTTTTTATAATCTTCCTGTTTCATCATTTTAATTAGGAGAGTATGAGGTTCTCTCAACTCCTCTTTTATCACGGCTTTACTCAGAAAATTTTTTATTCTAAGGTACTTAAAATTATCTTTTGCTGGTATTTGGTATCTGTCCTTAAGGTTTCCTAAGGTTTTAATATTAGTTCCATTCATCATGTGTTTTATTTGTTTTATCCCTAAGGCGTTCCATGATTCTAGTTCGATGTTATCCATTATTGTGTTTAGTATCGTTAAGGGAAGTTCAGTTATTACTTTATTTTGTAATCCTATTTTTGTCCTGAATTTATTCCAAAATTCAAGGATATCAGTTAGAGGGAGATTGTCTTTCTGTGAATCTTTCTGTGCTAAATTTTTATCTATATGCCAAAATTTGGCCATGATGGCATGTGGCTTTTTCCCTTTATTTTCCAGCTCATACCAGCTTTCCCTGGGAGCGTTTTTATTTTGTGTTATTAGTGCCTGAGCCAATAGTGCTGCATCTGCGTGATCCTGTATGATTGGAACTCCCAGACCTCCTTTGTCTGGCCTCAAGGACAATAATTGTCTGTTTATTCTTGGTTTTTTATTTAACCATATAAAATTAGTAAAGGCTGTTTGAATCATCTGTAACCATGGGGGGGGTATTCTTACTGGGAGCATTCGAAAAAGGTAGGTAAATCTTGGTAGCTCGTATGCTTTAATTGCATTTATTCTCCCCCACCATGATACAAAGGAAGTTTTCCAGCCCTTAAGTCTAATATTCATGGCTCTTATCAGTGGTAGCAGATTAATTTGCATCCAGTCTTGTGGATTGGCAGAAATATTTATACCGAGGAATGTAATAGAGGATCCTTCCCATGTAAATTCGTACCTTTCTTTCAATAAGGTGATCTGTTGTTGTTTTATTCCAATTGTTATCGCCTTTGATTTGTTATGATTAAGTTTATAATTTGATAATCTACTGTATTCACCAATCAATTTCAGAGTTTCTTCGATCGATGTGATAGGATCTTCAACTGTTATCAGTATATCATCTGCGTACATTCTGATCTTCTGGGATGTTAGTCCCGCCAATCCCTTGATTTTTGGTGCCTCTCTTATGTCATGTGCAAGGGGTTCTAATGTTATAATATATAGAATTGGAGATAATGGGCAGCCCTGACGGGTCCCATTAGTCAGAGGGAACCATAACGATTCTATCCCTGCTCCCACGACTCTACCTGTTGGATTGGAATAGATTGCCATCACTGCATCAAGTATATTTCCCCTGAAACCAAAGGCTTCCATAGCGCTCTTCATGAATCCCCAGCTGACTCTGTCGAACGCTTTTTCGGCGTCCAATGACAGAGCCAGCTGGGGGTTCCCGCGGGTCCGCTGTAGCGCTCCCATAAGACTTCTTATATGTGCCGCAGAGGATCTTCCCCGTATGAAACCTGTTTGATTGTGGTGAATTAAGTTAGGGAGAGTGGTTCCTATTCTGTCTGCCAGGATGGACGCGTATATTTTTGCATCTAGGTTAAGAAGGGAGATGGGCCTATAACTAGTCACATCTTCCTCATTCTTTCCTGGTTTTAAAATAGGGACTATATTCCCTTGTAGCATCTCTTTTGGAAGTCCTCCTTTATTAAGTGTCTCATTAAATACTTCGGTAAGCGGTGTGGCTATTTCTTCCATGAGTTTTTTATAAAAAGAAGCCTCAAACCCATCCGGGCCCGGGGCCTTTTTATTTTTTAACTCCTGGATAGCTCTTTTTACCTCCTCTATCGAGAAAGGCTTGTTTAGATTCTCTAATTGATTTTTCGTTATTTGTGGCAATTTTTTATTTTTAAAATATATTTCAATTTCCTTGTCCAAATTAATTTTGGGGATGTTATATAATTCTTGGTAATACTTTGCGAAGGCCTGTCCTATCTTATGTGGGGCTAGATGTATTTGTCCCTCCTTTGTAATTCTTGTAATTCTTTTCTCTCTCTGTCTTTTCTTTAATATATTAGTTAACAACCTTTCAGCTTTGTTACCTCTATAGTACCAATTTGCTTTATTTGTCAATAAGATATTATTTGCGTTCCTCAGGAGGATTGTATTTATCTCCCTTTGTGTTTCAACTATCTTTCCTCCTCTTTCAATGGATGGATCTGTTTTATTTAACTTCATTAGCTGGTAAAATTTTATATATAGCTCTGATAGATTTGCTTCATATCTTTTCTTTTTTGTTGCACCGACTTTTATGAGTATTCCTCTTATGAAAGCTTTATAAGTGCACCAGTTTATTTTGAATGATGTATCTGTTGGATGATTTATAAGAAAAAACTGTTTTGTTTCCTTTATAATCTGCTCCAAGTCTGTCTTTTGTTTTAACAGATTGGGATTAAGTCTCCAGTTTGATCTGATCCCGGGGT
Organism: Pelodytes ibericus; assembly: GCA_036172795.1. Lineage (NCBI taxonomy): Eukaryota > Metazoa > Chordata > Amphibia > Anura > Pelodytidae > Pelodytes > Pelodytes ibericus. The sequence goes on from CM069863.1 coordinate 116,043,657, forward strand.
GTTGATCCTTAAGTTCCATAATAACTGCGTTATGGTCTGACCATGTGATATCTTTAATTTGGATATTCTTTATTTGTTGTATCACATGGGGTTCCCCTAGGATCATATCAATTCGGGAGAAAGCTGTAAAAGTTTTAGAGAAACAAGTGTAATCAAACTCGCCTGGGTGGTATACCCGCCATAGATCTAAAAGACGATAATTATCTAGTATTCTCTGAAGTCTTTTTGATTGCTGAAAAACATTTCTGTCTTTAATAATGCCTGTTACTGTTTTTTTATCCATTTTGGGATCTAGAGTACAGTTAAAATCTCCCATTATCAGCAATGTGCCTAGTTGTATCTTTTTTATTTTCTTCATTAATTTATCTAGGAACTTAACTGGTAATTTATTGGGAGCATATATGTTTACTATTGTGAGGGTAAGTTGGTTAAATTGGCCCACCAATATCAAAAATCTTCCTTCTGGATCTTCCTCCAAGAATTTTATTTTTATTTCGATGTCTCGGGAGGCTATTATAGCGACCCCTCTTTTTTTTTTCTCTTGTAAAGAGGATTTAAATACTGTAGGGAATTTCCTGGTTTCTAATTTTAACTGGTCTAGATGTCTCCAATGGGTTTCCTGGATGCAACATATATCTATCTTTTCCCTGCATAGAAATTGGTGTAAAATTGATCTTTTCCCTATCGAATTTAGTCCTTGGGCGTTAATTGTCACGAATCTAACCATCTTTTATTTTCCCGATCCCCCTGAGTTCAAGCCCCACCAGTCCGTTCCCAACATAACATACATAACGACAAATTTCTTTGTCCCAATAGACATAACAAGACTTTATACATAAAAACAACACTATGCTCCTCTTATTTTTCAGAGGAGACATAATTTCCATCGGGACCCTACTGGGTTCCCTAGGAAAAACTTGCCAAGGGTTAATTTTTTCCTTGGCTGCAACGATGCCGTGAGTGGAGATTTCCCCTTATCCCGGAGAGATATCTTAATCAGACAATTTCCATCTTCTCCTCTATCTTAATGTCCGAATTGTATTTAGCCATATTATATTTTAACAGATATAGGGGAAGAGAGAAAGAGAAAGAAGAGAGGAAGAAAGAAAAAAAAAAAAAAAAAAAAAAAAAAAAAAAAAAAAAAAAAAAAAAAAAAAAAAAAAACCAGCGTTGTTCCCCACCCCACTCTTTCCCATTTTAATCGGGCCCCTATGTGTAAACATTGTTGCGTGATTTGGTTCTATTCCTCCCTTTCCTCTTTAATCGAGTGTACCCTTTCTTCTTGTGCTATGTTTCTTGTTGCTCATTCCTTTCCCCATCTCCACTGTGTCATGCATAAAACTGTAGTGAGCTATATCGTCAGTTGTATTGTGAATATATTGTGTTTGTGTTTCGTGAGTGATCGGTTCCTAATTTGTTCTTGTATCCTTCGTGCTTAAAATTGGTGTAGTGTGATCCGGTCTATCTTTGTGATATTGTGATCCCCTTCATTGGAATCAACGATGTGCATTCGGGATGTTCGTGTATTACTTATATAGTATTGTACTCGAGTTAGTGTTGTGTTCGTCTGTGTCTCTCATCTGTGTCTAGTGCCCCTATTCACTTCCCTCCCCCCTTTTCCTCCCTCTCCACTTCCCCTCCACCTAATTTCGTTCAGTGAAAGGGAGGGAAGAGAGAAAAAAAAAAAAAAAAAAAAAAAAAAAAAAAAAAAAAAAAAAAAAAAAAAAAAAAAAAAAAAAATAATTGTGTAATCTTCTCTCCTCCCTTCTCACTCGTATCCCAGACCAGGATCTATGATCTATTTATCTATTATCCATATTATTTTTTTGTATCCAATCTATACATGTCTTTCAGTTCATAGACTTTCGGTATATGGAATACATGTAATGCTATTGACTTTCTATAAACCGAAATAGAGTCCCCATTCATACGAATAGGTCAATTGACCTATTCGTATGAATGGGGACTCCATTTCAGTTTATAGAATAGCAATAGCATTACATGCATTCCTGCACTTCATATCTGAGAGTCAGAATAGAACCGTCAAATACTGTGCTTACAGCGCACTTTGAAAAATTCTAATAGTTGTGGGTGGTAAATAGTACATTTGCGTCTTACGGTGCACTTAGAATACCCTGCACTCCAACCCTCTCTCAAATGGATAATTCTGTTGATCCTCCTGGCAGCCATGCTTTAGATTTAGATTTATGTTCTTCCAAAGCTAAAATCAAAGATTCCATCTAGTGCTATTTTATGGCTCAGCTGTATTTGTAATTTGTATGTATTTTATGTTATTTTAAGTTATTTCCCTATCCACATTTGCTTGCAGTGCCCTTGTCCTACTCTTACCCACATTTTACTTCATTTTGCAGCCCTCTAGCCCTTTCCAGGACTTCTTTAGAGTCATTTTAGTGGCCAAAAGTTCGTGTCCCCATTGACTTCAATGGGCTTCGGGTTCAGGGTCAAGTTCGGGGTCAAGTTCGAGCACGGACCCGGACATTTTTTCGAAGTTCGGCCGAACCTGGCCAAACCCCGAACATCCAGGTGTCCGCTCAACTCTACTAGCAATGTCTGAATTTATTCTATTCTGTTCGCAATCCCCCAAAGTTGATTGTTTACTGAATAGAATCCATCATCTTGCAGAAACAGAGATGCAGAGTTAAATACATCTAAGGCAGTCCAAACACTGTACTTTATCAAAACGGATACCTTTTTATTGAAAACAAAGGAACTAATAAATTAACCAAAAAGTGAACTGTAAAAATCAGGCATTACTAGCTGAGCTGGATAAATACTCCATACTTACATATCTTTCCATCTCAGTTATTAATGCATGATTTTTCCAGTTCACCATTTAGTTTTAATGAATAGCGCCCAATATAATTGTACTAAATGTTTAACCTAAAGGGTTTATTCACTGAAACAGTGAACTAAGGTGAACTGGCAATCAAACTGCAAAAACCTCGCCATGATAGTTAGGTTGGAAACATAAGTGAATTGGAGAATGTATTCATTTATTATTATTATGACCTGATATATGCAATTCAGTTGCCAGCTCCTGTGAGTTTGCTATTTAGTGAACAGAGACAGTTTGTTTGACATTCTGTATTTTATGTTTCTTACATATTGTGTGCGAAGAGAATGTGTTTACAAGACCTTTCTGTAATTCTTACCAATGTAACTATAAATTGCTATTTCAGTGTCAACGTTATTCTATTATTATTTCAAATAACACCAAACATTACATATTTGTGTTTTGGTGTTACATATTACATTATTATAAGGTCTTTCTGATATAATAGAGTTCAGGGCTCAAAATCCAATTCAGTTTAACAACACTAAAGATTAATTTACCATTATCTTTTTGGAAAAAAATCCAGAAGCAATAAAAAAAAAGCTAAATTGATGTCCTCAATGGAAAAGCAGAGAATGCCTTACTATGGAGAGAATGAATCCACATCCAAGCGAATGCCACTGGAATATAAATGAGGGATACAATTTCAACAGCTTCAACACAAATCACTTGTAAGACATGATGAAGTCATACATGTAATTACATTAGCATTTGCCAGCAGGAGACCCCGCCTGTGCTATTACAAAAGCAGTTGTTTTAACCAAGATTAACCAGAATTTTTATTTCCTTTTTTTTTTTTTTAAAAGTCATAGTTAGGGAAGCCACTTTAACTCATCTTACTCAAGAAAAATTGAATATATTTACGTTTTTGCTAAGCCTATATAGAGACTAGCAGTTCTTCATTCTAATGGGATTAAATAAATAAAACACTATTGTTATCTTCCCTATGGTTGTTTAGTAAGAACTGGTGTGATTGTTCATAAACATTGTAATGAAAAAGAGGCACAACCTCTATTTGTATTTCGTACTTCTAATAATGGTTCTATTAAATGTGCTCTGTATTCCATAGTTCAGCACTTTGCATGAGTAGCACACACCACTTTCATTGAAGACAGGAGCAGTGGTTATGGGTAAATCAGTAAAGCAATTGTTTTATCTTGGAAATCAGCCATGGCGTTGTTATTAAGAAACCAAGAGTATGTAAGATCATAGTGCAGTATGTAATAAAGTAACATTAATGCAGTCTAAAGAGAACCAATAAAACAGGGTATTACATTTTTTCAAATAATATAATGGAATAGCTTCTTGCAGCATTGCACAAACAGCACAGAGGTCAGTGATGCATTAAGATTTTGTGCACACATCTTCCAGAGGCCATAGTTCATGAAAGAAAGCAATTTATTGGATACGAGTACAAGTAGGTTGTGCTGCATCTGACATCTCAGATTAGGATACTAATGATTCAGCAAGGATTCCAAAATCAGCAAGGCAGTCCAGAGTGGTCACTATCATTTTTTATGGACACTTCCTAAACAGAGTATTTGTTTTCCATCAAACCATGGATCCATAATTCGTCCTCCTTACTCACAGGTAAATTCTGGTGCAAGTGGATTACAACTGCCTGAATAGATACAGCAGGTGTGGTTGATGCAGCACCAAAATAGTATAGTGCCTGAGCCAGAGGCTCCATTAATCCTCCAAAATATAAATTAAAAAAACACAGATGGCTCAGCACTGATAAAGTGAAAGGGAATTTATTACAAAAACTGGCAACGTTGCAAACTGATGGCTTGAGAAAGACCCATCGGGTTAAAACATTGACAGTTTTTTCGGAATTCATTTAATTTCACTTTATCAGTGCTGAGCCATCTGTGTTTTCTTCATTTATATGTCCTGAATAGGGCACAGAAAATCAAATTTTTTATATTTTACTCAAGCCCTCCCTGGCATCCTATCCTACAAGTGCTGCCACACTGATTGTGTGTAGGCAATGAGCATGTATCAGTTTTGTTTCAATGTTACTTCCTCTGCTGCTCTGCTGGTGGAATAGAATGCATTGGAATCTGCATGTAGAATCTAAGTAACCTTGCTCTTGTACATGTAGGATCTCTTAACAGTGCAACACATTGTCTGATGACATCACTAGAAAAACAGGATATTCCATTCATTTAAATGGCATTATTCTCATTGGTTCCTGCAACAACAACAACAATTGATTACATTGACTTTTACTCAACTAGTATGGGCAGTCCTGGTTTCTTGCAAACTGCTGTTATTTCCCAAATTCATGTATAAGATTTTCATATTTTAAGCAATTCAAAATATGCATTGTAAAGTACATTGAATGTACTTCAATATGCATTAACATTTGGAAGATACATTTTAGACATCAGCCAATTCCTTTAAAGCAACTGTCTGGTGCCCAAAATGCATCTTCTACATGTTAATGCATATTAATGTTCTTTCAAAGTATTTTAAAACGTTTTACATTTTGCATTGCTTAAAATACAAAATACTTACAGCTAGATGAAATAGTGAAATCACAGCAGTTTGCAAGAAATCAGGACTTTCCACACTAGCTGACCACCATGCACCCTAAGTTTGAGCCACAGATGGAGATGGCCAGAGACTGGTGCAGCACCTGAAGCTACCACAAGAACCTGCTGTAAACCTTGCTTCAGAGGACGGAAGACTTCACAGGATACAATGGTAGAACAATGGTAAGTATCAAAGGCCTGAGTCAAAGGGCAGGAAATAGTAGGATAAACAGGAATACAAGCCACGGTCAGATTCCAGTAGTCGGACTAGCCTGGATCAGGAAATGTAGAAGGCACGAAAATCAGGAACAAGCCAAAGTCAAGGATACGAGAAAGCAGGATGGTCAAAATACAAGTCAGAGCCAAAATAATGAATATGGCAAGATGGCATCTCAATATTCTGGCTGTCAGAAGCATGCCACGCTACTCAGGGAGAGAGATTCTGCAAAGCTGCATGAGCCCACCAGCGGGGATACTGTCACTGGGTGAACGCGAAGCGTGCCCAGACAGGTGTCCTGCAGCCAACAAGGTAACACAAAAGGGTTGAACTTGATGGAACCAAGTCTTTTTTTGAATCTAAACGACTATGTAACTAAATGTAACTATTATCTGGCTCTGCTGTCCTATGCTATGTTTAAAGGCTGTCTTGCGGTCATTTGCTCCAAGGGATCCATGTATAAAGTGGATTTATAGGCAAAAAAGTGATCAGTGTTAACCTGATTTGCAAACGCCTAGTATTATCAGATAGGACATAAAAATAGCCTCCTATAGGCACATAAAGATAAGCAAACAGAAATATACTTCCCACAAAATTCAGCGGTGCTCCGAAATTCCAAAGGATATGTTGGTGTCAGAAAGGTGCAGGGATATATAAAAGAAACTATAGTGCAGATGGTATGAGACAAAATAATAATTAGTTAAAAACAAAGTCACAAATAAAGTGGAATTTTATAAATATATATCTATAAAACGCAAATAGCTCAAATAATGTCTGGAGTCTCACCTTCCTCTTCAATCCAATAATATGGTGCGGTAATGGATCCAAAACCCTGAATGAGGTTCTGGCTATCCCACAGAGCTTGGACACTATGCATCAGCAGGATTGAATTTGTTTTTAACTAATAACATGTTGTTACTTTTTTACTCTGATCATCTGCACTATAGTTGTTTTGTTTCTTGCATATGCCATCCCAGAATCCTTCGCAGTCATAGTAGCGCATGATGTGTGTTTAATAATGTCTCTGCTACCCCCAGGATTCAAGTAAGGCATAATAAAGACTGACTATCCCTTGATTTTTGGAGATGGCTAGAATCTAGCTGAGCATGGGGTGTAAATGTAATTGCAATAGTTGAACCTTTACCCGAATGGTAGTTAGAGAACAGTCACATTCCAGGCTTTGCAATCATTTTTAGATTTCTGAACACTCAGCTTACATTCAAACCTCAAAGTCAATCTACCCTGCATTTTATTGAGGAAGCTGAATTCAAAACATCAGCCTTTTCATGATAAAGTTAATTTATAGAATATTGACCACATATAAGAAAGAATGGTATAGGAGCATAATAGAGGAACATTTTTATCAGTCTGGATGAAATGTGATCATATTTACTGTAAGTCACTAAAAATGCACTTCCGATTTGTCATGGTTGATTTTCTTGACATGCTGTCGATACCAACTCTTACGTGAATTATTTGGTACTGCGCCACAAAATCAATTGGAAAAAAACTCAATATATAGAGTGATTAATGTTTCACCTTCTCCTAGTACTCTGATAATTCCAATAATTGACCCTTTGATTACCAGACATGTCAGCAGTACATTGCTTTGGAAGGTAGTAATAATCTGGTTAAAGTGAGTTAATGTTCAATGGATATTTATTGCTAAGTACAACTTTGTAAAACATGAAATCAAATGGATATATGTTTATAAACATGAGATATGCAATGCATGTATATTATTCCCAATACACATTGGCTGAATAATGTTAATCATCAGCTTGTTAAATGTAATATTACCAAGCAGTAACTCACTATGCCAAATCCAGTTCCATCTTCACTTTTTCTCTGAAAAAAGATGCATCCATGGAGGTGTTTAGTTGTGCTTTATGTACTACAATATGTAGAGAACAAAGAGGGGACATTCTAAAACATTTATTAATATACCAAAATATGCCCAAAAGTCAAAAAAGTACTTACTATTAATTTTGTTTTCAGTTTCACTGTCCAAATTAATGAAGGCAAAGTGTCCATGCATGTCTGTAAGGGACATAGAGCATCACTAAGTGATCACGACCTCTTAAATGTCCACCATGAGCAAAGTTGGAGCTTACCCCAGGTCTAAACCCATAGAAATATCAAACGTGTCATTGGATAAAAACGCACCATCTTGTCTGCCCAAAATGAATCTGTCCATCCTATAATTTTCTGGGAATTTGGTTCCCATTTTGAAAATGTGTGATTAATGTGGCTTAATGAACAAAAAAGAAAACAAATTTTATTCCACAATACAAGAGTCCAACCAAAAAAAAAAAACAAGTATTTTTGGTGAAACATCGCAAGAGTTATTTATATATAACCATTTACAATCTTCAAATGTTTTACAGCAAATGTAAAAAAGAGGATAAAGTAAAAAAAACAAAAGAATCTTGTTTAATTGAAAATCACACTGCTTACAACATAATGATGGGATCAGTGGTGGAACTATCATTATCACAGGGGTCGCAGCTGAGACCGGGCCCATCACACCAGAGGCCCAGCTGCCTGTTGACCCCTGCGACCCTGATAGATTAAAACCGGTACTATGCAATCTGAACTGAGTGCATAGTACAGGCCCTCTGGACAGAGAGATGCGGCCTGCGTGACATTGTCACCGGTAGCCGCACCACCCGTGGTCTCACGCGAGGGAGTGAACGCTCCGCCCCCTGGTGCTCTGTGCCTCCTAGAGCGCCAGATGTCTGTGACATAATGACAGAAGATAATGGAGGCTGGATCAACCCCCCTCCCTGCAATGAAAGGTAACCATGCAGGGAGGGGGACAAACACAAAAAATCTGTGGGTATGTATGTATGTATGCAAGTCTGACTGTATGTATGTATGTAACTCTGACTGTATGTATGTAAGTGTAAGTCTGACTGTATGTATGTATGTATGTGTATGTCTGACTGTGTGTGTATATGTAAGTGTAAGTCTGACTGTGTGTATGTATGTCACTGTAATATTATAACAAATATGATATAAAACTATATATATATATATATATATAGCTGGTTTTATAGAATATTTGTTATATAAATATTATAAAACCAGCCATAAGTTATACACATATTAAATAAACCTGAGCCATGTGTTATAAATATAATTTATATAAAACATATGGCTCAGGTTTATGTAATATTTATATAATATATATGGCTGGTTTTATAATATTTATATAACAAATATATATATATATATATATATATATCATATGGCTAGTTTATATAATATGTATATTGTTTATATATATCTATATCTGGTTTTATAGCATATGTGTTATATAGACCAGCCATATATATTATATTAAATATATATATATATATATATATATGTATATTACATTATATAAATATGTAAACCATCCATTTATATAGTATAGGAGTTGCATGGTGGGTTCGGGGGCCCCAGGGCAATTTTTGCACCAGGGCCCGGTGGTTTCTAGTTACGCCTATGGATGGGATAACCCATCACACATTAAAGATAACAGTGTGCTTCCATAAACACCGCTATTTGTTCTTTCTTAGTTTATAAATCTGCCTTGTAATTGAGGCAGCATTCCTGAAACCAGTCGTAGCTCCGGGGATCATATGATTGCTGTGGTCTCTTACTATCTCCATTGATTTTCAGATATTTAATTTTTTTCCATGTCACTCTTTGTATATCACATACTGATCATGAGGTACCAAGAGTGACAGATCAGTTAGACAAAATGTCAGCAGCAGTTTCAGTAAAAATGATCAATTTTAACCATTTCCATCCTTTGGTGATCAGTGTGCTTCCTATTTTGTGGTTAATTTTTACAGTACAGCTCAGATTTTTTTCTCAGTTTTTTTCCCTTTGTCTGTGGATCTTGTTTTTTTTAAATTGAATTAGTTATTTGGGAAATAGGTTTGGGTAAGTGGGCTTATGTAAGTGTTGCAGACTGAATAATTTTTTAAAAGTTAAGTTAAATGCAAATAAATGCCTGTTATGATGTAAGTCATTCACAAGCAATGACATTTTCCATAGAAGATAAGCATCCTAGCTCTTGAGTCATTTGGAGCACACTAAGTGGGAGATAGGTATAATTTCTGTAGAACATATTCAACAATAGCAGTTTAATGTTACTGCACTACATTTTCCACGACAAAGATTGTTTCCAAAACCATGTGTAACCCAGAATTAAACCAGGAACCATTTGATCTTCTGACTAAAACATCACCTACATTTCATCCAATGACAGAGGGTGAGAAATTATTGAAATTAATATTTTTATGACCATGTCAAAGGACAAACGAAGGAAAAGCTTGTTGACCGACACAAATCTTATTTGGGACACGTCAGTGTATATTGAGACGACCCTTTTTACTTATAGCAGTAAACTGATTGATAGATTGATATCATTGAGTGTAGAATCATATAACATTCAGCAAATGTAACACTTCAGGAAATGATAAATCATTTTCCAGAGAGACAAACTAAAGTTGTTTAAAAAACTGGTTGTAAAAATAGTAATTTGATGCAAAATGAAAACTGGAATTATAAAAAAGGTGGAATTGGCGTCTAAATAGGAAAAAGTGCAATGCTGTATTGTGAAAAAACTTTAGTGTAAGACGACTATGAATACTTAAGGATGTAATAAATATTAGATAGAATTGTCCTTAACAAAATGAAAGCAGAAGTCTGCTATATCCCAGGACCAAGGCAGGGACCTTTCAATCTTCAGACTACAGCCTGGGAACTGAGCTATTTCATGCAACGGACAAAATAGGAGAGAACATTAAAACGTGTGTTCTTCTGACTAAAAAAGGGGAGATACAGACCAAGTTAAGTAAATGGTTAATGCATGGCTTTTGACCTTTGAATCTGTAGGGCTTTAAACATAAAAGGTTTGACAACAGATGACAAGCCTTTGGGTCAGTTGGACTTCTAGTAGGGTATCAGGGCTGTAGAACCATCATACATTCAAACATTGTCATGCATTGCAGGACATTCTAAACCCTTAGCTCACACAAAATAAGCTTGTATACAAAATTGGGTTATTTAAGGTATTGTAAAAAAAAAAAAAAAAAAACCTTATGGAATGAGAAAATAAAGGGTTGTCTGTTAACTAGGAAAAAGTACAATCAAGGTTTGTAATTAACTTTAGAAGTGAGATGACGTCTATAAATAAATGGCCACTGGGCTTCTCCAGAGTCCAGACAGGTATGGGTCAATGTAATTCTTTGTGCAAATAAAGCATCATGTTTTCATGGGTTACAAATTCAATCATTTATTGTGCCAAACACAAAAAAATCAAACAGGTTCAAACCGTTTGACACATTTCATGCTTATTCATAAGCTTACAAATTAGCACCAGCATCAAGTGGTTTGTTTGTTCCTCTTTGGCACAATAAATGCTTGGATTTGTAACACCATCAGCTTGTTATTTCATGTGGATAGTGAGATGGCTGCGAAGGCCTAACAAGAGTTTTGGCAGGTTTGGAAAGTGATGCAGAGGTCACAATGAAAGCAGAAGCTTGCCAAAATTCAGTTTCGGACCACAGACATTTTGATATTCACACTACCCCTCTAGCGACTGAGCTGTATAGCTGACAAGAATCCATCATGTTAGAATGTATTACTTCAAAAAGAGGATGCAGAAGTGTAAAATGACTTTCCACCCATGCATTAATGGTGATGCTAGTATAGTGAAACAGCTGTAGTAGGCATGGTGTAGCAATAAGGCTATCCTGGAGCAGGAATAAACAGTTTCCATATAAGGACACTATGGTCTGTGGCAAGCTCTGTGAAGGTCCATAGAACATCATTAAATTGTCCATTACAAAGTCCAGTAGAGGAATTTGTTGGTGGCTATCCCTGTCCTGGAGATAGAACTCAAAATCCTAATATGGTTTAACATCTTACTGCAGGGAGAATGGTCCCAGTAGATGTACCTAACAGTCTTTCTCAGATATTAAATTCAACATTTCAATACATGTATACATACGTATTCTTCTATCCTTTTTTTCTCTTATTTTCAGAAATCACAAAACTGCAGTTTGGGGAGTTCAATTTTGAATCCAACTCTCTTCTCTGTAGTACTGCCAACGTTTCAAAATTAGTAACCACTTAATTGGTCCCCTTGCAGTGTACACATTATTGCATTTATTTGCATCATCTGCAAATTCCACAGCTTCAATTTTTAAACATAGTAAAAGAGATAAGTGACCACTCCTATGTGAAGGGAGTAGTGCACAGCATTGTTTGGTTTCTTGAAAATTTCTCACATGGGATAGCCTTCATTTCTCTGACAAGAAAATACTGACGAGTTTTAGAAAAAAGTTCTTTGTTTCTGACTATTCTGAGCCTGTAATTGTACCCAGGCTGAAATACTCAACTAGCCTAAAGAAGGAGTTTTATATTGGTTCTTTCATCAGAATAACAGTTTTCAGCTGTCAATGTCTACACTGTATTTCTGATGTTATTTTAATAGGCTTTTCTTTAAAAAAAAAAACAAGGACATTTTTTTTCTTTACTAACCCCTTAGTGACAAGACATTTTCTTCGATCGTGGGGGCCCCAGAAAAGAAATTTCGGTGCTGGCTATTGCCTTGACATCGTTGATCGCGAAAACCAATTGATTCACCGCAGGACGTGCCAGGCACGTCCTTTGTCGGGAACGGGGTTCCCGGCAGGACGTGCCTGACACATCCTTTGTCGCGAAGGTGTTAACAAAATACAAAATGACATACATGTAAAATGTAAACGTACAAAATATATAAGTATAAACATAGAATGTTTCAAATGCTTCTGTTTGGTGACAAGTACTTAGGCTTGGAAATTTGAAAAGAGTCGCTAATGCCTGTAAAATGGCTTTATGATAAGCACATTTTGGTTTAATATAATATAATATAATATAATATAATATAATATAATATATATATATATATATATATATATATATATATATATATATATATATATATAGGAGACGAAAAATAACAGACACACTTACTATACATACATAGGGTTGAGAGCGCAGTGGGGATGGGAAGGGACTGTGGGAGCGGTCGGCAGAGTTTTTATTATACGTCTATCAGAACCTACTTACCACACTACTAACCAGGCTCCCAAAGGCTCTAAACCCATGAATAACCCATTACTAATTGAGAGTTAATAAGTTATGGTTCTGCCTGGATAAGCAAGGGGAAAGTCAAAACAAACCCTAAACAGTGATGAAAAAACTTTATTTTACAAAACTATCATCCTCATAGCCTACTGTAAACTAAAAAAGTTTACATACGATAATCAGCAAATCCCACTTTTCTCCAAATTATTTGGTACTGCTGGCTGAAAAAATCAGGGAATTCTCCCATGTCTGCAAATCCCTGGTTGAGAAAGGCACACATTTTACCCCGATGTACTCGGCAAAACTACGCAACCCCCCAAAGGAACAATACACTTCTGGGACTGTCCAGGAAGTAAAACAAAAGCTGCAATAGTTGGAACATTTGTGGATGACTGGAAGCGCATAAACTGGATTATAGGATTAATGCATTTTTCTCACTACCTGCTATAGTATAGTACATGAGCAACGCTTCAACCATGCAAATTCTCACTGTCACAACCCAGGATAACATCAAACTAATCTCTTGGAAGGTAGCAGACTTGAACACCCACTCAAAAGGCAAACAATAGCAAACCAGCGACATACATTACAACCTGATGGGATTTTCTCCAGGAAACACACTGGATGGACCAGGAGGGAATTCTTAAATATTCGAGGATTATTATTATGTATATCTGCGCCTCACCATTCAAATGCTAGAGGGGCAGCCATCCTGCTTCACAAAAACCTATCTTACCCTATGAACAACAAAACTAATTACTAATCTGGAGGGCAAGTATTTAATATTAGATATTACCATTAAACAAACAAGGTATTTGCTTACTAATGTCAATGCACAAAATGACTCTGTGTTAAGAAAAAGTTTGTAACTCCAACCCTAGCACTAAGGCAAACTAGAGAAGCAAAAGGTTATATATTTTTTTTTATTTACCTGGATGTTGCTGACTGCCTCTATATACAGACAATGAAATAAATATGCAGAGTCCAGCACTCGATATAAGGTGAAGGTTTTATTCACACGTTTGTGGCAACATTTCAACTCCTAAGAGTCTTTCTCAAGGCTTGAGAAAGACTCTTAGGAGTTGAAACGTTGCCACAAACGTGTGAATAAAACCTTCACCTTATATCGAGTGCTGGACTCTGCATATTTATTTCATTATATGAAGAATTGGGTTGCGTCTTGGAGCCCTAGCACCGAGAACAATCTAGTGCGGATTGAAAACTATTTTTTGATCTATATACAGACAGTCCAATTGTACTAAATTGAGACAGGATTTGCAAACATCAGACATTAATAATGGAATTAAAAATACTTTAAATTATTCTAAGTTATCCCTTGTCTCATATTTGCAATTCTATTTGTCAATTAACTGAAGTACGTTGTTTAGGGAAAATACACAATTTTTTCTATTAAACTGAATGATACACACTATAACATTCTACAACAGCATCTCCTGTATTGTTACTATGGAGTGCTGCAGAAACCTATCTATGGGATAACTATAGGGAACTGGGGAAAATACTTTGTGGCAGGTGCATATTCAGTACACAAAAGAGCCAACACTTGACATTAGAATACTGATGCAGGGACTACATTACCCATGTGCTTGCATAGCATCATTGCAGCCTTTTTGACTGGATATTTGAATTTCTCCTATGAAGGAGTGACATATTTGGTCTACTGTTTTTCATTGCTTTCTAGTGCCCATGCACTTTGGGGTTAAATGATGTGGGCCATATGTATAGAGAGAACATTTAGGGCAGCATTCCAATCGGGGAGCAATCACCATGGAAACTAACAGAATCATCCTGATGATGGCTCCATATTTGTTATTTTTCAATAGCTCTTTATAAATAGGCTTTTATATACAAGCCTTTTGTGTCCATTTATTTTGAGCTGTTTCAGAAATATTTTCCTGAATTAAACAAAAATGGGAAAAGACATCAGAATGATACATACTGCAAAGTAACATAAAAATTTACCATTGCTGTGCCAAAGGAGTGTGCAGCATATTGGAACCCAATGATTCCACCCCACTCCCAAATTCTATTTAATAGTGCCCATCCAATCTTTAATTTCTGTCATGCATATATTTATAAGTGGAGCAACAAAACTAGGTATGCCTTCTGAGCCCTGGGTAACAAGAACATCCGAACAAAACGACATTTTAAGTAATTTAGGTTTTTAATTTTAAGTAAATTATATTGTAGATGCCAAAGAAATTAATTGTGTACATACATGATGCAATTTGTGGAAAGGTTAGAAGTAGGTGCCAAAATATACTTAATTATCGCTATATAGTCCACACAATGTGACAAAAATACACTGTAATCAGAGTGATATTTTATATGCAGCAAACACTAGCATGGACCACCAAACACACAAAGTTAAAGTGAAAATAAGAAAAAAAAAAAGTGTTGCACAGTAAAAACTGATAATGATCTTTATCTTGTACACTTGGCAGACAATGCCTTAACACTTGACACAATATATATATACAAAAGAAAAAAAGAGCACACAATGTGTGACACTGAAAAAATCAACAATAATAAAATGAGACCCTCAAAGAGAACGATTCACATGTACCAGAGCCCATGGGTGTAGGAACCCCCAAAAATCTGGGGGGGAGAGCATTTTTGCTCGCCGGGTATAGCAGCAGTAAAAATAAAGCTTGTCACAGTGTATATTATATCACCAAGTTCCCACCAACATTACCAGGATCCTTGGTATACAACAGATACATTCACATCACAACATCTGCATCAGGCAGGTGCATTTTATCACTGTTACATGAAATATAGTCAGCGAGCTGTGTGTACACCATAAAACATACATCAGTATGAACCTACCACTTCTGCTGGAATGCCATTCCATGTATCCACTACCCTCTCAGTAAAGGAATACGTTCATTAGTCCCTGACCTTATCTTATATCTAGGATAGCCTTATACCTATCCCATGCATGCTTAAACTCCTTCACTGCATTAACCTCTACTGGAAGACTATTCCATGCATCCACTACCCTCTCAGCAAACAAACATTACATTTCTGACCAGAAAATAAACTGTAAAATATTAAATATTTCCAGCATTTCCAAAAGCTTAAGGTGGACCCCAAATATATGTATATAACTAGTACCATTTATAACAGGGCTTGACAACCCTTTTTTTTTTTTTGCCTTCTTTTGGATCAAAACGCTGAAATGATAGGTAGAAGGGTTGAACTTGATGGACTTGTGTCTTTTTTCAACCTAAATTACTATGTTACTATGTTACAACCTTAACTAAGTTTTAGGAGCCAGGAAAAAAAATCTAGGAGCCAGACAACAGCACATACACACAATCACATGCAATCATATACAGTCAGTCACATAGACACATATACTCATACATACAGCCTGTCACACATATACATACTGTCACATAGACACACACTCATACATACATAGAGTCTGCCAAGCACAGTCTGTCAGACACACACACACACTCATACATACAGTCGTTCACAGACACACTCATACATACTTACATACATACAGTCTGTCGCAGACACACACTCATACAAACATGCAGTCTGTCAGACATACACTCATAGATACAGTCTGTAACATAGACACATACACTCAGAGTCAGTCACTTAGACACACACACTCATACATGGTCTTTCACATACACTCATACATACAGTCTGTCACAGACACACACACTCATAATCAGTCACATATACACACAAACTCATACAGTCAGTCACAGACACACAAACTCACACAGTCAGTCACTACACTATATCTCATTGCAGGGAAGGTGGGCATTTCCGTTCCAGGTTTGTCTGTGCCTCTTACAAAGGCACAGACCATCATTACTTATTAATTACATTATTTTGCCCATTCATTTGTCAGTTTTATTTTGCCCACATTCATTTGCCAGTGTTTTTTTTTTGGCCAAATTCATTTGTCAGGGTTTTTTTTGCCCACATTCATTTGCCAGGGTTTTTTTTTGCCCACATTCATTTGCCAGGGTTTTTTTTTTTTTTGCCCACATTCATTTGCCAGTGGGGTTTTTTTTTTCCCACATTCATTTGCCAGGGTTTTTTTTTTTTTCCCACATTCATTTGCCAGGGTTTTTTTTTTTTGCCCACATTCATTTACCAGGGGTTTGTTTTTTTTGCCACATTCATTTGCCAGGGTTTTTTTTTTTTTTGCCCACATTCATTTGCCAGGGGTTTTTTTTTTTGCCCACATTCATTTACCAGGGGTTTTTTTTTTGCCCACATTCATTTGCCAGGTTTTTTGTTGCCCACATTCATTTGGGCAGTAATATTGTGCCAGCCAGATGCCCAGTAATATAGTGCCAGCCAGAGCCCAGTAATATAGTGCCAGCCAGATGCCTGTAATATAATGCCAGTCAGAGCCCAGTAATATAGTGCCAGCCAGATGCCTGTAATATTATGCCAGTCAGAGCCCAGGAATATAGTGCCAGCCAGATGCCTGTAATATTATGCCAGTCAGAGCACAGTAATATAGTGCCAGCCAGATGCCTGTAATATTATGCCAGCCAGATGCCCAGTAATATAGTGCCAGCCAGATGCCTGTAATATTATGCCAGTCAGAGCACAGTAATATAGTGCCAGCCAGATGCCTGTAATATTATGCCAGCCAGATGCCCAGTAATATAGTGCCAGCCAGATGCCTGTAATATTATGCCAGTCAGAGCACAGTAATATAGTGCCAGCCAGATGCCTGTAATATAGTGCCAGCCAGATGCCTGTAATATAGTGCCAGCCAGATGCCCAGTAATATAGTGCCAGCCAGATGCCCAGTAATATAGTGCCAGCCAGATGCCTGTAATATTGTGCCAGTCAGAGCCCAGTAATATTGTGCCAGCCAAATGCCCAGTAATATTATGCCAGTCAGATGCCTGTAATACTGTGCCAGTCAGAGCCCAGTAATATTGTGCCAGCCAGATGCCTGTAATACTGTGCCAGTCCCCCCACCCCCCTTCCCTAGTACTTACACTTCACTGCTCCGTGTCCCCCGCGGGATGTCTCCTCCGTGCAGTCTTCCCTCTTGCACGGAGGAGGGAAACAGTCACCGGATGTGACGCGACGTCACATCCGGCGTCAGTTTTTTTTTTTTTTCGGCCGTCGCATCTATCGGATGCGGCTTGCCGGAAAAAAGCGCTCACAAGCGCAATGCGCTGTGAACGAGGCAAGCAGGGGCTGGGGGCCCCGTTTGCCTCGCGTTCTGGGGGGGATTTCACCCTACCTGTCCCCCCCACATTTTTTCCTGGGGGGGATCCGTCCCCCCCCATCCCCCCCGCTTCCTACGCCCATGCCAGAGCCTATGTACTGGCTCTAGTAAAATCGCGGTGCAAAACTACAGTCCCCACTATCCTCTGGCAGAGTTCTGGAAGACTTAATGATGTAAGAGAATACAATAAAAGCATACAAAACACTGCGTGTAAGTTCCTCCGGCTTCAGTACACGTCCTTGCTTCCGGATATTCCCCCTTTGTTACGTCCAATTGGACTTCTTCTCTTACAGCTCTTACATCATTAAGTCTTCCAGTACTCTGCCTGAGGATAGTAACCAGTAACACTAACACCAATATCATTAATGCACCCTTTAAAAAAAATACTGCACACGCTACAAACCTTCATATTTTCTATGGAGGTTTAGTGGAGCAGTTAAAAAAAGTCAGTGGAAATGAACAGGCAAAAAATCTTAACACCAATATTTGCACATTTTAACCATTTCAGTACTGTAGGGAACACAACCTGTGCTCCCTACAGCACTGAAAGGAATAACATGTAAAAAATAAAGCTGAGGGAGCCAGGAGGCGTCTATTATGTCCACATCCCTCCACTAAAAATTAAAATAATTGGCCCCAATCAATTGATTCTTACAGATTAGATATGCTGAAATATCACACATTATATAGGTGGCTCAGCAGACCATTTGGGAGAAAAAAAGACCAATTTTAGGAAGGTATTTTTAAACATATCAGAATGCTCAACTTGTACATGCATTAATGAAAACTGAAAAACACTGAGTCCTTTAATGTTTTACTGATCTACTCTTGAAATAGTGTTCTCCACTTTGGAAGACTTCCCATTTTATTGCCATCTGATTTATACATACAAAATGTAAAGCCCAAGAAACTCTTGCTCTTATTGTTCATTTAAACATATTTCATGGAGTTACTGTACCTTTACTGTTTAACTTATTCAAGCTACATATGTCCATAAATGACTCATGAGGGCCAAGTAACCTAAACACTCTTGGGTACCATTTGAGTGCTCAACATGCAAATGCTTGATGCATGTTTATTCGTCCATACACTTTATACCTTTGGTATACATGCTCCACTCCCTAAGACAGTGAATGACATGTACAGTTCTTAAAGAACAGTGGTAAAATGAACCTTGTTCTGTTATAAAAACATACTTACATTGCATGCCTCAATGTGGCCACAGAAACAATGTTAAAATTAGAAAAAGGGACAGAGAATGAAGAATTAAAAAAATAAAAAATAAAAAAAAAACAACTAATATCTCAAACAGACATAGTTTTCAAAATAATCCATTACTTTATTCACTTTCTCAGTGTACCTTTCTGCTCTACTGCAATTTGCAGTCTGCAATTCATTTATTCTCAAGATGCAGTTGTACCAATTCCTTGACAAGTTAAGAATTGCATAATTATTTTACTGCACTAGTGTCTACCACTTATACATAAAGCACCATGCTTGGATATTTAGATTCCATTTCTTATCTTGTAATATTTCTTTAAAATTCATTAAAATTCTTAAAGGACTTTCTCCAACAAAATCACATGATTAC
Source organism: Pelodytes ibericus (assembly GCA_036172795.1). Lineage (NCBI taxonomy): Eukaryota > Metazoa > Chordata > Amphibia > Anura > Pelodytidae > Pelodytes > Pelodytes ibericus. The sequence goes on from CM069863.1 coordinate 116,063,232, forward strand.
TATACTTGTGCTGTTTACATAGATACATTGTACAGGTGTCTGTTAAAAGCACACCTCTACAGTTTATTTCTACCAGTTGTACAGCTCGGGTTGCCAGGTTTAACATTTTTTAGCTGGACACATAACACTTTTACATGCTTCTCAATAAAATCTAGAAATCAAGTATGCAAGCAGCTGGAGTTTGACAAGTTAAGCATTGTTCTTGTGAAATACTGTATAGGTCAGCACCAGTGAAAGATAAAAAAGCAAAGAGTTAAAGAAAAAGTATAGAAGCTGTAGACACCAATGAGCAGTTTCCTAGGTTCTGGAGAGAGAGCAGATTGATTATAAAGTGCTAGATTTTATATAGAACAATTGGACATGAGTTAAAATATATCACATACTGATTTTAATTAATAAGGCTACATTTAAAATCAAAGGTACAATACAAACATTAAAACAAATAATGTACAATGGAAACAGTAGACTGGCTTATTCTGCAAAAGATTTTATCAGCAGTAAAAGAAACTTGACGCATTTCACCCTGGAGGTTTCTTTAGAGGTAAGTATATATCTCTCTCTTTTCTTCACTCATACAAAAGTAGTAGACAGTCTATTAAGAGAGTGTGATGGAGTGATACTTATACATTATGGATACAGCAGGACTTCTCTTGGCTACCAGTCCAGTCTAGAGCTCTTTATTTACACATTTGATAGATCACTCCTGTAGTCCTTGCATTAGCCTATAATGATTCTAATTTAAGAGGACCTGATCCAGCTCCATTGCAAAAGCTAAGTAAAGCAAGGTTTGGTCAAAGCAAGGTTTGGGAGACTACTGAGTACCCTGGGCATGGTAGCCTTCTTATGTGTGCCCAGTCCGAATTACTTGGTTTACGAGTCTGACAATCCACCTTTCCCCTACAGCCATTTATGGACATTCTCATCTGATCATGAAAGCTAAGCAAAGCCAGGCTTGGACTGTACTGGTTTTTGGCCCTTGTAGGCCTACTGCTATTCTGATGTGGCAGCACCCAATGTTTTCCAACCCCAAAAGCTAAACAGAGCTTGGTGGGATCAACACAGGTGCAGGAGACAGATTGGGAACCCCTGTGCTTTAGGCATTTTTTGTGATTCTGGTCCAATCTTGACCTCTTTGCTTACTGGTTCAACAAGTTAAGAGATATTTTTGTAGATGCTTAAACCCCTTCAATTTATTAACCTCTACCACTTCTGCTGGAAGGCCATTCAAATGATCCACAACTCTCTCAGAAAAGTAATACCTCATTATGTTACCTTTTAACCTTTGCCTCTCTAATTTAAAATGATGTCCTCTTGTTGTGTTGTGTCTTGTCTTTCTTCCATGTTATACATGTTAAGATTCCTATAACATTTCCCAATAAGTTTTATCCTGCAATCCATGCACCGGTGTAATAGCCCATCTCTGAACTCTATCCAAAGTATCAATATCATTCTGGAGATCGAGTCTACAGTATAGATTGACTATACCTTATCCATAAATCCGTAATCCAAAATGATATGTTATACAAAAAGTTGTATATTTCACCCACACCAGAATCATCAGAATGCAAGACCACAACAGTCCAACCCCCTTAAGCTGAGAAATAGCCTTTCCGTGTATTCCTCCATGCCTACAAAGGATAATACTATTGCGTGTGTGCAGGCAAACCAACATCACACTCCCAATGATGCCTCACATCACAGCTACATCACAGAAAAAGGGATGTATTTGTGTTAAACAGTATTCACATTAATACTACTGTATTTCATGAGGGCTGAGAGGCTTTAATATAACTTATTGGTGAAAATGATCCGTTATCCAAAATGAACCGTTATCCAAAATACTTCTGGTCCCAAGTCAACCTATCCTGCATACAATACTTCAATTGAGGTCTCACGAATGTTCTGTACAATGGCATGCATGTTTCCTTCTTTCTACTACCAGGCATCCTGCTAGCATTTCCTGCTGCTCTGTTGATAGTATAATGTCTTTTGAAATAATTCCCCCTAAATCCCTTTCCTCAGATGTAGAGTTTAGGATTGTATCAAATTTTCTATACTCTACCTTTGCGTTTTTTCACCCATTTTGCAGTAGTGGTATAGGAAACTGATAGGCTGCCCCGAATATTGAGTTAACCCTCAAGTGTTATTTCAAATAATAAGCACATTGTTTAGTCAGTATTAAACGTAAGGGTCAATTTGATCTATTGCATTCATCATTAACATATTTTATGTACTTGTCTAATGAGGTTGGGTTTTGATGAATCTAAATATGTACTCCATGCTGACAAACCATTTAAAATGACACTTATAATTGTTATTGTATATGGCTCCATACTTGCAGGATTAAATGAAATGTAACACATTGATTTGTTTTGCAAACAGTGGCTAATTTCTTTATTATTGTTAAAATTGCAGCGAAGGCCAAATTAGATAAACTAATTTTCTAATGCATCAAGGAACAGTGCAGGAATTCACAGCTGTTGCCTAATCTGTGTAAAATGTAATGCATCCTGGGAGTACAATTTCTTTCTGATATGTATTAGCTTAATAAGATAAGATGCTAAAGTATGCATGTTTTAAATAATAACTTGTACTAGCACTCAGCATATGTTGCTAGAACATAGTTATATTATTTATACTTGTTTTAAAGTTTTTTTTTATAAAGATATGTACAAACATAGTGAGAAGGCAAGAGTAATCTGTGCACATCAAAGTCCTTCTCAACAATTAGAAATTAAGCACTTATATTGATCAGTCTTCTTTAAACACAGTATTTAATCACAGAAACATATATTGAAAAAACACACATTAAAGAGCCATTCAACCTTTATTTTTTGCAGTGGGAATAAAATCTATCTTTTTTGATACATTTTATTATCTGACTGACATCCTCCATCCTTGGCCAGTCACTGATACTCACCGATGATAGATGATAGACCCTCATGTTGTTTACATAGTCAGTAAGTTGGAGTTTATCTATAAAAAATGTTTTTTAAAAAACAAGGGTCTCTCACAGCATTAACAGACAGTCAAACTGGACTGGCACAATATTCCTGGGCTCTGACTGGCACAATATTCCTGGGTACTGACTGGCACAATATTACTGGGCTCTGACTGGCACAATATTCCTGGTATCTGACTGGCACAATATTCCTGGTATCTGACTGGCAGACTATTACTGGGCTCTGACTGGCACAATATTACTGGTATCTGAATAGCACAATATTACTGGTATCTGACTGGCACAATATTACTGGGCTCTGTCTGGCACACTATTACTGGGTTCTGACTGGCACACTATTACTGGGTTCTGACTGGCACACTATTACTGGGGTCTGACTGGAACAATATTTCTGGTATCCGAATGGCACAATATTCCTGGGCTCTGACTGGCACAATATTCCTGGGCTCTGACTGGCACAATATTCCTGGGCTCTGACTGGCACAATATTACTGGGCTCTGACTGGCACAATATTATTGGGCTTTGAGTGGCACACTATTACTGGGCTCTGACTGGCACACTATTACTGGGCTCTGACTGGCACACTATTACTGGGCTCTGACTGTGTCAGGGAAACCTTTGTGGGGAGTCCTTTAGGAAGAGATGTTTTGTCAGGGCTTACCTTTGTTGGGAGTCTTTTAGGCAGAGATGTATGCTCACCCTTGCAAACAAACACAGACCAGGGTGACCAGGTAAGAAGCCACGTGGCCTGTGAGTTTGTGCACGGGGGCTGGTCAGGATATCCAGGTAAAGTTACAGACAAGGACAAGAGCAAAAGAATCTTCGTGGGAAAGCCAGAGGTCAGAGGATGCCAGAATTCAGAATAAACGGGTAATAAATCCAAGGTCAAAAGCCGAAAATGATTAGGAATACTGGAAGTCAAAAATCACAGGAACCAAACAAGGAATCCAGAGTCAATGAACTGACACTGCCCTTAGGGAGAGGCAGTGTCTTATACCTTGTTAATTAGGTATGTGATTCAGCTGGAGAGTTACTGACAGGTCTGAGCCTTTGGTGAAGTCCAGCCCCCTAGTGCTGCAGGCAATACAAACATAAACAGGAGTATTTCAAAGTTCTGAAATGGCTCAGAGGCAAAATAGCAGGATACGGTCCAGAAGAACCACAGTTCAAATCCCCTGCTGGGTGCATCTGGGGCGACCACGTCTGGCAGTCTGGATGTCACGGTGGCGATCCTGACAGACTGGCACAATATTCCTGGCCTCTGACTAGCACAATATTCCTGGGCTTTGACTGGCACAATATTACTGGTATCTGAGTGGCACACTATTACTGGGTTCTTACTCGCATACTATTACTGGGCTCTGACTGGCACAATATTCCTGGTATCTGAATGGCACAATATTCCTGGGCTCTGACTGGCACAATATTACTGAGCTCTGACTGGCACATATTACTGGGCTCTAAAAGGCACAATATTACTGGGCTCTGACTGGCACAATATTACTGGGCTCTGACTGGCACACTATTACTGGGCTCTGAGTGGCACAATATTCCTGGGCTCTGACTGGCACAATATTCCTGGTATCTGACTGGCACAATATTTCTGGGCTCTGACTGGCACAATATTACTTGTATCTGAGTGGCACACTATTACTGGGTTCTGACTGGCATACTATTACTGGGCTCTGACTGGCACAATATTACTGGGCTCTGACTGGCACAATATTCCTGGTATCTGACTGGCATAATATTACTGTGTTCTGACTGGCACACTATTACTGGGCTCTGACTGGCACAATATTACAGGCATCTGACTGGCACTCTATTACTGGGCTCTGTGTGGCACAATATTACTGGTATCTGACTGGCACAATATTACTGGTATCTGTCTCGCACAATATTACTGGGCTCTGAATGGAACAATATTCCTGGTATCTGACTGGCACAATATTACTGAGCTCTGAGTGGCACAATATTACTGGTATCTGAATGGCACAATATTACTGGTATCTGACTGGCACAATATTACTGGGCTCTGAGTGGCAAAATATTCCTGGTATCTATAATTGTACAATTGTCACCTAGTGGGGCTCCTGTGTGTTGCATAATTAATGGTGGTCCCATGTGTGCATAATTATGGGGCACTTGTGTGTGGCATATTTATCGAGCCCCATGTGTGGCATAATTAAGGGACTCTTTTGTGTGGCATAATTATGGGGGACCTGTGTGTGTGTGTGACATAATTATGGGGCACCTGTGTGTGTGGCATAATTAATTGGGCAGAGGTGAGGCATAAATAGTGGGGCTCTGGTGTGGCATAATTTATGGGGCTCTGGTGTGGCATAATTTATGGGGCTCTGGTAGGGCATAATTTATGGGCCCCTGTGTGTGGCATAATTTATGGGGCTCCTGTGTGTGGCATAGTTAATAGCAAATAACTATGGCATTGTATTGGAGGAAATCCAGGGGGGTGACACCATGAGTTTCCGCACCGGGTGACACCAACCCAAGTGACGCCCCTGATCCCGTCTGCGAGCACCTGCGTATGTATAAGTGTAAATAAGTGTATCACAGAGCTCCACAGCAATAAAAATGAATCAGTTAAGGGTCTTCTCAAGTAGCTTAAATTTTTTTAAGGGTTAACGTTAATATTAGTGTTAGGGTTACCATAAGTGTCAGGGTTAGAGTTACATTACACTTAGAGATAGTGCTAGGGTTAGATTTCGATTTATTTTTAGAATTGAGTCAAAAAGTCTCTGTAGAAGAAAATGGTTAGGAAACAAAAAAGCTACTTTAAATTATTGCCTTGTGATTTGCAAAAAAAAAAAGAATCCCAAAAAACAGGTAAACATGGGTTATTTCTTAACTTAGGACACATATTAGAAACCATTAAGCAGGTTTTTTAATTTGCATTTGTAGAAGTATAAAAGATTTTTCATGTAAACGTTAGAAACATTTTTTTTTTAAATGTTTGCTCATTTGTTTTATAGTAAATTATATGATATGGTGACATTGATGGTATCTAAAGAAAACCCTTCTTATGCCAATAAAAACAATCTATCATTTATATGGGTACAGTGAATGAGAAAGAAGAACACCTAAAAAAACCTAAATCAAATTTTGGAACATTTATCACTACTTAGTAGAGGTGGGAATAAAGAAAAAATTATCTTACAGAAAGAGGTATGCTGGATGTGCATGTTGAACACAGTAAACTAGATATGTGCAAAACTAAAATTTTCGTTTCGTTTTCGTCCATTCGGACGAAAATGTTATTTATTTCGTCTAAAACGAATTTCGTTCATTAATGCATTCGTTTCAGACGAAATTCGTTCATTATTTTCGTTTCGTTAATTATTATTCGTTCGTTTTATAGAATACAATGTAATACTATTGGCTTTCTATAAACCGAACGAGAGCCCCATTCATAAAAAAATCTTATGAATGGGGGTCTCTTTCGGTTCATAGAAAGGCAATAGTATTACTTGTATTCTATAAGCCGAAAGTTTATAAACCGAACGACTTTCGGTTTATAGACTTTCGGCTTATGGAATACATGTAATCCTATTGCTATTCTATAAACCGAACGACTTTCGGTTTATAGAATAGCCATAGGATTACATGTATTACATAAGCCGAAAGTCTATAAACCGAAAGTCGTTCGGTTTATAGGCTGTCGGCATTTAACTATACAGAGACAGAGTCTCCATTCATAAAATTATGAATGGAGACTTTGTCTCCGTGTAGTAAAATGCCGAAAGCCTATAAACCGAACGATCGGTTAATAGACTTTCGAGTTATGTAATACATGTAATCCTATGGCTATTCTATAAACCGAACGTTCGGTTTATAGAATAGCAATAGGAATACATGTATTCCATAAGCCGACAGCCTATAAAATGAACGTTCGGTTTATAGGCTGTGGGCATTTTACTACACGGAGACAAAGTCTCCATTCATAATTTTATGAATGGAGACTCTGTCTCCGTGTAGTAAAATGCCCACAGCCTATAAACCGAACGTTCGGTTTATAGGCTGTCGGCTTATGGAATACATGTATTCCTATTGCTATTCTATAAACCGAACGTTCGGTTTATAGAATAGCCATAGGATTACATGTATTACATAAGTCGAAAGTCTATAAACCGAAAGTCGTTCGGTTTATAGGCTGTCGGCATTTAACTATACAGAGACAGAGTCTCCATTCATAAAATATGAATGGAGACTTTGTCTCCGTGTAGTAAAATGCCGAAAGCCTATAAACCGAACGATCGGTTTATAGACTTTCGGCTTATGTAATACATGTAATCCTATGGCTATTCTATAAACCGAACGTTCGGTTTATAGAATAGCAATAGGAATACATGTATTCCATAAGCCGACAGCCTATAAACCGAACGTTCGGTTTATAGGCTGTGGGCATTTTACTACACGGAGACAAAGTCGAATGGAGACTCTGTCTCCGTATAGTTAAATGCCGGCTTTTAACTATACGGAGACAAAGTCTCCATTTATAATTTTATGAATGGACACTCTGTCTCCGTATAGTTAAATGCCCACAGCCTATAAACCGAATGTTCGGTTTATAGGCTGTCAGCTTTTAACTATACGGAGACAAAGGAATGGAGACTCTGTCTCCGTATAGTTAAATGCCCACAGCCTACAAACCGAACGTTCGGTTTATAGGCTGTGGGCATTTAACTTTACGGAGACAAAGTCTCCATTCATAATTTTATGAATGGAGACTCTGTCTCCGTATAGTTAAATGCTATTGTATTCTATAAACCGACTCTATTTCGGCTTATAGAATGGAATAGTACTACGAATGGACGAATGAACAAATGATTTTCATTTATTAACCATTCGTTCATTCGGCTTTCGTTAGCTTAACGAAAATGCATTAGTCCGAAAACGAATGCACATGTCTAGTATATATTCACATGTAAATTGCTTTTTTAATAAAAAATTATGATATAAAAAAATTCTTGTTTTTATTTCCTTTTATGTGACAATGCTGCCTCTCTCATTCCCTTGCCCCCAGATTTGTCGCTCTCCCCCCCCTTAGTGTTGTCTCTCTCTCACCCTCCCTTTGGCTCCCCCCTCGCTCCCCTTGTGTCTGTCTCTTCCCCCCTTCCCTCCCCTTGTTTCTCTCTGCCCCCCTCCCCTTGTTTCTGTCTCTTCCCCCCTCCCTCCCCTTGTTTCTCTACCCCCCTCATTACTCTGCCCCCCCCCTTGTTATTCTGTCCCCCCCTCACCTGTTTCTTGCTCCCTGGTGGCTAGTGGGGGCAGCCGGGGGATGTATGCACTATACATAATAGACGGAAGTGTCAGGCAGCATGGAGGTTGTCTGCACGATTCGTGCAGACATCCCCCAGCTGCCCGATTCTCCCTGGTGGCTAGCGAGGCAGCGGAGGATGTCTGCGCGATGAGCGAGACCTCCCCTGCTGCCGCCCGGGACGACCGCCAGGACTTTTATGAGGAAGCCGGAAGTACCCAGCTTCATCATAGAAGTCCCGGCGGTCATGCCGGGCGGCAGCAGGGGAGATCTGCGCTCATCGCGCAGACATCCCCTGCTGTTAGAGAGGGGGATCCAGGTCCCCTGCAGCTCTGCTGGGGACCTGGATCCCAGTCTTATAGTCTGACCTCAATTTGAGGTCAGATTATAAAACGACCTCGATTATAAAAGGGGTATTAACACTTCCCTTGCTGATCACAGTTTCTTTTTACTGTGATCCGTTTCCTTCCAAGTTTATGGACCTCATTTAGTTTTTTCAAATACATTTTATTTTGTACATTTTTACTATATTACTTATATTCTTTTCATGTATTAATGTAATTACAGTTAACTCCTACAAGCCTGTGCTGTGATTATGACCAGAGCAAACGTTAACCCATTCGTGACGTTGGGACGTTCTATGCCGTCCTGATTTTAAGTCCCTTAAAGTCGTTAGGACGGCATAGTACGTCCTGTGTTAAACAGCTCATATCGCTGCTCGGATCATGCTGCAGGCACTTGCAGCGGGATCCCACCTGTCAGATGAGGCCATTTTAAATGGCCTCAGTCTGACAGGGGAAATTTAGCTGGTGCTCAAAACGAGCACCAGCTACATTTCTCTCAATCGTGCGTGACGTCCGAAGGGCTTGCAATTTTTGGGCAGGGACCCACAGGGTCTATTAAGACCCTGATTGGGTCTCTGCCATAGTGTTCCTGGCTATGGATCACCTTGTGATCAGTGGCCAGGAACAAATCGTGACGTTTTGGTGCTTACGTCATTTGGGACGCAAGCACCATGCGTCACAAAGGGGTTAAAACTCTCCACTTTTTTCAATTTATTTTTTAATACTAAATTCAAATCATTTCATGCTATTGGCAATTCTATAAACCGAAATAGAGTCGGTTTATGGAATACCAATAGCAAAATAGCCATTACATAAACCGACATAATGAACGAATTTCGGTTTATGGAATTGGCAATGGCATTCTATAAACCGACTCTATTTCGGTTTATAGTAATGCCATTGCAAATAGCATTACATTATACATTCCATAAACCGAAAGTCTATAAACCGAACGTCGTTCGGTTTATAGACTTTCGGCTTATAGAACAGCAATAGCATTACATGTATTCTATAATCCGAACGTCGTTCGGTTTATAGACTTTCGGCTTATATAATACTATTGGCTTTCTATAAACCGAACTAGAGTCGAGTCCCCATTCATAAGAAATTCTTATGAATGAGGAGGGACTCTAGTTAGGTTTATAGAATGCCAATAGTATTCTATAAGCCGAAAGTCTTTAAAACGAACGACGTTCGGTTTATAGAATACATGTAATGCTATTGCTGTTCTATAAGCCGAAAGTCTATAAACCGAACGACGTTCGGTTTATAGACTTTCGGCTTATAGAACAGCAATAGCATTACATGTATTCTATAAACCGAACTTCGTTCGTTTTAAAGACTTTCGGCTTATAGAATACATGCAATGCTATTGGCTTTCTATAAACGAAAGAGTCCCCATTCATACGAATAGGTCAATTGACCTATTCGTATGAATGGGTACTCAATTTCGGTTTATAGGAAGCCAATAGCATTACATGCATTCCATAAACCGAAAGTCATTCATGTCGGTTTATGGAATGTAGTACAATGCTATTGGTATTGTATAAACCGACTCTATTTCGGTTTAGAATGCCAATAGCACGAATGGACGAATGGACGAATGAACGAATGATTTTCGTTTATTAACCATTCGTTCATTCGGATTTTGTTAGTTAAAATTTTCGTTATTCGTTTTTCGGACGAATGGACGAAAATGCTATTTTCGTCCGAAAATGCATTCGTCCGAAAACGAATGCACATGTCTACAGTAAACCCCATGGTCTAAATGACAAGAGTGGCACTGGTTCCTATAGCTTTTTCAGTATACATACAGTCTATTTACATTTAATGCTCTGACTGTGTTTCTTCAACTGGTTCTCAACGCTGAAAAAACTGTGTCCATGTTGTTTGGGACAAATGCTAAACTACTTAAATTAAGCAATCCTCATTTAAACATCAAGACCAAATCCAGTTATAACCTGACACAGGTAAATTCATATAAATATCTTGGCATCCAAACTTATCTTTTGGTCTCCATATTGATAAGCTCGTGTCAAAGCTATATCCTAGGATTGGCTTTCTATATAGAAACAAATCTAACCTAGATTCCACGGTAAGGAAACGTATTGTGCAGCAAATGTTAATGCTGATCTTAGATTATGGAGATAGATTATGTTGTGTATGATTCTGTTCCGCAGACCCATCTCGGTAAACTCGACACTATGTACAATACATTGAGTCGTTTTGCACTACAGTGCGATTATAACACGCACCACTGTAAAATGTTAAAAGAGTTAAACTGGCTGACGCTTACGTCCAGGCGCACTCTCCACCTAGCTTGCTTAGTGCATAACCCCTTCTCTGGAACACTCCCCCCCCCACCTGAGCAGCATGCTCGCTCTCACTCCCTGCACTTCCTACAATCTCAGATCCTGCACCAACCCTTCACTAGGGATCCCTCACTTCAAAAAGGAAGAGGGCCGAGGTGCGTTCTCTTTCAGAGCTCCTCATATGTGGAATAGCCTTCCTGTTTCTGCCAAATCATCATCTAGTCTAAAATCCCTGAAAATAAGTGTCTCACAAATCCTCAAAACAGAATGTACCTGTTATTAGTTTACAAACTCCTTCGTATACTGCACATGTTGTTCCTTTTTTGTATCAATAATGATTTACCCTGTATGTTCTCCTTTCAACTTGTTTAATATATGTTTGTATGTATTTATTTTTAATCTACTGTTAAATGTGTAACTGTGTAATTCCATTCTGGACTGGGTCCCCAGGACATACTTGAAAACGAGAGAAATCTCAATGTGTTCTTCCTGGTAAAAAACTTTCTAAATAAAAATAAATACAAATAAAATGGATGTAATATCTGTCTTAGTAGGGAAAAGCATGAACACTTGTTTCCAGTTGTCTGGAAGATTATGTTGACTAATTCCATTTTCTTGAAAATATTCAGAGGAAGCTTCAGTGGCAGGATTGGAGGGATGATCCCTGCCAATCTCCTGCTCCTTTTGACTCCTGTGAACAGGTAAAATAATCCTTCATGGATGCAGTTATAGCTTTATTTCGGGCTCCATGTTGTCTGGGTTGCCGGGACCACGATTTTGCTTCCCCGTGATGAGAAATTAAAAAGTTGATTAAAAAGTGAACTGTAGTGAACTGATACGGTAACTGCAACACCACCTGCTTATTGCCTGAAATTTGCAGATATTTTCAGTTCACTTGTAACCTCAGCACAGTTCACTATTTGATGAACAGACACCATTATCATTATTTACAATAACAAGAGGATTTTAGCACACAACACCAAATAAAAACCTTACACCTGAAGATTAGATTAGACCCATTAGAGCGTGGTACCATGATGGCTCCTACAGAGTAATAGGAGCACATAATGTGCCTGTATCTTTGAAGCAAAAATTCTGCCATTTCCTGTTAATCCCATCATGATCCTGCTGCTTGTATGGTGATGCAATTTCTGTGAACTTTGAGCTGCTGGCTTTAGTTAGGTTAAGGTATATTTATCTAAAAGTTTAAGTTTGAATTTAGTTAGAAAGATTGTTAAAACTTGACTATACTTTTAGAGTGACATGTAAACATTAAAAAAAAAAAATCAATATAAAATTGGACGGTCATTTAGTCTAGCAGAAGTACTATTATATGGTGATTGAGTATGTGTTTCTGTGGATCCCTGTGGATCTCTTGCTTTAGTGAGGCTTAGGTGTATTTATCTAAAGATTTAGTTTGAATTTAGTTGGAAAGATTTTTAAAATGTGAATATAATTTAAGTATGACATTCAATAGAAGGCTCTCTTTAGTCTTGGACAAGTACTATTTTCATCAGTTCAATGAGATCCCACCTGATTATCTATAATATCTGTGCATTATGACATTTTCAATTTTGTTTCATTGTTATTCCCAGATAGCTCTTGGTTTGTTAGGAACAGATTGTTCAATTCTGATGAGCACAAAGACCCATTAAGTCATCCCTAATGATCCAAATGAATGAATCCAGATTATCCACTTGAAAGTAGTTCTTATCTTTTACTCTCACCCTTAGTTCATCACAAAGGCGTAATAATATATTCACAGAAACTCAATAGATGAAATACATTTGTAATGTTTACACCTTTACTTCTCCATTCAGATTCGCTGACGTTTAATAGAGTAAAGGTGTAATTCACATTTTGCATAATGAAAGGGTTCAGGTTAAGTCATCCTCTATTAAATGCTCTTTGATTCTTAAGGAAGTGGTAGTTATTACTTGGTTTCCGTCTATAATACAGGAGCCTGTATTAAACAAACTATAAATGTAAAAGAGCAGTAGAACCAGTCAGTTATAGAATGACAAAAGGCACACAACATTTGATTACTCCTCATACTTCATTAAAGAAGATCAAACATTAAAAAGTGGAACCGCACATCACCCATATCAAACACTTTATCTGTTAAGCAAAGCAACCTGAATTAGTGTTGATGTACGTCCTCTTCATAAAAAAATCTATATGAAGGAGTGGTAAGCTTGAATATATTATTTATTGTGCCAACAATTTTTGTAGTGCTTGGTATGGAGCGTAGAGGAGGATGACATACTAAGATAGACAAAGAAGAATGGATATGAGGCAGAGAACCCTGCTCACATGCTAAAGAGCGGGGTGGCCATGAGACACATAAGGGAGTGAAGAGGTTAAATGTAAGGTGGTCGTAGTGACAGTATTTGAGGTAAATTAAACCTTAATCCCACAATTTTTGGGATCTATATGTTTTAGCCTGGTGTTTATCTATCATTCTTTCTGCAGAAGGAAGCCAGAGGAATATCCTATAGAGATTACCAAGAACCATAAATTCTTATAGTCTAGCTATTTAGCCAAATATGTAATATCTAGTCTCCAGAGATTATCTAGATTCTCATTCTTAAAGTCTAAGCTAGAATACATACATTGTCATTTACCGGGCAGATTAAGAAATAGCCACCTTGAGTAGTTATATGTTTTAGTAATATTATCTTACCTAAGCAGAGTATATGCTGGTAATTTGTAGGTAATTATGGTGTACTATGATTTGCAATTTGAACTACTAATCATTATCAATGTAGGTTGTATCTAAATAAAATGCATGGCCATCTGATGGTCAGAAATGTAACTGCATGGCAAATTATACTACATGCATGTTGATACAGGTACAGAGCTGCATAATTAATGTTTTATTTTATTCACCTGTCATAAGTCATACATGTGAATTAACATCTATTTATTATTGCATTTTGTTGTTACGCTATTTTGCTTATAGTTTGATCTTTATTTTATATTCAATAAATGAATTATTATTTTATTAATAATTGTTGCATTGTACTGACTTGTAAAAACATCATCCAAACTCTCTATATACATAACAAATTCTTTATATGGGTATTTTTAGTTGGACCCATAGAAATGAATCATACATTTTCATATTTTTAATGATTCATAATTAATAACTTGTATGCATATTTTTATGGTTATTAATATCCTACAATAGAAACTACATTTTTAAGAAAAAATGCTTTTTTCTATATTGTTATAGCCTGTTAGATATCTTATAAACTCGATATTTGCATGTGCCTTTGTGACTGTCCTTATTCTACAAAGTGATATCCCCACATTGCAAACCCATCCCCAGTTAATCCATGTTCTTTGTTAAATGCTTCTTTGTATACTAAACTGTATCCTTATAAACTCCTAAATAAAAACTATTTAAGATATGGCAAACAGGTTCAAAAATAATATATCTTTAGATAACATGGCACCCCAAGGGCAGAGTAGTCCTTGAGAGAGTAAAGCAGCAATCATCTTTGTGAAGTGTTAAAATACCAGTGTATTTTACCAAGACTAAGTAATAAATCATCCTTCAAAGCTAGTAAAATAATAACATGAGAAATACTCCATTATTGATCTGATTTTGTGCTAAGATTAGATAGTATACTTCATAATTACACTGAGCTGCATTTTGAACAATGAAGTTTCAGCTGTTCCAAATTAAGAAATGTTTTTAAGTAATTTATTTTTACTCAAATTGTATATTTTGGTCTCAAGTAAATAATTATTCAATTCATTAATGTATTCTGATATTGTTTCTCTGTGTATAACAAGATCTTACCAAAGCACTAAAATGAAGTGGTAGCCTCAAACACCACATTATATCATATAGGAGCTTATGTACACAGAAACAATTGCCCAGAAATGTCAAAACGTGCCAGAAATCCAACTGAAATAAACCAAATCACCCATAGGAAATAGACCAACCTTAACCCCTTAGTGACATGACCTTTTGACCTTGTTTTCCCCTTGGTGACAAAGGCTGTTTTGACATTTCTTGGGGGTTTGTGTTTAGCTATAATTTTCTTCTTTCTCACATACTGTACCTGCAAAAATCAGTTTTTGTTTTATCGCAAATGAAGAACTTTCATTAGATAGATTATATTCATCATATCTTATAATTTACTACAAAAAAAAAATCATAAAATATGATGAAAAAAAAAATTCTAACTTTGACCTAAAAAAAAATTTACACAATCTTTAAAAAGACTCCATCTAAATAGTTTCAAAATGTTATCCCAATTTTAGAAATGTGCTTGTTCCCATGTTTTTCTGCAGTTTTTTTGCAAGTTATAGGACAATAACCAAAAATAGTGTTTTATTTTTTTCCATCTACAGTGACCTTTTGACCCCAACCTGAACCCTAAATTTAACCTTAAACTCTAACCATTTTTCTAACCCTTGAATTATTATAATCATAATTTAATTGTAACCCTAACCCTTATGCTAACCCTAATTTAATTGTAACCCTAACCATGATTATAACTCTAACCCTAGATTTTTAGCTAATTAAGTCTTTTTTTCTATTGCAATGATGCTGATGGGGCAGTCTAGCAACAGCATCAGAGAGACAGAAGTGAATTTATTTTAGTGAATAAGGTGAGGAGGTTGACGTAAATTCAAGTTCTACTTCCCAAGTAAACCTCCTCATGCTATTCATGTCCTTTAGTGAATAGACCCCACTGTATGTAATTTTATTATGATTAAAATGTGTTAGATGTTATCACTTCTCTTCACAGCAAGTGGCACATCATCAATTTTTGGAGGTTTTTTTGTAAAAATCTTGTAACTCAAACTTTAACAATTTATTAATATTATGTTCTGTCAAATTGTATTTGATTGTTCACTCTGTAACATTTATATGTCCATGTTTTTGTGGTCACCTATTTCTTTGCAATATATGAATATTACTGGCGTATTTCACATAAAATTATTGCCTTCAATTTCATATTGCAGACCTTTCCTAGTTCATAAAAGAAACATGCTGATATAGTTTGTATACTCAATAGATTGTTAGAGTTGTTAAACATTATTTTTCAATTTTACACATAAGAATGTAACATTAAATACACCTATTTCTTAGGTCTTTGTAAGTTGTAAATTGCCTCTTAGCCTATGTATTCAAACACTATATGGGATTCATTAAATCTGAAGACAAACTATACACCATGCATCTGTTTGAATTATTTACTGCCTCATTAATAGGTTTTGTAAGCACTTTGTATGAAATCCATTTGTCACAGGTTTGCTATTGATTCTATACATCTCCTCTGGCTCTTTTCATGGAAATTGTTAACACAAAGAAGCATTAACGTAGTCCTCCTTACGTAAAATGTATGTAGGCTTTCACAAAGAATTATTAGCTATAATAATATCAATAGAAACATATTTATGAATGACATAAAATAAAAACACAATACTATTTGTGTTATGTTTATTTTTTAGTTGATAGACCGCACACTATACTGTGGAATTGTTAGGTGCTTGATAAATAATCATTAAATAAGTGAAGTACTTCAAATTGCATGGTCTATGACTGCGCGTCGCTACACTTTCAGAGCTGCAATTGCATCACAGACGTTACTGCGCTGACAGTACAGAGCAGCCGTTATGACAATGAACTGTCAGCATTTATGCATAACCTGAACCCCAAACCTAAACACCCACCATAGTACTGACCCTAAAAGTAACCTCTAACCCTAATACTAACCCTAAAACTAACCCAACACAAAAACAAAAAGTAAACCTAAAACTGATTTTTATGTTTAATGTTTAGAAATATTTATGCTGACGAGTTATTTTAACAAACTCTCTGGTTGATAATCAGTGGTGTTTATACTGTTGGGATTCTGTGGGGTTTTTTTTTTAACGCATGAAGGTCTCTATGTCCACCAGAGTAGATTGTGCTTCCCTTTACAGCATTAACCAAATGAATCAATGTCAAGTACATTAATATGAGTTTAGTTATATTGTGATTTCTATGTTATATAAGAATTTTAGTTAAAAATATGTATATTATAATATGAATGTAAATAGATAAGATCAAAGGAAGAGGAAAAAGC
Source organism: Pelodytes ibericus (assembly GCA_036172795.1). Taxonomy (NCBI): domain Eukaryota; kingdom Metazoa; phylum Chordata; class Amphibia; order Anura; family Pelodytidae; genus Pelodytes; species Pelodytes ibericus. Next base: position 116,080,215 of record CM069863.1, read on the forward strand.
TAATAAATTAAAAGGGATGGATATCAAGAGGGGAAAAGTATGAAGATAGAAAAAAATAAGAGGAAAAATTAGGACTGTTCTTGTTCCATATGTAAATAAGCGATTATGCGTTATAAGCGAAAAATTAACTGATTGCTTTTTATAGAATTGGGTTTCTTGAAACCTGTTTGTTTAAATTGGCTCATTGTACTGATACATGGAAAGTGCTGTCACTTTGCTGACGTAGCACTCTATACCCTGTTTATGTTGCAGGGAGAAGTCAAGAAATGAAGTTCAACTGAGATGTCTTACTTTTGTTAGAGACAAGTGTAGAAAATGTAAAAAAGCTTTTTATATATTCAGAGGGATCAGATGTATACCTATAACAAGAGTATATGTGAGATGGGATACGATTTCATTATTTGGTGATATAAAATTTATGCTGGACAATTTTAGTAATAGTGTACCAATTTCTGCTCTTTATAGTCCTGCCCTGTTGTGGTGGATTCAGGATAGGAGTCAATACCTAAATAAACAAATGTTTTAAAACCACAATGCGTGATGAATCTGCTATAATGATTGACCTTTTTATAATCTAGCCACGCAACATTATAAGCAAAAATAATCTTTTCATTACCTCACTGCTTTTGCTGGGATGTGGTAGTGGATGATTTCTCAGGCAAATGTGGTTTGCTTGTATTTTTATACACAAATAGCCCAAACGATCCTATTCATCCTCCAAAGTGCTTTAAAGATAAAACGCTGGGCTTGGCTACTTTTAATTATAAAACAGGGATTGTATTGTAATCAGGTGAAAGTGGGCGTACATAATTAAGAGTGGGAAGGAGACTAAAGACCTTTGATTCAGATGGACCAAGATTGTTTATAAAATAAATAGTTTAAACAATGTATTACGGTTTATTTTATGGTTTATTTTTTTTATATTACATTCGATCTTATGTGTTAGTGGATTGAAAATAAAAATACAAAAATAAATAAAATTAAATGTTAAAAAAATGGTCTTAGTTAAGGCTAGAAAAAAATATAAAGTGTGTGTATGTAGAGAACCGTTGAATGTTCATGCTAAACAATCCCTGCAACATTTACACAAGAGGGGTGGGTTTTAAACCAGAACAGACAAATAACTGATTTTTTTTAAATTACCTCTAGCCTGTACCTTTTTGGGGATAAAAGAGAAATAAGTAAATGAGAAGAAGGAGAAGGTAGTGCGCAAAATAATGTAAATAAAAAGGTGTTAATGAAAAAAGGAATAAGGATATGATTTTATATTATTGGGACAATACTGTGAAATGGTCGAAAGAATAAAAGTAAATAGTGGATGTTATAAAAAATTACACTGTTTGAATTTGGCATTTAGGCCTTTTGATATCGATGTTTGGAGTTTATGGATCCACCACATTTCTTTTTGTGCCAGGGATTTGTTTTGGTCACCTCCTCTCCAATTCTTTGGGACATGACAAATGCCCATATATTTAAGTCACCTAGGGTATTTGATGTGTATTTTTGTGAAGTGAAGTGGCAAATTATGATTTTTCTACCCTTTTTTAATGTTATTAATATGTTCTCCTACTCTGGTTTTAAGACATCTAGATGTCCTGCCCACGTATTGTAATTTGCAAGGGCAGGTCAGAAGACATACAAATAGGGAATTCTTCTTCATTCACCAATATTAGCCTGGCAAGGGATGCAAGTTCCACATCTGTAAAACCCTCTTTCTACCTGAAAAGGGTTCATCCCAAGTTTCCTAGTGGGTAAGTAGCTTGCAGTTAGATTCGTTCTTAAATTGGGGTACCTCTAAAGACTACTTTTGGTCTCTCAGGTAGTTTATCGTAGAGTAGTGGGTCCCTTATCAAAATGTCCCAGTGTTTATTTAGTATTTTTTTTATATCATGATGTTTGGTGTTTAAGTAAAAAATGACGAGTTTCAAATGCGTCATTTTTTTCTTTCTTTGGTTTGTACACTAGGAGTTTTTCTCTGTATAAACTATCTACTATTGAGATTTCATTCTCTAGAGTGTCTGTATTATAACCTTAATGGTCAAATCTTGTTCAGTAAATGTGACCCTGTTGCTACAATTCCTTTTTAACCACTGAAACTGCCCTTTTGGTATGTTAGTGAGCCAAGGTGAATAATGCATGCTTTGCAATGAAATATATCCATTCACGTCTACCGGTTTAAAGAAGGTTTGGGTCTTAATGTTGTTATTTTCCACATATATTTCCAGGTCTAAAAAGGTTATGCTCTTTCTACTCCATTCACTTTTTCAGAGTATCGGCTATGTATCTAGAGTAGTTCACAATATTATCTGTCCACTCAGTGTTTAACCAGTAATGCTCCTTCCAATTACGCATAAACAGATTGGCAAAACTCAGGGCAAATCTTGTACCCATTGCTGTGCCAGTTTTTTGCAAGTGGAATTTATCTTCAAACCAGAAATATTTATTCTGTAGGCAAGAATTCAGAAATTTGCTAACTGCTGCTATAACCAAAGAGTGTTCGATATTTGTATATAAGGCTTCTGCATCACTTGTCACAAGTATAAAGTCATTTTTTTATTTTATAGTTTTAAGTCTTTGTAACACACTAACAGTATCCTTTAAATGTGACCTCCCCTCACTCACATAAGGTTGTAGTATAGTGTCAATATATTTGGACAAATTACAAGTTATGGAACCAATCCCCAAAATAAGGGGCCTACCTGGTGGTGCATTCACATTCTTGTGTATTTTCGGTAATGTGTAAATTACTGGTGTTTTTGGGTGTAGGATATCTTTATGTTCATCATAGGGTTTGAATTTAATGGCTCATACGTTTGTGAGTCAGCTAGTTGTCTGTAGATTTCTTTTATATAGTCAGATTTATTCTGAATCATGAGCGCCCCACCCTATCAGCTTGACTATATCTCTATTAGATCTTAACTCTTTCAGTGCCTTTGATTCATCGTTATTTAGATCATGGGTTTTCCTTTTTTTATAAACTAGTTTAGATTTTTATTGCATCACCCAACCTTTGAAGAAGCGGCAGCATATGTGGCAAAACACGTCAGGTTCGCTTTTTTACATCTACTGATGCAGACGTATTTCAAATCACAAAGGAAGACACCATGTTATTGTGCAAATAAGTGTTGATGTCGTACATACTGTGTTTTAATGTAATGTTTTATAGATTATTTTCACAAACTGCATTATCAATATTAAACTTGTGTTTTTCTACTTTTCGGAATTTCAAGTTGAATTTGTCACCTTCTTTTCTGTCTTTCCATTCAGCTCTCCCACAAATATTTTAACTTGTATTACTGTGTGTGTTGAGTGTGAAGAGGATGTGTGTCTGTGTTTTAAAGGAAAGGTGTATGTGCTTTAAAGGAGAAGGGGAATAGTAACTGAGATTGTGGGACTGGTAGAAGATGGTACTGTGTTGGCTCATATAGAGCCTTCAGTGCTCCTCTTAGACAGCTCTGGGTTTGAGGATGATTACATTTTCAGTCCTTTAAAACAGTCAAACATTTTACAAGTGGATTAGAAATGTATATTCTACAGCCAGCAACCAATTCTCTTAAAATATAACTTCCAGGAATAGAACGGATATAACATCTTTACTGGGCAGAGATTATGCCTTCAAAATGATAGTGCTGCCTAGAATCTTTAACAATCTTCTCATACTCTATCAATTTCAAACTGAACCAACAAAATAGAGAATGTACAGCAATCCACACTCCAAGAATCAAACTAACTTCAATAGAAAAAAACTGCAAAAATCTATAAAATTTGGGAAAAGGGATTCTGATATGTATTCCCATGAAGCATCCCACTCGTATGTCTGACCTTTAATGTATTGAGCATGTGTTGCACCACCTAGACATGCATATAACATTTTTCCAGCTGTCTAATCAGATCCAAGTAGAGCTTACTTGGTGCAGTGGTGACACTAAATACCCTAGGGCACAGCATAGTTTCTTAAAGGCATGTATACTTTCTATAAAATATCAATAGCTGTCAGTGGTGATCACATTTTGATTCACTACTATAAAGCAAATAAACTAAGCGTCCCTTGACAATTCTCTATGCATTCCTGTTTTCAGTGTAGTAAACTACAATTATTTTGATTGCAAACTGTCATTGATTTATGTATCATAAAAAGGAAATATTTCTACAAGATATATTATTATTATTTTTAGATTTCACACACAATACATGCTGTACATAGTTATCAGTTTTAATTTTATACACTATACAGTTTTTGGTAAACAGAAACTTTATAACAACCACACCCTGCAGTTTGTACTCAATGCAGATTTTGGGATGTTGATGTTATTTATTAAGGATTTATGGACCATCCACAATCAGTGATTAGCGGTAACATAGCTAGATATTGAGGAATACAGCACCTTGTTTTCAGTATACTGCTTTCCTTCAGCATAAATCAGTATGACCTTTTGAAGGATTTTCAATTCATTGTTAAAATATTTAATCGTATTTCATTTTTTTACATAGTGTTTGCTTCACAATTAGTTCAATTTGGAATCTACATCATTTTCCATCCATAGAAATCTATAGAACCACTTTATATAATTTTTTTATATCCATATACATTTTATAATTGTTTTTCCTTTAGTAACCAATATGCCTGTTAGAATATGTCATATAATCCTAGTTTCTGATCCAAACCTTCTCCATTTCTCAGGTTTACAAATTCTTTCTTGATGGCAACTTCCACAGACAACTAATACCTTCCCCCATTCTCCTTCTTCTCCCTGGCTCCCCTGAGACTATAGAAGAATTTATTAAATGCAGTGAATTCTGGGAATGAGTTCATGCTGCTGACTGACAATTTAAAACTGCCACACACACTGCTATGCACAATATACTTTAAATAATGTTGCACTGCTGAATTGCATGGGAAATAGTCACATGGAAATGAATAGATTCTAATACATACTGGTTGCGCTAACTGTGGTAATATTGTTGTAAACATATTATGCTCACAAAATAAAATCTAATCTATGCAAGCACTGATTCCATAATATTGTATGTTTCATGGACATTCCCAAAAGCAAAACAACAAACTCATTACAAAACATTTAAAAAACAGTAAAAATAAAATATCTGTGTTTTGATAGAGATTTCAATTTGCAGAACTGGAAACTATGTAAATGATGGGACAGTAGAGCTCCCTCTTTCCTATGGATGGTTGCAAAAAGGGGTGGTCTTACCTCATAAATTGGAGAGATTAGTATAAACCCAAATGAGCTAAAGATGACAGAACAGTGGCACTTTGGGGGTTAATGGAGTGGAGCCAAACATCAATCTCCTTGTTGGAAGGTTTTTGGAGTGACCTGAGATTGGTTTAAAATGTATGGAAAACAAATAATATATAAATATTTTAATACTGTTAATAATAGTTGTTTTTTTTAGGTTGATGTAAAAACCTTTACCTGTTTATCATAGTGTTTACATCTCACTTTGTCCATATTCTTTACAGCATCATAAATCAAAGTGGCACTTCTTCATGTTTTAACCTTGATCTTAGAAGTTCATCTAATACACTACTGAAAAAAGATAGAGAATCAAATATTCTCCATTAAGCAATATCTTTAAGAGGAATGGGTTTTCCAATCCAACTAAAACAATCATTTGAACACTATTTTTGAATTAGTTGATATGATGGGCAGAGAAGATCTTTGTAACATGGCATGTCCTGAATTTAATGAGCAATTTAAAAAAAAATCCTAATAATGTCTAATTTACAAGAATTAATGTGGTTAAAAAAGCCTTTCATTCCCTTAAAAAGAAAATATAGTTTATATGAGTACATTAAATAGGAAAGAGAGAAATTACAGTTATACCAAGTTGTATCCAGATAACAAAAATCCCCAATAAGCGCTTGTCCTTCGGGGGTTAAAAACACAAAATAAAATATAAGAGACATTTCCATTGCTAGCAGGAGTGGGTACCAGAATTTTGTTATGTCAAATAAAGCACTGTAAAAAGATTTTAGACAACTGCTATTGCCAGACATAGATCGTTATTTTGAATTTTTAAATTCACTGAATGAATGAAAAGAATACATTACAGTGTAAAAGATAATTATGTGGATTACATGGATTTTTTGGTTGATAGGAGATTGCTAGGTATTACAAAGGGCAATGGAAAATGTCATATAAAATAGGGGAAGTCGTTATTGATCCATCAGACGGCATTGCTCAAGGTGACAGGGCAGATGGTTAATTTCCATGTAAAATAAAAGTGATATACTGGATGGTGCCATGAGAAAATTGACAAAGACATAAATGGTTCTGTGCTTCCCTTCATGTTATCTTCTAGCAGGATTCTCAGTACATTTCAACATATTTCATTTTTATGACTCTGTTTTTTAGTGCTATCCTCTTTAATTTTTAGTTTTCATGGGCCATTTATTGGCAAAGCCATTCCAATCTTATGAAACATGAAAAGTAGCTATATTCATTAATCTAGTGCAAAAATTTAAATTTACTAGAGGTAAATATATATATATATATATATATATATGTATATATATATATATATATATATATTAAGGTAGACAGACATTTAAAGAAAACATGAAAACAAAATAAAGAAATATAGAAACACAGAATGTGTTACAGATAAGAACCAGTCAACCTATCTAACCCTGCACCATTTCTGACAAAAATCAGGTCTACTTTCATTAGTGCATGGTTTTATCATATATTTGTGGCACTCAGGAGCTTGTGAGATGGCACTTAGCATTGTCACCATCATCATACATGGAGGTAAGTTATCACATGGGGGACATGGAGATGGGGCAACAAAAGGAAATGGAACAATAAGACAGAGAAAGAGAAACTTAAAGGGATTTTTCAACTTAAACATTACTTATACCATGAATGTAGAGAATAAAAGATGATAAAAACTGATCTATACATTGTGTTAGCAGAATTGCAAGCAAATGGATAAAATAAGAAAGACATGGGTTTTAACTGTTAGTGTGGATTCCCCAGATGATAACCTCACCTTGTGGTTTAATATGCAAATACTTGTTTCCCACTGAATATTAGGTAATTTGCATATCCAGCCACAGGTGATGTCATAAGCAGGAGATACCACAGACAAGTTAAAAACTCTTATATATGCTCTTATTTAATACATTTGCTTCCAATTCTGCTAACATAATATATTGATCACTTTCTATAGTCCCTTTAAATGAGCAGCGTCTGCAGTGGAAATGAGAGAGGGGATGCAAATGGACAAATAGTGGTAAAAGAGGAGAGTATATTTAAAAGAAGAAAAACTACCACAACTAGAGGACACAGACCTAAAGTTGTAGAGGTAAGCACAGTAAAGGATTTGAAGCATGCATGTGATAGGCACAAGGCTTTTCTAGATATAATATAGGGAACTGGGGACCAATACAAGTATTTAGAAAATTGGGCAGACTAGATGGACAGAATGGTTCTTATCTGCCAACAGGTTCTATGTTTCTATAAGCACTGAGAAATAAGGAAAGACAGTAAACACTGGTAAAAAGTATACTATATAAATTTTAATTTATAAATGAATACACATAAATAATACAAACAGACATACATGTAAAGGTTACACTGGGTAGAATGTTGTAGTAGAATCATGTAGGCACAAACTGGTGCGCTCTTGATGCGTTTTGCCGTCAGACTTCCTCAGAGGGTTCCAATTTACAATGGTCAAAACCTTAATCCTTAAATAAGAAAAAAAGAGAGAACTGAGAGAGAGAAAAGAAGAGATTGCATTGATGAGAGCCCTGGAAATAATCCAATATTGGTGATGAGATAAAATTATATACATATAAATATATACATGAATAAAATAATAATAATAAATACATTTACAAATGTGTGAGATATGTAAAAGGGAAATCAGAATAGTAAAATTGTATAATAAATCAGTGAACCGGATGAGCAAACCAAAATATGTGCTGCAAATCACAATATAGTGAATAATATAAAACACGTGTCCACCTGACACCGGCAGCTGTAACAAATAGCAACAGACAGCTTCAAAAACTGTGCAAATGGAAACAAGCAAAAAGTGTAGTCTCAGCGCACAGTGTCTGGACACTTCAATGGATCAATCAGTGATATGTGACAAAAACGTGAAAAATGATAATAAATCTTTTGTGAGGAAAAAGTGGACCAACAAAAACAATGCACTTATACAATGAAACACAATAGTGCAATATAAACGTGTAAATACTTATAATGGAAGATGTAGTCCTTAAGGTGAACCTGTAAAAATATAAATGAAATACACAATGGTGCAGAATGTATAGTACTGTAGGTTAGCACTTCTATTAGTGAAGAAATCCACTCACAAGATGAGCTCCTAACTACATAGGAGCTTGGTACAGGTGAGTGTATATATATATATATATACTTGCCCCCTCCACGGATGGTGACTTTCAGATTTCAGTGATGACACAGATGATCAGTGTTTTGTAGAAAAAGATCTTTTAATCCGAATGAGGCAAGAAAAATGTGAACAAAAAACACTTGGAGAGAAAAAGAGTCCTGTTTAGACGTTAGCTCCGTGCGCCTCGGTGCCTCGTCTGGACTTCCTGGTTCAATCAAACCCCGCTGGTACGGTAGCTCTCAGTGTTCAGAATAGCCCAACGCGTTTCGTCCAGTCTCGGACTTCATCAGGGGAAAATGTCAATGTTAGCAATGTGTTCGGTTTATATACCTCTCCATATCGTTCGCATTAACACTTAATACGAACATTTTCTCCTTATGTAAACCGAAAGTATTTCGTCTGTGCAGTTCCCATTCGGCTTATGATAAAACCGAACAGCCTTCAAAAAACGAAAGTCTTTCTGTGTTGTTTCCAGTTCGGTTTAACTAGTTCGTATAATACATAGTAATAAGAACTTCGAACTTGTGTATTTCGTTCTAATGCAAGTCCCCAGCGTAGTATTCACATGACTCCTCCGTTCCATTCATTAAAAAGAAACATGATTACAATTTATTATAAAAGCCCATATTCATTCCGAATGGATGATGGGGTGCATTTAAAAATATATATATTTTATTACTGCATAATAGCCTCTATAAAATTAGAAAAGGATAATATATATAAAAAATATATAAAAATATATAATGATATATATATGAATACACACATAAAAACACACATAAAGAATATAAAAACATATATGTTGAAAAAAGTAAAAATTGTATAAAATAAATAGTAAGGAAAAGCATGTCTTTCTTTTCTTAAAATAAAAAGAATTAAAAATGAGACAAGCTGCGTGTCTTTAAAAGATGTCTTTTCTTTTTTAAAAAACAATTTCTCAGCCTAATTTAGAGACATATTTAGCTGAGTAGTTTTAAAATATACAGTGCTAATGATAGAGGCTGTGGTGATTGGACTTTTAATTACTGTAAATTGGCAAAAGAGTGGTATAGTGCATGATGGGAAATGAGCTTGTACCTGTCTCAATTAGTGCGGTGAGATAGGCGAGTCCTCTTTTTCTCCTTGCATATTTGTATGCAGCCAGCCGGCTTGATTAAAACACTATATTACTTGCATAGAATGTGGAGTGCCTGCCTTTTAGTTATGCTTCAGTGCCTTCCACATATCGATGGAATAGGGCACCCACTTCGAGCTTACACGCAGACGTTCTGGAGTACATGTTTTTTTCTTGCCAGCAAGTTGAGCCAGTGGCATTTGGTAGTACAGTTTTTGTGTTAGGTCAGATGATGGACCAAATAAAATAATGTATGATCAAACAGAATATGATAATTTTACACATATTTAAAATGTATACAGTTGCACACAAATATATAGTTTTATAACATGTAAGTAATGTTGTTATTAACATAAGTACAGTAGGGTATTTTAGCAGTATAGAATAATTAGTACACATATGGACACTGGAAGTATAACAGTTGTACATCCCTATGATCAAAACATATATAGACGAAGACAAAGATGTTAATATATTATTATTTGTACTTACTATTTGCATGTGGATAGTAGATGTATACTCTTCTCAGACATGGATGTGCCTATTTAAGTAATAAAAGGTATATATGTATGTATATATATATATATATATATATATATATATATATATATATATATATACATACATACATATATACCCTTTATTACTTAAACAGGCACATCTATATCTGAGTATACATCTACTATCCACATGCAAACAGTAAGTAAAAATAATAAAATATTAACATCTTTGTCTTCGTTTATATATATATATATATATATATATATATATATATATATATATATATATGAGTCTTGATAATGGCTCCTGGTTGGAGCCGAAACGTCGATTTTTTGATGCAATTTATGCTCCTTTCTTAATACATCGACTTTTTTTTCATCCATTTAACCCTGTGAGTGCGTGGCTTTATTTGCCTTCCCACGGGGGGCATATATTTTTGGACTGGTTATATTATAGCAACACAGCACCCAGGTATTTTTGTCTTATTATTTTGTGTTTGGGCTGAGTGCTCCACTTTTGGACATATATATATATATATGTGTGTGTGTGTGTGTGTGTGTGTGTGTGTGTGTGCAAAATTGTCATATTCTGTTTGATCATGCATCATTTTATTTTAGTTTTTATCTCTAATTATTTACCGCACTAATTATGACCAGTGTAAGCTCCCAACATGCACTTTACCCCTCTTTTGACAATATACCATAAATAAAAGGCCAATCACCACAACCTCTATCACTAGCGTTATATATTTTAAAACTACACAGCCAAAAATGTTTCTAAATTAAGCTTGGAAATTGGTTAAAAAAAATTGTAAAGATAAACAACTTGTCTCATTTTAACTTCCTCTTAGTTTAAGAAAAGAAAGACACCCTTTAACTCACTATTTATTTAGTTCCAATTTACTATTCTGATTTCCCATTTTACATATATCCCACATTTGTATATGTATTGTTTTATTCATTTTTTTATCCATATATTTTTACAGGGCTCTATTCAAAACCATCTCTTCTTTTCTCTCTCTCTCCATTCTTCATTTCTCTCTCTCTCTTTTTTTATTTAAAGTATTTTCAACATTTTAAAACGGAACCTTCTGGGGAAGCCTGACAGAGAAATGTGTCAAGGCTCCAATTTTTGCCAGCAAGGTTCTACTACAACATTCTACCAGATGTAACCTTTACATGCATATATGTTTTTATTATTTAAGTTAGTGCGTTGACATAAATGCCACTTTAGGTTAGTTGTATTTTGGCCATCTGTATTGTTTTAAAGTAAAGTGAATTGTGACAGTGGCGCTCCAAAAAATAGGCTTTAGTGTAGCAGCCTCTCAAGTGGTGTGCCCCTTTACAGTACAACACCTCAAATGGTTAGAATTATAGAAAAGTAGTGAGGGTGCGCAAAATTTTAGACAAAATATTAACAGACTTATCTTATTTCACTGTTGTTTGGCTGGTATAAATCATTAACATGAAAAAGACAGAAAGGTAGAGGGCATAGTATAGGCTGTTTCAATATTCCCCTTTTAATAGCAATGCCACCCCCAGATTGGTTCCACTCACATGTAGAAGAGCCTATCAGTCCAGGCTCAGGATGATGGGCATAGAGTTGATGACCAACAGGCAGATCAATCAATCGTTTGGCAGAACAAAATATATATTGGTTCTCAGGCAGGCAGATGGCAAAGTGAAGAAAAATGGAGGAGAAGCACACAAAGGTAAATATAAACAAGCAGTTTTTAACAACTTCACGACAAAGGACGTGCCAGGCACGTCCTGGGAGAAACTCCCTTAACGACAAAGGACGTGCCTGGCACGTCCTGCGGTGAATCAAGCGGTTTTCGCGATCAACGATCGAGAAAACCACTTTAACGGTGCTGGTCTATTGCCTCGATGTCGAGACAATAGCCAGCACCGAAACTTCTATTTTGGAGCACCCACGATCACCCCACGGAGCGATCGTGGGGAGCCATATTGACGGAGCATGCTGCTCAGTCAATATGGCTAAGCCCTCTGCCGGTCTGAGCTTCGGAAGTGAAAGAAACTTCACTTCCGTTGCTCTGAATATGCTACTTGACTGCCCCTAGTGGTAGTTAAGTAGCATTGCAATGGAAAATATTTAAAATACATATTTAATTAATTAAAAACAGGTTATATAGATAGATTAGCCTAAAGGGTTCAAATTTTATTATTTTTAGCATAAGGGATAGGGTTAAAATTAAATTAAAATTAAAAAATATTAAGGGATATAATAAGGATTAGAGTTGGGGTTAAATTTAGTGTTAGGGTTACATTTTGGGTTCGGGTTGTGGTCAAAAGGTCAATATAGGAAAAAACCAAAAAACACTATTTTTGGTTTTTGCCCCATAACTCGCAAAAAAATACCGAAAAATATGGAAGCATGCATATTTTTGAACTCGGGACAACATTTAGAAACTATTTAGATGTGGTCTTTTTTAATGATTTTATTTGTGTAAATTATATTTTAGGTCAAAGTTAGAAAAAGTGTTTTTTTTTTAAATTTTCATCATATTTTATTATTTTTTTTGTAGTAAATGATAAGATATGATGAACATAATGGTATCTAATGAAAGCCCTTCTTATGACGATAAAAACAACATATAATTTGTGTGGGTACTGTATGTGAGAAAGAAAAAAATTACAGCTAAACACAAACACCCTAGAAATGTCAAAACAGCCATTGTCACTAAGGGGTTAGTAAAAAAAAATGTGCAAAAAAAATGTGCAAAAAATGGAGAAGCACACAAAGGTAAATATAAACATCAACTCTATGCCCATCATCCTGAGACTGGACTGATAGTCTCTTCCACATGTGAGTGGAACCAATCTTGGGGGGCATTGGTATTAAAAGGGGAATATTGAAACAGCCTATGCCCTGTATCTTTTTGTCTTTTTAATGTTAATGATGTATACCAGCATCATTGAAATAAGATGAGTCTGTTAATATTTTGTCTCAAATTTTGTACACTCTCACTACTTTTCTATAATCTGAATTGTTTTAGTTTAGTTTTAGTCGACTAAATCTCCATTAGATTTTAGTTGACTAAATCTCCAGCAATGAGGGAGGGTACAGGTCTAAGAAGGCTGTTACAAAGCGTTAAGTTATCCTGCTAGGGTGATGGTAGGGGAAACACTCAAGTGACAGTAACAGGCAAATCAGATGGAGGAATATCCTCTTCCTCTGCAGTTGGCATGACGTTATTCCAGGGGGCACACAGGCACTCTCAGCCAATCCAAGCTGCAGATAGACAGGTGACTGGGCTTGGGGAAAGATCCATGGGAACCAGAAGTCCAAATAGGTAAATGTAATAGTCCCTCCCTAACATTTTAGTCACATTTTAATCAGTTGACGAATATTGCACAGGATTTTAGTCATTGTTTTAGTCCTATTAACTTAGTTTTTATTGAGTTATTGTTTAGTTTTAGTCACTGAAAGCATGCAGTTGACCAAAATGATGATGAAAATGTTTAGCTGACAAAATTAACAATGGTTTACAGTCTTTCCCTCTTTCTCAGTGCTTATACCGCTTTTTATCCATTTGCATCTTGTGTTCTGGGAATAAGTCTAATTGGTATTTTTAGCAGCTATTTTTTCCAGCTTTCTCCTTTTCTTTCGTTATCCTACCTCTCTTCTGGTGCATGTCTTAATCATTTTTCAAATGGGAGAGAAAGCATAATGAGAAAATGGCACTCTGGTGTCTTTAAATTGTTATCCTGCAGAATTATGGGCACTCATGCTTAAACATGTTTTTCAACACTGTCCTATATCTAAGATGACCTTCACCTCTACCACTTCTGCTGGAAGGCTATATCATGCATCTGACTACCGTCTCAGCAAAGTAAAACTTTAAGATGTTACTTTTATACATTTGCCTCTCTAATTTAAGACTATGTACTCTAGTTGTGGTAGTGTTTTTTTTTTTTATTTAAAAATATATTCTCCACCTTTGCAGTGTTGATTCCTTTATGTATTTAAATGTGTTTTTTTTTTTTTTAAAAAGGCTTTTAAATAAATTTTACATACAGTAAGTATCCAGAAAAAAGTACTTGTATACATACATAAATAAAGACATAAAATTCATACATTCTAATAATTTCAAATAGTTCAACCAACCACTAAGTGGGACTCTGATACTGTGATTACAGTATGAACTGAGTGCACTACTGCCATATAATTTTACATAAGTTTGTAGGTTTGGAGATTTTCTGTTCATAGGTTCCTAAGCTGTCTGTGGATTTTGGAGCTGGGGGGCGTTGCCTTTTTATTTTTAATTTCTCTTTCCTCAACCTCCACTTTCCTTTATTCTCTTTCTATCTTTCTCTGTTGCCTCTATTCCGTCCCCCTGTCTACTACCACAAATGGTCTGTGTGGGCCGGTGTGTCACGTTTCTTGGCCTTATCCCTTGCGCAAGTCTTGTCTCAACCCTCCTTAGACTCTTCTAAGTCCACCTATCCCAGTCTACATAAGTGTTGGCTTTTTCATACCATTTTTATATACCCTTCTCCATTTTAAGGTAGTGTACTACATTAGTGATTATCTCTCCCCATTTGGGGATGATGGATGATCTCCAGTTTCTGGCGATTGCTGGCTTCACTCCTAATAATATGAGAATAAGAATCTGTTTCCGCTCATTCTTAAGTACATTTAAGTCAAGGTGTAGGAGAGCTTTTTTAGGTCGAATTATGAGGCCAGACTCAGTAATGGTATTAACTTTTCTTTGGACCATCTATTTAGGATTTTGAAGTGTAATTCATTAAGATTGAGACAATGCATTGCTCTTGAGGTGACTTTCAAGGAGTTTAGCCATTCTCTTTCTGTTATAATCCCCTACAGATCTTTTTCCCATTTATGGATTATTGTTGGTATCGATTCCCCTTTGCTGAGCTGGATCATACTAGAGCAGTCCTTTAGGAGGTTTTTATAATTAGGCTGAAGAAGTATTTTTTTTAATCCTCTAATTATTTCTGACTCTATATCCATATATAGATATTTTTCAGGTAGCTCTTATGGAAAGTTTTTAACCCATCTCCAGTTATCAAATTAGTAATATGAAGTATACATCTATTCTGCCATTCTTATAGATCCAAATCCAATTTCAACTGCAATATGACCCCAATGGGCAGGGATGGCAGGATCTTATTCTTCAGCCCTATTTTATTCTTAAACCCCAAAAATATAACTTCAGTCCAGTTTTGGGTTGGAAAATTTCTGCTCTATTTTAAAAAGGTCTCGGATATACTTTCAGATCTGTATTCAGGAGGGATATAAGCCAATAGCTTGTTACCAAGTCAGGATTTTTATCATGTTTTAAAATGGACACGATATTCCCCCTGAGTAACTCCTCTGGAACTGCACCCTCCTCTATAAACTGATTGAACAACCGGGAAAATCAAAGGCAATCTCATACTCCTGTAGAAGGTGTTACCTCTCCTGTAAGGGCCTGGAGATTTCAGGTGCAAATGATTGTTTGCTAGAATAGAACATATAATTTAATATTTTTGTATAAACATTGCTTAAACAACACTTAAACAACAGTTTGAGCGCTTTCCTTTCCCCCTTATCCGTGAGTTACCATTTAAATACTATGTGAAATTCCTTCCCAGTTACCAAGACCAGAAGGTGCAGATTAGTATTTCTTACTGGGGAAAAAAAAACATATTAATTTACTGCCCGATTAATGGGACGAGAAGTGCAAATTATTATTTGTTAGAAAGATAATTTTGTGTAAACATCACTTGAACATCAATTTCTTTTTTTTTAAATTTATAATTCTTTATTAGGTATATTGTATCAAAAAAAAAAACCACACCATTCACATATATACAGAAAAAAGGAAGAATAATCGTATACATATACATTTAACGTACATACATATATATGCATTCCTCTCAGTGTTTGATCGTATATAACACAGAAGACAAATACACAACATAAGAGCCAAACATACAAATCTTCAAGTATCCCCTTCCCGTCTCTCCCCCCCAGCTCCCATCCACCATGCTGCCATAGCAGCTATCGTCACTCTCTCTCCCCCCACCCGTCCGCATCGAAGAGGCGGAAGAGGAGAGAGCGAGGAGGTAGAGGAGAGGTCAAGGAGTGGGAGAAAGGGGAAGTCTCTCCCTTGCGGTGCAGGCGGTAGCGGAGGGGGAAGGCTCTCTCTCAGGTACAACGCCCAAGGGTCCCCTACTAATCTTTGGCAGGTTAATCCATACTCTCTGATACACTTCGCTGTTTATGCCATATAGAGCTTTCTCTGACCCAGCTTGAAATACTAGCTGGGTCACAACCTCTGCCCATACTGGTGGCGTTGAGTTTTTCCATGCTCTGGCTATGCATAGTTTCGCAGCAAGAAAAATGTTTATCAAAAAATATTTCTTATACTTTTCTACCTTGGGGAATCCAGTGTGGAATAAAAATAGCTGAGGTGTCAAAGTAATGTTAGGGTCTATTAGTTCTTGTAAGGTTTTTAATATTTTATTTTTAATTAATGATAAAGATGTACAATGCCACCAGATATGCGATTGAGATCCCACCTCCAGGTGACAGCGCCAACAGATGTCACTCATGTCTGCCCTATATTTTGCGACTCGGGCCAGTACCAGGTACCACCTATATATCAATTTATAATATTGTTCCTGTAGTTTAATGCAGTGTACTGCCTTCCTGGTAGTCTGCCACGCTAGGTACCATTCTTGATTGGATATTTGGAAATGCATTTCCTGTTCCCATAACATTATTGGATTTGGTTTTTCAAAGTTAGAGTGAGTGATAACAAGTTTTCTGATTTTAGAATATATATTTTTGGAGATGTACTTATGAAATTATCCCAGTGATCAGGTTCAGAGGGGGGATGTCCACGGAGGAAGTGTCTAATTCTTATAAATGTAAACATCTCCCTATCTGGAAGGTTGTACATTCTGTGGAGTTCCGAAAAAGACCTCATAGTTCCCTCCATGTACATGTCTCCTACTTTTTCGATACCGCTCATCCTCCACATGGACAGGTCTATGTTGTTAATATAATATAAGATAACATCTATTGGGGATGCCATTGATATAGAGATCCGAATATGGAATCTTTTCTTCAGCGTATGTAGAGATGAAACAAGGTTATTAACTATCGTACCTGGGTAACCTATATTTCGAGCATACATAGGAGTTACCCATATAAGGAGAGAGGGGTCTAGTTGTTTATTTTTATAATGCTCAATACTTAGCCATGGGGGGTTCTTTGTTCTATTAATATTCCAAGCCAGTACATGAGCCAGCTGTGCGGTCTCATATAACTGGAATAGGTCGGGGTATCCCAATCCACCTTTCTCTAACGGTCTCATCAATATCCGCCTAGATATTCTGGATCTTCCCTCCGCCCACACATAGGAGGCGAAGAGAAGATCCAGATCTTTCAAATGCCAGGGAGGAACCTGCATTGGCAAGGCTCTAAGGATATACAGGAGCTTGGGAACCACATAGGATTTTAGTATAGCTATTCGGCCCATCCAAGATGGTTCAATACCCTTCCAGCGGGAGAGCATAGTTTTCAGTTGTTTTTTTAACTTAGTATAGTTTATATCTATAATTTGATCTAGCTTTGGGCAGAATGTAATCCCCAGATAATCAATCCTTTCAGGGCTGTTTTCAGTGTAACCCATGCTATCTAGTATATTTAATTGGATCTCATTCAAATAAAGAGGTATAATCTGGGTTTTAGATATATTGATTTTATAATTTGAGTAATGACCATATTGTTGAATTTCTTTCATCAAGGCCGGAATTGACATCGGAGGGACAGATAGAGACAAAAGCACATCGTCTGCATATAAAGTTATACTGTGGTCTTGCTTCCCGATCTCAATTCCTCTAATCAGTGGATTCTTCCTAACAGATACCGCAAAGGGTTCCATCACCAATGCATATAGTAGGGGCGCAAGGGGACAACCCTGACGTGTACCATTATGTATTGAACATCAATTTCATCGCTTTCCATTCCCCCATATCAGTGAGTTACCATTAAAATAAAAAAGTACAGATTATTATTACTTATCGTGGGGGGGGGGGGGGGGGACACCTTCCTTATATTTAGAACTTTGTGAAAATGACACATTAAGCAGCATTTTTATGTGTGATTACCCAAATTCTTCAGAGAGGAAGAAAAGTTGCCCTCAAGGCCTCCAATTCATGTAGCAGACTCTCTAATAAGGGTACTGAAACCCGCTCATTTATACACATCCTGGTGTGGAGTCTAACTCTTATTAAAACGTAACTTTTAATTTGTATCATAAAATAGAAGAAAGAAAGAGGCTAGGGATACTTTACTATTTTTTAAATTGAAAACCAATAATTCTGTGCATAACTGTGCTATTTACTTTCTTTCTTTCTTCTGTTTTATGATACAAATTAAAAGTTATGTTTTAATTAGAGTTAGACTCCACACCATTAAATGTAATCAACACTCCCTCTTATTAGCGAATAACCAAAAAAAAAAAAACTGTATTAATTTTCTGTCCAGTTGCTGAGGCCAAAAGGTGCAGCTAATTATTTATTTAGGAGAAAAACAAACCAAAAAAAACATATATTGTATCCATTTATATAAACAACACTTTAAGCAGTTACCATTCCCCCTTATCAGTGAATTTCTGTAAAAAATAAAAAAGAGAGAAGAAAAAATAAATACCATATTAATTACCTGTCTAGTTACCGGAACAAGGAGTGCAAATTATTATTTGTTAGAAGAAAAAAAATAAAAACACATATTTAATTTTTTTCTGTAAACATCACTTGAACAACACTTTGCGTACTTTCCATTCCCCCTTATCAGTGAATTGCCATTAAAATTCTGTGTATTTAGATGTTTCTAAACATATATTCTGTCTCATCTTTCTTCCAAGCTACACATATTAAATTCCTTTCCTTTACCTTTCCCTGGTAAGTTTTATCCTGCAATCCATGAACTAGTTTAGTCACCCGTTTTTGATCTCTCTCCAAAATGTACACACCTGTTTGGACATATGGCCTCCAGTACCGCGTACAATAATCCAAGTGAGGTCTCACCAGTACTTGGCATTAGCTCCGAATATAAACTCCACTGACTACAAAACTTTGTTGCCTGTCATTCAGACACTGATTAATCCATTCAACAGTATTGGAATTCAAAATTCCAAAAATCAAAAATTGCAGTTTATTGAGGGGACAGTGTCAGAAGCCTTACTTAAATCTAGATCTGCAATGTCTACTGCACTATCCTGATCTTAAATTATAGTCACCCAATCACAAAGTCAATAAGATTAGTTTGGCATGATCTCCCTGAAGTAAACCCATGTTGTTTCTGATCATGCAACTTCAACAATCGTATTTTTTAACACGGTTTCCGTTAGTTTCTCCTTTTCTGATTTAGTAGTTAAAAGATATAAAGATGCTTATAGAAGTACTGTAGGTATGTTTATATAAATAAAAATATATATTTTTATACATATGTATGCACACACTCTTGTTAGGTACACACATCTTATTTATACTTTGCACTAAGTTTCCAAAATTCAGTTTTGTTTTATAATTTATTTGTCATTATTGTAATTGATTATTTTTTGATTCATTGGCCTTGCTATCACACATCCTTCATATCTGTATTTTTTTCTTTAACAAAAAATTCAAAAGAAAAATAATAATAATAATAACATCTATATTTTGGTATTGGGAGCACTTATAAAAATAACTATGCTATATAAAAAATAATTTGATCTACAGTATGTATTAAAAAAAGTATTCCAATGTGCTGCTGTAAGACAAATATATAAGTTCCTAGTTTTAGTCATTATTTCTAAGACTGTACTCAGGTAATTGCAGGTGTTATTTCTCTGTTTGTCCAAAATCAATTTTTCCATTGATTTCTTTATCATTTTGATAAACAGGGTGTAAGGGTTTTGCCAATAATTATCCCAATTTGCCATGATACATAAGATCCACTGGTGCTTAGATCCTGATGGTTATTTGATTAATTAAATATCTTCTAGACAAGATAAAGCTAATATTTTGTAAAGATTTGATGATATTATTATTATTATTATTTCTGTATGTTATTTCACTGTATCTTAACGCTTTTTACAGTGCTTTTCATGCTTCACGATGACACTGGCACATTATTTAAATGCCACATTTAGTACATTAGACTAATTTGATGAAACTGTAAGGAATGTTGTAAATGTACATCTTAACAAAAATGTAGGGTTATGGGAATGGTGGGTCCAGCAGCAATGGTATATATGTAGAATTTACATTTATTTGTATCCTTACTGTAAATGAATTTATATTTATATTCATACAGCACTGAAAACGTTAATTCTGTTCGAATTTTCTGTTCAGCTAGCTTGCAGGTTTCTTGTAAAGGTCAAGATACGTATGGCTAGGGCAGTTGTTCATGTCATTCAGATCTTTATACGTATGGATACAGAATGTTAACACGCACTTAAACTCAAGTTATAATGCTAATATTTCTATAGCATCTGTACATGGTAACATGGAAAAAACTCTATCTATGATTGGAGTTTTTGGAAGGAGTGTGTTTGAAGCCAACAGGCCCAAAGCGATCAAGCAAGCTAAGCAAGAAAACTAAGCAAGCAAGTAATAGCCAGCCATTCTGCAGCATAACACTACCAACTAAGTTATGCGATGACTCTTCCAGCTAGAATGGAAGGATGGAAAAATTAAAAAGTTAAATAACTGAACACGAATGCTAGGCTTAGCAAGCTTTGAAGGTCACCATCGTGCTAAACACTCTACTATATACAGTAGTATAAAGTAGCAGGAGTTACTTTGAACGTTGTTGCAAATTGAAACATTGGACATAAAATACAGTGAGACCAGCGTAATAGGTCTCAACCTTAGCAGCACTTTAGCAGTGTGTCCCTAAACCACACATTCAGTGAGAAGAGTATCCTCCGTAAGCAGCAAGATTTTTAAAATATTAAACAAGCAAAGAACACTCTTAAGTGTTCGTGAGAGATAAAGTGCAGGGGAGTCTAAAGCCGCTATGCGTTTCGCCCTTGGTTGTGCGCCGAACTAAGGGTGAAACGCGTTGCAGATTTTGTTATTTGTGGTCACCTCTCCTATATATGAGCTATATGCTAAGAAAATTGAGAACTTCAGAACAACCACAGTTGGCTACAGTTGGCTCTGTTTGAAAAGCTTCAAATACCTGGAAAGTCTGTGAGTGCATCTCCTCTAGGGGAGCATACAAGTCTTCCTTGATTTATTATATCACTACACTATTTTCACCTAAAAGATGTTTTAAATATTTACTTCAGCTTACCTTAACTCAACTACCTTAAAGCGCACTTTTGTATTTTTGTTTTTCTGAAACATTGGACATGCTGCTTTACAGCTGCAGTGAGCAGAATAAACCTTGCAAACCCATTTGTGTCACTCCATCATATGGACTGTGTTAGTAGTGGATGTAAGGAAATAAAAAACTTGAGTAAGTCATAAAGTTTGGTGGGCCTTTAACCTTATCATTGCTGTAACATAAACGGTGGAGAATGGGGGCAGCAACAAGTTTCAAAAAGATCAGCAAAAGTAAACTTCAGATGGGAGCATAGTGTTACCTTCCTCAAGAAGGTGAGCTTAAGTCTGCCTGAAGGCCTTCTGGATTCATTGCTAAGAAGATTCTGCTGAAGAAACGTACAGCTAAAGGAGACCTAAGAAAAAACATCTGAAGGTGGCTAGGAATGCCGTGACAAAGTTGTGTTGAAGTCAAAATAAATAAAAGATACTTTAAAGTACAGTGCCATCAAAAAATAAAATATAGAAGGTCACATTATAAAATGAGTGTAAAAGAAACAGAGGGTCACTATGCATTTGACATACAATGTGTCTTATGATATAAATTTTTTTCCAAACAAGTACCTCTTTTAGTTGGTGCTGGTCAGTCTCATAGAAATAAAAGCATGTATTCCACAGATTTGTAACCCACATGGTCCATTTATTACAGCAGAAACTAAAACCACCGACCAGTATCGGTGCCTAACCACGCCATTCTCAAAGCGTGGCTAGGCATCGAAACTGGTCCGTGGTTTCGGTGGTCCAGCCCTGCCTTAGTGTTCTGCCCTGTTTCCAGGTTTTTCTTCTCTTTATTTGCTTTGCTCAGTTTCACTGTTCCTGTATTTAAATTCAACCACACCTATTTTGTGTCTCAAGTTGTCAGTTTGTGCAGCTTTGCAGTCCTGCTACTGATGAGTGTCTGAGTCTGTATAGTCAGTTTATTTTTAAGTTCATAGTTAGGGTTTTTAGTTAGGGACTTGATTAGTTGTGAGGTACCTTGATGTGTTTGGAAAGCTTCATCATTTGGCCATAATTTAACCAAATCCTCACAATAAATATCTATGAGTATTAGGTTAGTTCCTGTATGTTTGTTTGTATGTATATGTCCTCTTATCCGTTTCCCTGGAAGTATCTGAGGATCTCAGCTCCACTCTCCTTTCCCCATATCCAGCTTGCTTCCTCTTTAGAAGTGTCTGTGGATCTCGGCTTCTCCCTCCATTCCTTGAGCCCTTACCCTGTCCTCTGTATGTTGTCCTGTGTTTTATATGTAACTATGTACATCTTCTTTGTTCTGTAGTTATGTCTTTTGCTTTGCCCTTCCCTTGTTTCACTAGAGTGAATTTTGTTTGTAGTTTGTGAGAGAAAGATGGATGGACTCCTCCTCTATCTGATACAAAGGAGGAGGGTGACCTCTTCCTCACTGAGGATGCAAAGTGGCACAATATGGCCTTTATACAGGGTAGCAGGTATGCTTAAAGTTCTTAGGACCAAAGACTGCACTCGTGTTGTACTGAAGACCCACCCCACACAGTAAATTATATTGAAACCCACCAGAATTATATAGAAACGGTACTACTCACTGAATATTCTGATTATTTGTGATGTTCACCAGCGCATTATGTCATTATCACCTAATATATTCATATTGTTGCTTGATGGGAGTGCATGCACAAGAGTAGTATTGGTGACAGGTGGTGCATATAATGATAGGACTATTTTCTAATATGACATTATGAACATCTTAACGGTATGGATGTTTAATTGTACATGTACTGATGACTAGAGAAGGGACCCTGCTTGTCACATGATGCACCCATGTGTACTGTTTGACACATATGGATGACATAACTAATTAATTCCCATGGGGGTCTGGGACACATATGTCATGAGCAATGTTCAGTGTTATAAGGTTTACGTAAGCATGATGTAAATTGTTCAGAGACAATGACATACAGGGTAAGGATAATGTGAAACAGGCATCTTTTTTTATTGTGTGTTAAGTTATTTTTGTATATCAGATGACAATGATAGATTAGGCAACTTTCTATTTGTGTGGGTATCCTCTTTATCATCACTTAGTTATCTTTCAATCCTCTGTGCAATTTGAGGTATTGTTACTTTGGTTATAGCCACTGTGTTAGCACTAATGAATTACTTATCAAAGGCAATTCTATTGGCATGTATCTAGTGGATGGGTCTGTGTTGCAACTAACTGAGCTACATATCTATGAATTGTATTTATCTCCTTCAAGATGTACAGTATGTCTGATAATTGTCTTGTTGAAGCATTTGTAGTTGTTAGTTCTGTGTATCAGTTGAGTATCTACCATCACCCTGACCATGGACAGCTTGTGATGTGCTCAGCTGATCTTTAACATTTGAGTACTCCACACTCAGGAAGATGCAGCTCACTAGATCCATACATATATCTAAAAGACAGGGGATTGATTCCCTTTGACGTCTACTATTTCTTACTATCACACAGCATGTGCATTCTACCTTAATACTCTATATGGCTATTGATTATATATATATATATATATATATATATATATATATATATATATATATATATATATATATATTACACCTTATTAAAGTATCTGACTGTCTACTTTGCAATTATAGCTTTTGGGATGAACATGTCAACATATCTATATAGTGTAAGTATCTGATGTGTTAGTATCAATGGCCTGTTCAGATCCCTGGGTAGTTGTTGGATCCATGAGTTTGCAGAGTCCCAGCTTATACTCCTTGAGATTGGATAATTGTTGCTCTGCCACACCTCTTGGTATTGCCTTTTTTATTCCTCTTAAACACCTGTCTCTGTATATCTAAGTACTTGCAATATGACAGCAGGGCATAATGCATTATGTGTGTCATGATGCTGACATGTGACTTTGTGAGACAAGTTGTGTTTACTCGGGTAACCGATGTATGATATGTAGTACAGGTGTGTTTGTTATGTGTGGATGGGAGCGTATTTTGTGGCCCATGATGTACTGTGATGTTTCCTACCTTTTCTTGACAACTAATATTAAACTGTCCTGCATTCTGACTGTGTTGATAATGATAATCATGGTGATAGTATTCCAGAGAGTACATAATTTTCTCATTTTCTGGTGGTGGTCCCAATGACCTAATTGTAACATTTGGCCAGTTATTGATTTCCACTCTATTTGTACAGCTGGTATTGTAATATAATTATACATTCAACTGAAATGTTGCCATCTCCTGGCTTACACTGTGTTTTGTCAGTTATTGGCTGTGTGTAGTTTTCAACCTTTTTGCTCACTTGCTCCATTACAGAGGAAACCTTTCTATTAGCATAGCAGACTGGTCCCACCTATAAGGGCAGTCCAGACCCAAATTGCTTCCTCTGCACGAGAAACGCAGCAACCACAGATGTACATTTTAGCCTTCATTGACCTCAGCATTGTGGATGCTGGTATCCCTCTCGGTACAGCAAGCAGGGACACATGGTTGGACATACCCCTATAAATAATGGAGACAAACAAAGAAGTGGAATGCCTCTCAGTGAGAATGGACAAAAGCTGAAATAGTCAGCCCTGTAGGGTGATCTACTCACATTTTACAAAACTAGATCTGTTGATTTCAAGAACAAATGTAAAAAAAACAGGCCCATTTTGTTGCTGGCCAGTGTTTCTTAGGATCATGATCCAGGGGCGGATCCAGAGTCTGATCTTGGGAGGTGCACATGACCTTCTGGCTTTTCCTTTCTCCCATGTCCGTCTGTCTTTTCCTCTATCCCATGTCCGTCTGTCTTTTCCTCTCTCCCATGTCCATCTGTCTTATCCTCTCTCCAATGTCCGTCTGTCTTATCCTATCTCCCATGTCAATCTGTCTTTTCCTCTCTCATGTCCTTCTGTCACGCTGCTCTCCCTTCCCATGTCTGTCGCACTCCTCTCACTCCCCGTGTCCCTCTGTCTCTCTTCCTTCCATGTCCATTTCTCTCCTCTTCCTTTATGTCCGTTTTTGTATCCTCTTCTTTCCCATGTCCATCTCTCTCTCCTCTCATTTCTAATCTCTCTGTCTCTCCTCTCACATCCCATGTCTGTCTGTCTCTCCTCTCCCATCCCATGTCTGTCTGCCTCTCCTCTCCCATGTCTGTCTGTCTCTCCTCTCCCATGTCTGTCTGTCTCTTCTCTCCCATCTCTGTCTGTCTCTCCTCTTCCATGTCTGTCTCTCTCCTGCCATCCCATATCTGTCGGTCTCTCCTGCCATCCCATATCTGTCTGTCTCTTCTCTGCCATCCTATATCTGCCTGTCTCTCCCCTGCCATCCCATGTCTGTCTGTCTCTCCTCTGCCATCCCATGTATGTCTGTCTCTCCTCTACCATCCCATTTATGTCTCTCTCTTCTCCCTTCCCATTTATGTCTCCCTCCTCTCCCTTCCCATGTCTGTCTGTCTCTTCTCCCTTCCCATGTCTCTCTCTAAACATGTATGTGTCTCTCCTCTTCCCAATTGCTGTCTCTTTTCGTCCTCTCCCCCGTTTTTGTTTTTTCCTCTCTCCCCCACCCGCCAGTGTTCTCTCTTCTCCTCCCTTCAGTGTTCTCTCTTCTCCCCCATACGTGTTCTCTCCTCTCTCCCCTCCCATCAGTGTTCTTTCCTCTCTCTTCCCCCCATCAGTGTTCTCTCCTCTCTCCCCTATCAGTGTTCTCTCCTCTCTCCACGTGTTCTCTCCTCTCTCTCCCCCCCAGTGGTGTATCTTGTTTTTGTGCTGCCCTAGGCAGCCAAAATTTGGGCACCCCCCCTACCCACGATGCACACCCACGACATGACCAATAACCCACGTTGCACACCAAGGACATGCCCCATCACCCCATTTACATGCCTCCATTGACCCATATACATACACATTGCCAATATTATTTGCCATTAATATTCCCCAGCCAATTTGCCCAATAATATGCCAGTATTATTTGCTATTAATATGCCCCTGCCAATTTGCCCAATAATATGCCAGTATTATTTGCCATTAATATGCCCTGCCAATTTTACCAATAATATGCCAGTATTATTTGCTATTAGTATGCCCCTGCCAATTTTCCCAATAATATGCCAGTATTATTTGCCATTAATAAGCTACAGCCAATTTGCCCAATAATATGCCAGTATTATTTGCCATTTAATATGCCCCTGCTAATTTGCCCAATAATATGCCAGTTTTATTTGCCATTTAATATGCCCCAGACAATTTGCCCAATAATATCCCAGTGTTATTTGTCATTTAATATGCCCCAGCTAATTTCCCCAATAAAATGCCAGTGTTATTTGCCATTTAATATGCCCCAGCCAATGTGCTCAATAATATGCCAGTGTTATTTGCCATTTAATATGCCCCTGCCAATTTGCCCAATAATATGCCAGTGTTATTTGCCATTTAATATGCCCCAGCCAATTTGCCCAATAATATGCCAGTGTTATCAGATCTTCCGAACAACTCTCACCTCCGTCTCTGCATGCAAGCAAGGTTTGTCCTTTTTAAAGTGGCGTTTTTTTTTGGTCCGGTTGCCTCCCCCCCCCCCCGGATCTGCCACTGCATTCCATACAGTTTTATGTCTTTGATTGGGATATATGTATTGCACATATAGACACCAGGGATAGGTAAAAGTGTCCATGGCAAGGTCTGTGAAGGACTTCAGAACATCATTAAATTGTCCATCATAAAGTCCAATAAATGTCCACCAAGACTCAAATGAAACCTTTATAAATCAAACACAGGGAACATTTCAACTTTCACAAGATTTAATCAGGTCTGAAGAAAACTCAAGAGAGTTTCAATTTTTTTTACATCAGATTTGAGTGCCCGATATCTATCATTTAAGGACTAGGTTTTTTTTTTAATAAAAGCACATTTTACATGTTCATTGGAAAGACTTATAAGATGGGTAGTTTAGGTTACTGTAACCTTCCAACAGTAAAACAACTATCATTTCAAATTTATTCTTTTATACCAGATTTTTCTAACTGAAAATGTCATAGATTTCAATAATATAATTTGCACTGTGCTACTTAAATACTTTAAAATAAAAATTTATCAAGCTGAAAGTCATATAATATTTTGTTATTTGAATGATTTTTTTTTTTTTTTATTAAGTATGAAACAGTTAATGCTTATCTAGGAAAGCAAAACAAAAAAAGCAAAACAAATTTAAGACATACAGTATATACTTATGGTTATTGAGATTAAGCTTTTTTCTTAATACATTTTCTTGCAAACTATTATGTGAATACATAACGGGTTAAATATAATGAATTTAAAGTCTTTTTTTTATCAGACATAATACTAGAAAAAATAGGTACAGTTATAAAACTTTTCTATGATTTATTGAGGTCTATTCCCTAAAAGGTGAGTTGCAAGCGAGTTGAGGTGAGATGAGTTAGCTATACTTCCACCACTAAGTAAACTCACCAGGTTTGTCCCTGCACAACGTATATCTAAATTTGTGAGATGAAATGTTCATCTCATCTCAACTCA
The DNA here is from genome assembly GCA_036172795.1 of Pelodytes ibericus. Classification (NCBI taxonomy): domain Eukaryota; kingdom Metazoa; phylum Chordata; class Amphibia; order Anura; family Pelodytidae; genus Pelodytes; species Pelodytes ibericus. The sequence goes on from CM069863.1 coordinate 116,108,042, forward strand.
CCTGCTACTCACCTCACTTCACCTTTAGTAAATAGCTACCATTGTGTGAATGATGGCAATAAAATATAATGAGCCTGTTTCCAAGCATAAACATTGTCATTATTAAAGCTTGGGCTTAAGAGTTTAGTCTTGGTAATGTTATGGGCACTTGCAGAAATGACAGGGTTCGTTTCCCCCCTTCTTCCACCTTGTTACTTACAGTGGAACGTTTTGTTGCTTCAACTGTGTTCTTTCTGTTATCTAATTGCCTTCACGCCCAGCTTCGCAAGTAAGATGTTTAGACTATAGACACCATTTTGTCCTGCTAGGCCAGGACATGTACCTCATTATTATGTCATGGCCTTGTCTGTTTGCCAAGAAATCAAGACTAAAGGTTAATTAATATTTTCTTGATTGACCGAGATTTACCCCTAAGAAAACCATAGTTACCTGTTTTAATGTATCATATGGTATTTTTCCTGCCCATAAATGACCGGAAGTAAGGTTATTTAAAATCTATATAAACACCAATTATCAGTTAGTTGACACAGAATGAGGAGACTATGTTGATGCGACGGCATTAACACAAGAATGAGAGATTAACCTGTAAACAACCAGGAGGGTATGTGATTTGATTTTACTTATTGCAAGCATATACATTTAACTTTATTTACTCTCTTTTATTGTGGATTTTTAAGCTGGTTTTATACATTGTCTATATTTATTTATATTCAAATATTTAAAAAGACAAAAGGTTATTGCTTCCAACTCCCTATTTTTTATTGTATTCTCAATTATTTTTTAATTTAAATAGAGAAACCTGCTGATCTATATAATATTGTTGTTAACAGATATCTGTATGGTTAGCCCTGCTAAATTCTATACAATTAAGACATTATGGACAGAAATAGGGAACTTAGCGTTTACAGTAAGGTCACATTCTAAGTGTAAGGCAAACAATGCATGTCTACATTTCCATGATGCTGAGCCAGTAATTTTACTGTAGTCCACTAAACTTTCTGTGCCAAGGTCTAGGTATCATTGACATGTACTGTCAGCATGTAGTGTCCTTGTCTCCCTCTGGCCATTCCCCATCTCATTGTCCATGTCTAACCCTGCTCTGTCCTCACCTGTCCGGTACTTTGAATTTTATTGAAGTGAGAGGTGAATGTATCACAGTCCACTATAGCAGTGTCTCACAGTAATGTGTACTGTCTGAGCATATCACAGCGCTCCAGAGCAATGAAACCCACAGTTTGTGCATTGTGTGAATGTATCACATACTCCACAGCAATTAAACCCACAGTTTGTGCATTGTGTGAATGTATCACATACTCCACAGCAATTAAACCCACAGTTTGTGCTTTGTGTGAGCATATCACAGAGCTCCAGACCAATACATCTCACAGTACTGTTTGGTGTGTGGGAGTCTCATAGCAATACAACTCACAGATGTGTGCCGTCTGTTTAACTGTATCATAGCAGTTAAACTAAAATACTTAATTTTGATATGGCACTGGACTATTTGTCCAGAAGTCTGGGAAATATCCAAGTAACCCTTAATGCAACTCGAACCCTAAAGGGTTCAATTAAATCTAGGGTTAATTTTGACAATTTTTTATGCAATGTTGCTGACTGTCTCTGGGTGCAGTCAAGCAGCAGCAACAAAGTGAAGCAGCGCCATATTGGAAACACTGCTATTCTCCAATTTTGTTTTGCATGCTGCTTGGATATCAAGGACTCTTAAAATCATTGACTAAGCACAGGTAGCGATCGTTGACTATGTAAGACTTATCACATGACGTGCCAGGCAAGTCAATTGTCTATTTTTTTTGACATGCCTGACACATCAATGATTGCAAAGGAGTTAATTCTAGACATGATTCTACATTTATGCTAAACCAAGTATAGAAATGCACTTACACACAAGATGTACTTTAAATATTAGCAACTGCAAGGTGCAATTAGAATAGTACATTTCCCACTTGGCTGTGAGGCAATGTAATAGACTAATAAACACTTCAATTGTATGTTTAAAACATAAGCTTTGTTTAGTAAAAAAAAAAGATATATAAAAACAAAAGTGTTCCCAACGCTGTATTCGTAGCATTTAGCAGCACTTTGACAGTGTGTCCCTAAATCACACCAAAAGATACAATTTTAAACAAAAATGACAGATAGTGCGCTTAAAACAAACTGTGGTAAATATCAAATGATCAGTGAGAGGATATTCTCAAACTATTACAGAAGAAAAAATCTTCATACACTCACAACACCTTTTTAGGCAGGAGATATATATAAAGCATCCGTCAGCTCCAGCTGATATTCATCTATGGAGTAGACTCAAAGGGACATGACCACAAAGTATCCAGTTAGTAAAATGTAACAATCACATTTAATAGAAAAACTGGATCTGCTTACATGTAAGTTTACTGCAACAAGCAAGGTGGGCGCCACACGGCCGTCAGCAGTCTCTTTTCAGCATGTAGTAGTATTTTTCAAAAGTGTGAAACCAGGATACAGAGTGCACAGCATATAGGATAAAATTGCAGGATGAGTCCAGAACGCTACGCGTTTCGCCTATTAAATGGCTTCAACTTGGTGTCAGTTTGTTTTAAGTGCACTGTCATTTTTGTTTAAAAAAAAAGATATAGTCTTAAACTATTATTACAATTATTCAGTATCCATAAAATGCATATATATTACCAAATCAGCAATAGACTCTAAATGTAATGAAAGAATTAGAAGAACCAGTTGGTTGTAGAACTGCAATGCTTTGCACACATGTGCAATTTAAGGAGGTTTACTTTTAATCAGTCATCAAAATCACACTAAAGAAAACACAACATATGCCTGTCTATATATTGCCATTTGTTTATATACAGCAAAAAACGGCACTTTGTTCTCTACAACAGTTACATTAGTGTTTATCCCCTGAATGTAAGCAGTGTTCCTTTATCTTAGAAAATGTAATCAATATTTGTTTATTTGGCTTCTCCTAATAGTGAATGAAAATAAAATTCATCAATGTTTTCACCTGTGGGAATCATTAGCACTTTTCTTAAGTCCCACAAAGCAAAAGATGTGTTTTTGCTTTGTCTATTAGACCGACCTTATAACCAACTTTGCTGTTGAATTGATAGATTATTTAATCTTTTTATGATTTGAAAAATAGCATTTTTACAAAAAGTTTCTCTACACCCTAGTTCTCACAGTTCCCTCAGTCTTCTGGCTGCCAAGAGTCACTCAAGATACAGCACAGTTTTCACAGCAAACATATTTATTACTAGGAACAAATACAATTAATTGCTTCTTTTGTTGCCCCAGTTAAAGATAATTCAACACAGAATGATTTAAATCTGAATATATTTTGTACAATCTTTAAAATGCATACAATGTATATATTGTGTTTGTTTTTTTAAGTTCTTTTTAGGCATTCTTAAAGTCTGGAAATCATCTTGAAAACCAAGATAAAACGCTCGCTCTTTCTAAATAATACATTCTTTATAATCATTTTCTTTAAAAGAAGTGAAAAGAAAGAAGTGATCAAGGAGGTTCTGTTTATATGCTCATTCTGCTTTTGAGAAAAAAAATAATTATAAAAATATAAAGCTAATTTGGTGATTCAGTAGCCTCTACTTCCATATCACATTTAAAATACTGAATAAAGTACATTGATAGATGTAAGTGGACATTATTTTTGCAATTACTGTACTTGTATAACTGACCTTTGTCGGTTACAATAATTTTTCCGTGATATGATGACACTTTGACTTTGTCACATTCCAATTAGGACAGTCTGTCTAGTATTGCTCCTTTCAGACATATCTTGAGTAGGAGACTAAGACCTATTCAATGAGAACTTCATTCATATCATAACCAGTCTTTCTGACAAGATAAGCATAATTAATATATATAAATATTGTCTTATCCTATGTTTTATCTGGATAAAATGAAAAAAAAAAAAAAAAAAACTCAGCCATGAAGTGGTAGACCAAGTAAAGTCACAGAGTAGGGTCACCGAGTGCTGAGGCACATGGTATGGACAAGTTGCCAATGCTCTTCTGATTCCATAGTTGAAGAGTTCCAACCTTTCCTGGCTTTAATATCAGCACAAAAACTGTGCACCTGGGTTTCCGTGCCTTAGCAACTGCATGCAAGCACACCACCACTGGACTCTGGAGCAATGGAAACGTTTTATATGGAGTCTTCTCTGTTTGGAAGTCTGATGGGCAAGTGTGGGTATAGAAGGAGCATGTTACCTGCCCGACTGCATCTTAGTTTCTCTCAGCTGTAGGCAGCGTTTCTCTCAGGTAGGTTGCAATCCAACAATACCTACATACACTCATAATTCCTGTTGTTCAATTATACTACCTAATTAGGTTGTTGCAGTTACATGTTAAGTCTTAAATTAGCAAGTAAAATCTTTTCGTATATACCAGTGTTTTTCAACTGTTGGGTCCTGACCAACAATAGTGTTTCGCAAGCTGGTGTGAAGTGGGTGGTGGATGGGTGCTTCATCAAAAAGAGACGGGTCAAGTAAAGTTTGGACTTAATGTACTCATGTTTGTAAGAGTGGCTTCTCAGCTTGGGTCCAGCTGAAGACCAAATATAGGAACAGTATGGACACTGAACACAACCTCTGAGTTTCTTTGTCTGCCATCACCCCAGACTTTTAACACTTTTCAGGAGAAAGATCTGGTCAACATATTTAGAATAATATAGAGCTAACCCCTAATTTTTCTTCAGTTAAAATAAAAACTGCAATTTTTTAAATGTTGAACTATTTATTTATTCTAATATTATTTACTATTCTCTTTATGAATTTGTATTCATGAAAGCTATGACATTTGTTCTTGAGTTCTTGAAAATATTTCAAATTATTATTAACTTTGTTCACATATGAGCTCCCACACCTGTGTGAGATCTACATGAAGATGTATTTTCTTCAAAACAGTTCTGTTTCTCCATAACTAATTGCTCACGATGCAAAAATGACTTCTCTCACCATCTTATGAAGCTGACAAGACATACGTTATGTGGTTTTATCAAGGGTGTGGCATACAATTCCAGTTTTTAGAAATAGGGTCAACATACACAGGCATGATATCCCATTTTGGTAAGTGTTTAGCATGGTGACAGAAGGTAGATTTATTCAAATATTATTGTTAAACCATAGGATATGTGTCATAAGTACAGAATGATGCTATTCTATATTTTATAATTATTATTATTTCCCAAAAACCAATCCATGTTTCGGGTGGTTTTTAAACAGGGAATTTTAGATTATATATCTATATATGTATTTTTATTTTTAAGTGGTTGATGTCAAAGAGAGAAACAAATATAAAGAAAGCCTGAAACAAAATTTAAAGTTAAAGGAACAGCACCAGGGCTAGCATAGAATGATGTGTAGTATATGTCTGGGGTTTGGTGACTAACAGGGGCTGTCTGTGGTTGCAGTACAAGGGAGGGAGTGGAGGTATAACAATAAGATAGTGTTGAAATTTTTGAAGTGTCTTTATGACTGTTTATGTAATTGGGTAAATCATTTTGAAAAAACACAGAATATTTTCTGCAGTTCAAACACATAGTATTCTGAACTGTATTGCTGTAGAGCTCATACTCTCATAAACACATTTTTCTGAGCTCTGCAAAAAGGACATTGTGATGTTGTTCTATTTCTAGAATTAATCTTGATCTGTATGTAGGATGCTAGTTTTTGTGCCCTTGCCTCTTTTCACTGTTTATTGTCTATGTGGCAATTATTATCTTAAGTAACATGAGGGCTTTGATCTACGGTAATATGGGTTTGTGGTTCCATGTAATGGGTTATTGTATCCATAGTAATTACTGGCAAGCTTAATGGTTACTTGGTGACCATGGGCATCCATGGTTGTCACTTCCATTTTCATGTTTTGTGCCCAAAATGACAAGGCTATTTGTGAGTTATGCACTTATTTTAAATATATGTATTTTTCTGCTCTTCCACTATTTAGTTATCTTGCCAAATGACTGACATTCAGACTGAAACATGACCTTCCAATAAAACCATTATCATTCTTGGCTATCTTTCTGATGCACACTGCATATAAATTTTATTGTTGTAAGTTGGACAATCAGTGGGAAATTAGTATGGAAGTATGTAGTCAAACATGCTGGTTTATCAACTAATAAATATTAACAAAAAGTGATTGATAAAAGTATAGCTAAATATTATTAAATAATATCCAAACAATCATGAACTGAGCTCCACACCAATAGATAGTCAGGAAATCCTATTTGAGGTAAAAGCAAATTTTTTTTTGTTCACAAACAAAAGGTTTCTATTGTTTCTAATATGGTATAAATAAACCTTAATCAGCAGTGAGTTATAGAAACATTGTAACATTAATCATATTGTAATTACAGTAAAATTGAGTAAAAAATGTGCTGCTAATAAATCAAAGGTTTTTGTGTCATTAATCAAAGTAATTTAATGAAAAAAAAACAAGTTTTTTTCAATTAAAACTTGTGAATTTACTTACAAAATACATACTTTATTTTATAGGAAACTTTTATGTAAGTACAAAAGTAAAAAAAAAGGGGGAGTTAAATCCTTTCAAACAAATGTAATTCTTAATTTCATTGCTTATTCCACAGATCAGCGGGATTATCTTCTGAAATTATGATAGTCTTTTTTCACCTGTATTGTTTAAATTAGGACACACTTCATATTTTGTTTGGGGAGAAAAATACAGTTGAAAATGTTTTATTATAGAATGGCATATCATTAGGACATGTGTAAAGTTGTGGAAGAATATTTGATATTTGTAGATCAGGTATCAGATGTGACTGTTTAGGATGTATGTGTTGCCTGTTTATTTGATTCTCTAGTGTACACATGGAAATTCCGATCTGTATTGCTTTAAATAATGTCTCTCAGGGCTTGCAGTATTCTGTACACGTACAGGAGACTATACAATGAAGGGGCCCATCTTTACAAATTTCCAGATGATATATCACCATTGTGCCTTCAACCATTGCCTTGTGGGACTGAAGTAATTTTATTGCTAGAAAACTGTGTTCATATACTGATTATTATTCACACCATGCCATCCATGCAATATCAGAGTCATCGTAGAAGGAAAAAGATGAATTCATTTCATTGAACGACATCCCTGGATATTAATTTCATCTATTTAATGGTATACCTGCTACATTTTTATAACATTTACCATATCGTATGTATTCAATTTTTCCCCTATATGCACCAGTATTATTTAGCTCAATGCCTGTATATAATGAATGCTTGATTCTGTAATATAATGTGTATTATGAACATAAACCTTGGCCTAGAAAATACATTTGTATATCATTATGTGCTGTGGTTCATCTTTAACTAAAGTGCTGCAGTTCTTTTTTAACTAAACACAGACCCACCACTGGCCTGATTATAACCAGTATAAGATGATCTATAAGTTAAATATATAGCCCCAGGCCTATTTTTTTAAATGGGCTATTTGCTATATTAAGCCCTTTGTGACGCATGGTAGCCAGGAACACCATGACAGAGACCCAATCAGGCTCTTAATAGACCCTGTAGATCCCTGCCAAAAAATCGTGAGATTTCCGGACATCACATGTCGCTTCACTGAGGAGTGCCCGAACCTGGAGGTTTGTGCACAGCGCCATTTAGTAAAATGTAGCCGGTGCTCGCTTTGACACACATCTGACAGATGGGATCCTGCTGCAAGTGCAAGTGCCTGCAGCAGGATCCGAGCACAGCTCATCACGGGGAGCCGCAATGAGCTGTTTAACACAGGACATACTATGCTAAAATCTGGACAGCATAGTATATCCTAATGTCGTAAAGGGGTTAAAGTGGATATGACCTCTGTAAATGTTTACATAGCAATTCCCCTACAATTCCCCTACAGTCAGTGGTTTTGGTTTTGTGCTGCCCTAGGCATGACTGAATTCTGACAACCCCCCTCCATCCAAATTGCACACCCAGGACATGCCCCAGCCCCCACACTGCACACCTATGATGTGATCCATCACCCACATTGCAGACCAAGAAAATGCACTATTAATTACATTGTACATACAGTACTTGCCCCATCACCCATATTGCACACTATGGACATACCCCAGCACCCCAGGACATGCCCCATCACCCACATTGCACACCAAGAACATGGAACATCACCCACATTGTGCACCCAGTACTTACCCAAGCACCCCAAGACATACCCCATCACCCACATTGCACACCCAGTGCATGATCTTTCACTGACATTGCAGACCCAAGACTTACCTCAGCCCCCCTAAGATATGCCCCATCCCCTACATTGCAGGCCCAGGACATGGGCATCCGCAGAAATTTTTTCAGGGACGGCATAATTTTACCGTCATCCTTTCTGCGCCGCGCCTCTTTTTGACAAGTTATCATGAAGTGGAGGAGCTTTCTCATTATCAGTGAAGGCATGCAAAGGATTGATAAACCCTGCACCAGATACAGATCCACAGCACCAGATATAAACCAACCACACTAGATATAGCCTCACTGCACCAAATATAGATCCACTGTGCCAGATATAGACCCACAACACCAGGTATTAACCCACGGTACCAGCTAAAAACCCATGACACAAGATATAAACCACAGCACCAGAGCTCTAGATGAAACTCCACAGCAACAGATAGAACAACATAGCAAAGATATAACCACATAGCACCAGATACAACACTATAGCACACAATATAACCCAACAGCACAAGACACAACACTATAGCACACAATATAACCCAACAGCACCAGACACAACACTATAGCACACAATATAACCCAACCAGGTCCGGCCTTAGGGGTGTGCGACCTCTGCGAGCCGGTAGAGGCACTGGATTGGAGAGATAAAAAGATCCCCCCCTCACCAGCCCTCTGCTGGATCTGACAAAGGGGCAGAGCTAACCGGCTGAGGGGTGTAGCTCCGCCCCCATCCTGTGAAGCAGAGCAACGTCTGCTTCACGGGGAGCCACGGGCAGCAAGAGAAAGTGCTGCTCGGCTCCCCATGCTTGCATTAAGCATGAGGAGCCGAGCAGCACTTTCTCTTGCTGCCTATGAAGCAGACGCTGCTCTGCTTCACAGGGTGGGGGCGGAGCTACACTGCTTAGCGGTAAGCTCCGCCCCCTCCTTGGATCAACATTTGCAGGCAAAGGGAGGGGGGAGAGAGACACAGAACAGGGGGAGGTGAGAAAGAACAGGGGGAGAGAGAGAGAGACAGAACAGGGGGAGGGGGAGAGAGAGACAGGGGAGGGGGGAGAGAGAGACAGGGGGAGGGGGAGAGAGAGACAGAACAGGGGGAGGGGGGAGAGAGAGAGAGACAGAACAGGGGGGGGAGAGACAGAACAGAGGGGGGAGAGAGCCAGAACAAAGGGGGGAGAGAGACAGAACAGAGGGGGGGAGAGAGACAGAACAGAGGGGGGGGGAGAGACAAAGGAGGGGGAGGAGAGAGACAGAACAGAGGGAGAGAGAGAGAAAACAGGTATGGGGGAGTTAGAGAGAGACAGACATGGCAAGGAAGAGGAAAGGGACACATACATACGGGGGGTGAAAGACAGTGGGCGCCACAGGGCAAGCACGCACAGGGCACCGGGACACTTAAGGCTGGCCCTGAACCCAACAGCACCAGACACAAAACTATAGCACACACAATATAACCCCTCAACACCAAATACAACACTATAGCACACAATATAACCTCTCAGCACCAGATACAACACTATAGCACACAATATAACCCCTCAGCACCAGATACAACACTATAGCACACAATATAAGCATAGGGCAACAGATACAACACTATAGCACACAATATAACCCCACAGCACCAGACACAACACTATAGCACACAATATAACTCCACAGCACCAGATACAACACTATAGCACACAATATAAACACAAAGCAACAGATTCTCTAAACACCCAAATTCCTAAATCCATGACATTTCTTTATCTCTTTTTTATGTTTTTTTTCTAAATATTTGCCATCTCTTTCCCCATCATTTTATGTGTTTTATTCCTCCATATCAGTGACCTCTTTTCACCTACATTTTATCTTTTCTGCCCCATGTCACAATTTTGTCTGTATTCTGCTCCAATCAATCACCTCTTTTCATCCTCTATTATCTTTTCTGCCCCATGTCATCCCATTTTGTTTGCAGTCTGCTTCCTTCTATCACATCATTTTATCCTCCATTATCTTTTCTGCCCCATCCACTTGTCACCATGTTGATGTGAGCAGAGCCTGGTCAGAGGAGCTGCTCAGACTGGACAAATGGAGACCTCAGGGAAATGGGAGGGACCTCCTTGGATTTACCCCACTCTACCATGTACCTTGGCTGTTTTGTTTTTTAAAGCTATTATAAGCTCTTCCTACCTGTTACAGAGGCTCAGCTATGGTCTCTGAGTATCTTCCCCTGTTTCCTCCATGATGTTGCACTGCAGGCTCTCTTCTGTCAGTCATGCTGCCACATGGAGGGCTGAGGGGTGGGGCTATAACTTCATTTCCCCGGGCACCCCTGTCATTGGCTCTCCATGCAGCATGACTGATAGCTGCAGAGACCTGCACCAATGTGGATTGGAGACCAGTATTACAGCAAGCAGAGTTGCAGAGAGCAACCGCTTTGGGTGCCACCTCCTACCCCAGCAACTGGTGTGCAGTCCCCTAGGGACAACTAGAGGCTACACACTGAGTAAAAATAATAATAATTAAAAAAAAATTTTTTTTTAAAGTGGAATTGCAAAAATCCAAGGGGGGGGGGGGGGGGCAAGCGCCACCCCTTGCCACCCCTTGCCCCCCCCTGCGGACGCTCATGGCCCAGGACTTACCCCAGGACATGCCCTATCACTTACACTGGAGATAGAAAATGTACCTCACCACCCAAGGACATGCCCAATCACCCACATTGCAGACCTAGAACTTACCCCAATAACCTAGAAGATGTCCCATAACCCACTTTGCATGCCCAGCACGTACCCCAGTCAGCACCCACAGCTTCCTGTTGTCTAGTGTCAGGCAGCATAGTATTTGTGCACTACCCAGGCCCACAGACATTCTACAAAGGGGCTTGAGGTACTAGGGCCCTGATGAAGCAGAGCAAATCCAGAGAAAGCCTGCAGATATCTTGGAGCAGGCATGGAAGATAGCCGTGGAGAGTAGTATACAAGCTACTGCAGGGTGAGACGGGCAGGCTAAACAGAGTGATAGCATAAAAGCAGGCTGAGATAGAACAGAATGGAATACATAGTACAGGTCTAAGGAGAAACTTAACAGAACTGGGACAGGGAACATAGACCAAAAGAGTACTGGAGCAAAAGCAGAACTAAAACGTCCATGAGCTGAGAAAACATAAACCATACCGAGGGTAAGAAAAATACACAGCCCATGGCCAATACAGTGATATTGAACCTTTTTCTAAAATGTTTTAGAATATTTTTTATAATAAGTTTTTTTGGAATTATCCGTTCCTTTTTTTTTTTTTTTTACAGATGCAGTCTTTGTATATTGCCCTCTATTTAGCTTTGATATATTTAAAGATCAAATTTAAAAGTGTTATTGTTGTTTGTATATATATATATATATATATATATATGTAATATTATATGGTGACATATGGGAGCATTGTCTGGCCCCCACCAAAGCTAGACAGTTGAACATTTCATTATAATTATATCAGTCCCTTAACCCACATATCCTAGTATATTTGAAATAGCAAGGTCCTCTATCCTTTCTGTACCATTAAGTGAGTGTCAGTACTTACATGTATGTCATGTATGTTTCTCTGTTTTACCATTTGATTGTGGTTTTGTATATGTATAAAATATATAATTCTTTACACCTTACAGATTTGGTGTGCTGGGCATTTTTATTGTTTTGTACTATCTGAATATTAAATCTGACTTTATCAAATTATTAGTAGTCATGAATCTATCATTCAGTTTTTTTTCTCCTCCTGGGGAACTCACCATGGCATACCTCAAGTGGATCTGTGCCTACTTTCCCTTTTTAGTGCCTCCTGCCTGCCTACGTTTCTTATCATTGTATTAACAAAAAATGAAAAAAAAAATATAAATATATCATTATAATTTGTATTAAAATATTTCTTTAATCTCAACCTTTTATGTGTCCGTGCTTAGTTCAGACACCTTCCAACCTTCAAGCAAAAAATGCTGCAAATGAATCATCACAGTCTATGGAGGCAATAGCAGAAGATGGAGCTTTACTTAGTTCATCAGTGGAGCTACTGTTTGTGTGACATTTAATGTGCTATGTCAGTAGAATACAAGTGAATGTCAGAACCCCAATGCACAAAAATGTTCTTACAATGCTCTGGAGGTAGCCAGTGTTGAATCACAATGCTTAATCTACTGCCATCCAGTTGGAAAACAATAATGGAACTATACCTAAGACCTCCTTATAACTGTAAATTAGGCGTTTGATATTAAGCTGTATAGAGTTATAAAGACTGTCTGAAAATGGTACCTGTTGGATTATGGTTCTTTGTCCTTTATTAGCATGGATTTCCCAAAACACAATAAGACAGACATTTCTGAAAACATTGCAAAGCTTATGTTATTAATAATGATAACAATTTGGCTGCTTTAGTGTTGTTCTAACACACTCTGTCCAATATAAAAGCAAGAGTTTGGAAATAAAAAAATAAGTTACCTTTTAATATTTCAACATTTTTTATTTTCTATAGTCTTTTTTTCTTTTGTTTTGTGTTTTATTTGTTGGAATTACACCATTAAGAACTATAATAATCTTCCAAACTGGCTCAAGGTATTTTTAGCTGTGAAATTTCAAATTGTCACAAAGCCATTAGTAAATATAAATAATAATGTTTGTTTTGTTAAATGACCTTGTTTAAAAAATAATTAATTGTGACTTCACATTTTAATTAGGCTGTTTATATCTCATTTTCATAAGGCCATCTCCCACAGATTATGGTACCTAAATAATTACACTCATTTTCATGTCTGTGATTTATTTGGGGAGATCATTAAAAACCAATGTGTTTTCTGGAAATTCGTTAGTCATCTGGAGAAGGTTAGAGCAGTATATAAAGAGAAGATCTTTTAAACCTCGCAGCCATTATTATTGTCTATTATTCATAAATGATTTATAACAAAACTCTTCCAAATTGTATTGTCTGCATTTATAAAACAAACATTTGGTTCTTTGTTTTTTAGTCTATAGCCTCCAGCCATGGCAAAATGAAAAGTGTATCTCTAATAATGTTGTGGTTTTATGATATTTAATATTAAAGCATATGCAATTACAATTTTCAGAATTTCACTGACCTACAAACCTTATTTGTAATAATACAAAGGGTCACTGAGGTGAAGAACTGGAATATGAGGCTGCACAGCAGTGTTAATTTCGTTGAATAAACATTTTCATCATAGTTTTTGTCAACTGAATGTTTTCAGTGACTAAAACTAAACCAGTACTAAATAAGTTACTAAGAATAAAACTAACTAAAATCCATTGCAATTTTCATAAACTGACTAAAATGTGACAAACATGTTAGGGAGGGACTATTACATTTACCTATTTGGAGTTCTGGTTCTGGTTCCCATGGACCATTGCCAAAGCCCAGTCTCCCTGTGCCTGTCTGCCCCCTGGAATAATGCTCTGCAATCTGCAGAGGAAGGGGAAACTCCTCCATCTGCTTTGCCTTGTACTGTCATGTGAGTGTATCCCTTCCCATCTCCCTAGCAAACTCACTTAACACTGTGTAACATCCTTCTCAGACCTGTTCCCTATCTCTACTGAAGATTTAGTCAACTAAAACTAGACTAAAACTAAAACAATTCATCGGACTTAAATATGACTAAATCTAAATCAGAATTTGCCATCAAAATTAATACTGCTCCACAGAAGGTTTTTCCCCTGGCATTTTAATACCCACATCTTTACCATTTGTAAGTCAAATACATTTTTATCTATACAAACACAAATGACTGCCTATGTCATTGAACACCATAGTTCTTATTCTGCAGCACAGAGGAGCATTTGGCAATATCTGTCCACACATTTCTACATACACATTTGGTAGTAGCCTGCCTTTTTCTGTTAGCATCTACATATATTTTGAAATATGTCTTCTCATATATAACTATTTCATCTTTAACAACACTTAAGCCCTGTAAGGCGAAATGCATCAGGTTTATGTACATTACTATCTACTTTTAGGCACTTGCACCAGTTGGCCACACATAGTAAATTTCCTCTCTATAGGAGCGTTGAGGAGCACACTCCATGGTGTTTGGATATCTGCCCTTGGTTCAGTCTTCTTGTTTTCTGTCTCTTCAATTCTCATTCCAGTGGCTCAGACTTGCACAGAATTTTTAAATAAACAGGACACATTTAAAACATATTTTTCTCTTACTTATGCATCTGCTTGCAATTTTGCTAAAACAATGTATAGAACATTTTTTATAATGTTATTCTCTACATTCAGCAGTCTTCTATTTATATTATGATAGTTTGAAAATAAAAATACAGTGACATGTTATTTTTTGCATCACCAGATATGTAACGCACCACCATGAACTGAAGGGGTAACCCAGCATTGCAAGGGTTAACTGGAGTAACCTAGCATTGTGAGGGTTAACCGTAAAAGTTAGTTTTGCTTTTGTGCCTGTTTTAAGTTTTAGCTTCAGTTTAATTAGAAGACACATACTCATACAATTATCTCATGTATTCATTTGTTTATCTGAATGTTCTAACTTTGGATACTAGGAGTACTTGTGGGAGAGAAGGTGGCAGAGGCCTGGAATCTCAGGTTCTTGCCATCTCCAATTAATCCTACTAATTAGGGAAAGGAGAAGTTACCAGAAGATGATACCAGAATGCTCTTATCTATGTCTTACCCCGTGATTGGAACCACTATGTCTTTTTAATTATCAGTACCTTCCATTTCTTATTCTGGTACTTTCCACTCATTTCTAGATTGTTGTGTAACAGTGTTGTTTAACAGTTATTTAGCATATATACCATCAACACGCCCCTATACGCCTATATATTCATATGTGCACATACATTATAACCAATGAGATTGAAGTAGCCACCTCCTTAATTTGGGGTATATATATGACTGTTAAACCAATAAAGACTCAGAGTTAAAGGATAAAGAACTTGTGTCTGCTTTCTTTGGCTCTCCACGCGTGTTGTTGAGGACAACTCCCACCATGAGAAGTTAACCATTAAAGATACATTGCCGTGTATGCAGAGACGTTGCTGAGAAGACCCCTCAGCTAGACTCGGTCCCTTTCAGCTGGTGTCAGAAGTGGGATTCAGACAGACCGGGTGAGTATATGTGTATTTTATACATCTCTGACTTACCCGTGTTTCTCTGAATCCTTAGTTATTCCTAAAAGTCTCTGTTAGATAAAACCCTGTAATAAGTATTTTAGAGACAGGTCGCGCCTGTCATATAAGTGGATATAGTTGCAACAGTTACTGATGATGTTCCAGTAATATAAGTGCCGGCAAATATAGACTATACTGATTAAGTCTCAGTTAAAAGTTTTACTCACTGATGAAGTGCCAGTGAGAGATGTAAATGTTTTGCATTGACATAGAACAGGGTATAATATAGTATAATATAGAAAATGGCAATCTAAATTCATTCCATATTGCAATTACTCCCAAATTTTGTTCCGTGGTGTGAGTTGATCATCAATCCTGTCATATATTGTATATTGTTTGTATAGAGGTTTTGGGATATCACAATGGGACAGCAAATCAGCAATTTGGCTACTTCTAAATTTTGTGAGAAAGGCAAATTAAAGGATGCCTCTTTGTATGACGATACAAGGTGAACTCCACGAAATTACACCAAAATTTATGTGACAGCAGTAGTTAATTCAGATGTGATAATGTCAGAATTTTTAATTAAAGGCAAACCCAAAGCGAGAAAAAAAAAAAGAACAAGGGTAAATCTAAATACCCTGAGACCTGTCCCACAGAAAGCTAAGATAGAGCCGCTGTATCCAGCACTCACTGTTTGCTCAGAGCCCCCACAGCACAGCACGGCATGTAAATAGTCAGATAAGAAATTAACTGCTGTGTCTGTGGCCATAAGGTATGTTTGATTTGCCTCCCTGCCAATACTCAGTGTTTTAAGGGGATAGTAGAAATTAATGTATAAAGTATAAGAGTATTATAACATTGCATTGTTAAACTGAAATATAAGAGTGTTACGTCTGTCTAGTGTGTCTGGGACACATAAATAAGTTACAAGACAATAGTTCTGGGAATTGAAGTTGTGTATCTGGGATACGCTGTGTAACAGAGGATAGAACATATTGTAAAATATATTGAAGATTAGTTTTCTGTCTGTAACTCCCAAGCACACTGTATCTTGGTGTTTTGGATATATTTGCCACGCAGGTTGATAAGACAATAGAAGCTGTGACATAATATGTTTAATGTTGTCGTTGGAAGAATTGTCGTTATTGTTTAAATATTTACATAGTAGCAGCAGTATGGTTTTATAGAGATGTTGCAAAAGGAAGTGTTTTATATTTAGTAGAGTAGAGAAGACGGATCTCCTAAATTACTCAAACCAGAGCGCTCAAAAAAAAAATACGGCATTTTAGCCTTTCGTATAATAGTTTGAGTGATTATTTGAGTAACGATCTTCTGGGCTATATTCAGCAGTGTGATGAGAAGTTTTATAGTAAATGAGTTCATTCATGTTATGTTCTTTGTTCGTTATAAAGGTCCTGAAGAGTAACCGTAGTTACTGCAGTTTTTGTTATTGTTTGGCAGAAAAGTTGCAGAGTTATTTTATTGTGGCACAGTCATTAATTTTATTAGTGCTATGCATCGTTTTCAAATTAATTTGCTTCTGTATTTGTGTAACTGTATCTTTAAGTAAAAATAGAAATATGTGTGTGTAAAACAGCAAGAGTCATATAGTATCCGGGGTATCTCTTGGACATCATGTTAAATATACGTGATCGATCCATTGGACAGTATAATAGCTGTAAAATTTTACAAAATGCCATTATTTGATTGATTTTGACAAAAGTTTATTTTTATTCAATTTACATGTGCAGAGGCATTATGTAATAATACTATGAATGTAAAAAGTTATATTTTTATTGCTGTAGCAATGTTATTTGCTGTGGATTTTCCCAGCTGCATATTTTTGGGATATTTTAAAGCTGTAACCAGAGCCATTATTTCATGTTCTGGCAAAAGCGTTCTAAAATTTGCAGGATGCTAATTTAAAGGCAAAGACTTAACAGGTTTTACATGTTACCTACTAGAAATGTGTATTTGTTTATGGTATATTTCCTCTTTTTGTATTTGGGTAGTTTGACTAGTATTTAATCTTTATGTAGGTTAGAAGGACTTTTGTAATTAAAGTCTTTATTGTATTAAGACATATTTAGATTTTTCCCAAGGTAGATACCACATCTTCCAACACTCTAGATAAAATTAGAATAATTGGATGAGTGAAAATGTTTTTATTGTAAGGTTGTATTTGTATAAACAGATGCACAGCTACAGATGAGCTTTAGATTTAAGTAGAATATCAGAGTTGGTACTAGAGAAAGACTTGAGCAACGTTTATTCATAATAAAAGTTAAGGTGTGAATTTTGTGTTGTAAAGATAAGATGTTGAAGGCTTTGTGGACCATGGAAATGGCAATTGTAAGGAGATAAAAGGTTTTTTTCTATGTTGTAGAAAGTCAGAAGATATAATTAATAATGTGAAATAAGGGTATTTATAGCAATAAGAGGCAGAACTTTTAGTTTATGCTGAAAAGTATTGATTAGTGTTTTAAAGCAACTCCCTGCCCATCCAATACAATCGGTGGTAATTTGCATACACTGTAATAGTTTTATGTTCTTAGTGTGGCCAGAATTTGTGTACAGCGCTACTTAAACTGTAGGTGATTTAGGAATATAATATTCACACTATAGGGATGTTAGATTGCTAGGTAAAGAGCAATACATATCTAAATAGACACATAGATAGCATTTGCATTCTACAACATTTATATACAGTAAATACACACGCACACACATGCAATGATAAAATGTTAATTTGTTGTGTTCTAATTTTTGTTATTATTAAGGCAAAGTACCCCATGTAATACATGGTGAGAGAATATTGAGATGTTGTTTAAAGTTTTAAATGCAAGACACGTTTTTAATACGATATATGAGAATGTACGTATGTCAGTGATTAGTGGAAAGAATTAGCAAGTGTCGTGTTATAAACAGACAAGTTGTGCTTGTGGTTTTGGAGTTATAGGAGTTAATGTAGCAATTCTTGTTGTGTGTGAAGTTGAGAGAAAGCCTCCCCAGAAGCCCCCCTTCTCTCTGACAGTCTATTTGCAGATAAGAGAATTGTAGCAGCGGCTGCAAAATTATTGCTTTTCTTTTTGTGAAGGGAGGGGGAGAACGGGACAGAATTACTGTTACTGTTAGTTATTGAGAAGTTCTGTGTGTTATGTGCTATGGTTATATAATCTAATCATGATATTATTTGTCCTAATGGTAAAGAGATACATGATTATTATGTATGAGAACATATTCTCACATTATCAATTGATTCAACTATGATTATAAAAGGGTAATAATTTTTCAAGAACAAAAGAGTGGTACAGATTCACACATTTTTATAATTATATTGCAACACAGACTAGTAGTAATAATATGTTTTAATTATATTTTAATGTGGAGATTAATAAGATTAGAGACCGCAATATAAATGCGAGTCACAAATCAAATAATTGAAGATGTTTAGTAAAATATTGCATGTTACTAACTGGAATTTTTTTGAGTTTTATTTTCCTATAGATTAAAGCTGTACAGCCAAAAAAAGACAAGTTCAAAGTGCACCAACGAATCTAATGCTGATCAAGATTATTTCTAAAGAAAAGTTGATTTTTTAAAAGACGAAAAAGTTTTCCAGTTCAAGTAAAAGGATTCTCTTAAAGTTTATCGGAATATTGTTGTGAAAGTTGTTCAACTCAACTCCCGGATCAACGTTATTTACTTGAAGTATATTCCTGTACTGACAAACAGGCCAACAAAGGAGCAGCATGTTAGTGTTTTGATGGACATAATAAACCGTGACCACTATCCAACATAAACTGAGTCTTCACCCTAAGGGTAACTCGCAAATAAATCACCCAGGAATCTGCAACAGATACAACAATCTACGACAGATCATCTTTGTTGGGAAGTATATTTTCATTGAGTATATATGTATAAAATTGTTATTGCTGAATTGTAATTTTTGTGGTAAAGATTTGTTTAATTGTGTTATTATGGGTATGTTTGGCGTATAGTGAATTTTTTAAACTTAACAATTAGACCGACTCTTACAAACAGGATTGAGCCGACCTATAAAGAAATTGTATTTTGATAGTATTGTTGTGGAATTGTATATAGAGAATGTTAGGAAGTTTTTCAGATTTTTTTTAAATAAGTTAAAAAAGTTTAATCAAGAAGGATTATAGATTTAAGGAGTAGGTTAAAAAGTGTTCACAGGTAATCCGTGAGATCCCCTGGGACTGGGAAATTGGCTAGGATCACTTGGAGCGAAACTTGTAAGTGGTTTGGCATGTGTGAGATCAGTGTTGCTAATTGTCTGTGTTTATGTTGTTTGTTTCAAGGGTCTCATCCTCAAGTGCATCCCGACTACTGACATCATGCCCCTACAAGAAGACTGGAAAACACTGCTCAGATATTCCCCATTATGGAAGCTTACAGTGCAACTAAGCTGGATGACCTACCAATGTGTGAAATCGAGGAAGTGTGCCTTATCACCTCGGATACAATGATTATGTTGACCAGGCAACTCCTGATGGTTTTCCTTAAAAACAGACAATGTCAATTTCTAAGACTAAAAGGGGAGAACAGTATGAACATTATATGGACTGTAGGGGCCTCTGGAATTATGTCGTGGATGGGAGACCATAATGTTTTGTCCACAGCCATTTTGTCTGACTGACGCTTTATGTTCTGAATGCATGCCATTTTGTGTGTTTTGAATGCATGTTCAGCTTTGCTCCAAGTCATTTTAAAGTATTTAGTCAACAACAGTCCTGGGGAATTGCAAACTCCGGAATAATATGATGTTTTAATTTATTAGACCACTCAAATGTTATCCAACATGATTTAAACAATATAAGAGAAGTGGTCACAGATATCAAGTAGGCCCCAGGTTTTGACTGGCCATTTTGAATATGTTCTTGGTTAGAAGATAATTATGGGCTTTGTTTTAATAATAGTAGTTATAGGTGTTTTTTATATTATCATACAATGCGCTAGATGCACCATTGCTTAGGCTATGCAGTCAAGCAGAAGAAAGCCTTCAGAAACACTGGCTTTCTCTATGATATATCAGAGAGAACAGTGAAGTGAGTTATCCATATTAGCATATGGATAAAAGAGTGGAACTGAAGGGGTAACCCAGCATTGCAAGGGTTAACTGGAGTAACCTAGCATTGTGAGGGTTAACCGTAAAAGTTAGTTTTGCTTTTGTGCCTGTTTTAAGTTTTAGCTTCAGTTTAATTAGAAGACACATACTCATACAATTATCTCATGTATTCATTTGTTTATCTGAATGTTCTAACTTTGGATACTAGGAGTACTTGTGGGAGAGAAGGTGGCAGAGGCCTGGAATCTCAGGTTCTTGCCATCTCCAATTAATCCTACTAATTAGGGAAAGGAGAAGTTACCAGAAGATGATACCAGAATGCTCTTATCTATGTCTTACCCCGTGATTGGAACCACTATGTCTTTTTAATTATCAGTACCTTCCATTTCTTATTCTGGTACTTTCCACTCATTTCTAGATTGTTGTGTAACAGTGTTGTGTAACAGTTATTTAGCATATATACCATCAACACGCCCCTATACGCCTATATATTCATATGTGCACATACATTATAACCAATGAGATTGAAGTAGCCACCTCCTTAATTTGGGGTATATATATGACTGTTAAACCAATAAAGACTCAGAGTTAAAGGATAAAGAACTTGTGTCTGCTTTCTTTGGCTCTCCACGCGTGTTGTTGAGGACAACTCCCACCATGAGAAGTTAACCATTAAAGATACATTGCCGTGTATGCAGAGACGTTGCTGAGAAGACCCCTCAGCTAGACTCGGTCCCTTTCATGAACGTGAAATGCCCTTTCATGTTAGCTCAATATCTAGTAGTGCTTTTCTTCTGTATGCTGCCTTGTGGTAATATGCAGTGATGTGTGTTATCATACCTCATCGCATGCCATCAGAAAAGGCTGTGCAGGACTGACCGCAGGGGTGTCCACGGGGGTCCCCCATGTAAATTGTATCTGCAACAAGAGAGGGTGAAGAAGTAAGCTGCTTACTTTAGATTAACTAGATATGTAGATAATGAAAACCACCTGTCAGACAGGTAATTGCAGCAGAACCCCCATCCCCTCATATCAGAGTGGTTTGGTCTGCTCTCTCAGGGTTGACTTTACCAAATAGCAGAAGGGGCAGTTGGCCTGAGTTCAGTCACACTGCAGGATCCACTGGTTCTGCTACTTGAGCCCTACAGTGTCTGAATCATTTTCTTCATATTGTCACTTGCCAGGTTGGATGACATTTTACTGGTTTTAATAATTATTCATTTTATTCTTTCCCTCACTCACCACTAAACCCCTTTCATTATGGTATTGCCCAAGTTCCCTTAGTTTCTTCCTACTACCATTGATTTAATTCACCCCATTGGCCACAAACTGTATGACTTTCCCCCTATTGGCCAGCTTCCCTTCCCTTGGGATTGACTGATTTATTTTTATTCCCTCCACTTTATTCATGTTTCCTCAGCCTGTGCAGGCGCTTTTAACTGGTAAGATCATTATTTTGCAACCTTTTTGCCAAATTACTACCAAGTTTTCTTTTTTGGAGCCAAGCCTTTATGTCCCTTCTTATTGCTTCTAAATGCCCTTTTTGTCATACTTCCCAATGTTTGCTGCGCATCACAGAGCTGTACTACACAACAAAACACTACATTAACTTTTGCTGACTGCAACTCCCATGATGTTTTTAATTTTTTTTATACATTTTTATTGGAATGTAGGAAAAATACAATAAACATATAAAAGATATTCTTTTCTTTTTTTTCCAATAGTATAGCAAAGTTTACGTAAAAGTAATAATACTTAAACTATTATTCATTCATCATTGTAAAATAGAATAGAATAAGGAAACCAGGAGGACAGTCATATTCCAATCATTCATATTTGTATCATTCTTTCTCGTAGAAAGGGTTAGAAAGAGGCATAAAGGTTTGTTTATTGGAAGTTTATCTGGTTCAATATCTGAGCCCAAGATGGGGATACTTGTTCTTTCCATTTGCAAGCAATACAGATCTTAGAAGCTACAAATGTATTTATTAATTATCTGAAAGGGACAGCGCTAATTGTTATATTACAATTGAAAAGTATTAAATTGAACCTTATAAATGAAAAGAGACAGAACAAAGTAGTTGCATAAAAATATATACATTTTAATGTACAAGTATATATCTATAAACACAAATAGTACATACATAGGGCCATACACAAATACAAAACAATGGCTCAGTTCAGAAAATGTAAAAAATGCCTTTGGAGGGATAATGAAATGAATCTCTCAATAGAACAGGTGAAAGAAACATTCAATAAATAAATGTAGCACAGTTGATCAGTGCAATATACAATGAGTTGCAACTAAAAAATGCCATCAAGATTTCATCTGTTCCTCATTGGAACATCTATATAAAACAGAAAGATCTGAGGGGTCAGACTGCAGTCTGAACCACATAAAACATGGAGAATATTTTCCAGTTCACTCTTTAAAGGTTCAGGTTTTCCACAATTCCACCATATATATGAGAACGGTAATTCCCGGCAATTCCATGTATCTCCAGCATTTATTGGAGGCAGAGTAAAACATCTTACACAAAGTCGTTGGGACATAATACCAATGATGCAATAATTTGAGAAATTGCTTGGGCAGTTTTATATAGTGCACCTCCTTCTTCAATTTTATCCATGCCGAGAACCATGTCTCAATTGGGTATATAATCCCCAACTCAGTCTCCCACTATGATAGATTTAGATTTCTCGAGGGTATGTAATTGCTTTGTCAGGTTTATAATTTTAGAAGTAATACTTTTTTATAGTGGGCATCCAAAGAGGTATCCAGATTGAAGTATGGTTTCAGAGGGTTAGCATAAATATAGATTTTAATTCTAATGTATGAAAATGTTGCAATGGTTGGAAGATGGAATTTTAACTGCAGTTCTTCTGAATGTTTGCAAGGAGGAAAGTGAAAGAATCTGTGATTTAAATATCTCACATGCAAGCCAAGATTTTAAATCCAGATTCTCAATCAGTAACTAAAGAATTACTAAGGGTGTTGCAACGGTCAATGAGTCATTTGAATCTGGACATCTGTCCCATTATACTTTTGATAACGGGATTCGAGATATTCAGATGTTTGGGTTTATCCAGTTGTAACAAAATGGGTCCAGATTATTGAATTTCAATTTCTCATATATACACCAGGCTAGATCAGAGCCATCACTCTGTTTCCAAGCTACGAAATGATAAACCATGCATGCTTCAAAAATGTCGGTAACATTTGGATAGTTAACACCATCCTGATGTAACCTGCTCCTTAAAATAGAGCACGAGAAGATCTGTTTGAACTGCGTTAAATTTTTTTAGGCACAGATAATGGGATATACCTAAAAGGGTTATTAACTTTGGTAGGACATAGGTTTTAATAATATTTAGTCTTCCCAGCCATGATATTTCACAGCACCTCCATTACATAAATTGGTTTCTCAAGTTATCAATTAAGCCAGAATAATTCAAATTTACTATATAAATTCAAATATCTAAATATTCAACACATTTATGGTTCCAATTAATTGGTATCAGATTTTTAAGATTCTTTAACCCCTTGACGACAAAGGACGTGCCAGGCACGTCCTGGGAGAAACTTCCTTAACGACAAAGGACATGCCTGGCACGTCCTGCAGTGAATGAAGCGGTTTTCGCGATCAACGATCGCGAAAACGGCTTTAACAGTGCTGGTCTATTGCCTCGACATCGAGGCAATAGCCAGCACCGAAATTTCTATTTTGGGACCCCCACGATCGCCCCACGGAGCGATCGAGGGGAGCCATATTGACGGAGCATGCTGCTCCGTCAATATGGCTAAGCCCTCTGCCGGTCTGAGCTTCGGAAGTGAAAGTAACTTCACTTCCGTCGCTCTGATTATGCTACTTGACTGCCCCTAGTGGTAGTTTAGTAGCATTGCAATGTAAAATATTTAAAATACATATTTAATTAATTAAAAACAGGTTATTTAGCTATATTAGCCTATAGGGTTAAAATTAAATATTTTTTAGCATAAGGGATAGGGTTAAAATTAAATTAAAGTTAAACAATATTAAGGGATATAATAAGGATTAGAGTTGGGGTTAAATTTAGTGTTAGGGTTAAATTTTGGGTTCGGGTTGGGGTCAAAAGATCAATATAGGAAAGAAACAAAAAACACTATTTTTGGTTTTTGCCCCATAACTCGCAAAAAATTACCGAAAAATATGGAAACATGCATATTTTTGAACTCAGGAGAACATTTAGAAACTATTTAGATGGGGTCTTTTTTAATGATTTTATTTGTGTAAATTATATTTAAGGTCAAAGTTAGAAAAAGTGTTTTATTTTACATTTTTCATCATATTTTATGATTTTTTTTGTAGTAAATGATAAGATATGATGAACATAATGGTATCTAATGAAAGCCCTTCTTATGACGATAAAAACAACATATAATTTGTGTGGGTACTGTATGTGAGAAAGAAAAAAATTACAGCTAAACACAAACACCGTAGAAATGTCAAAACAGCCATTGTCACCAAGGTAAAGTCAAGGTGAAAATGTCTTGTCACTAAGGGGTTAATGTCTGTTAATTCAAATTAAAATGTATCACCTGAGTTTTAGTAAGATTGAGTTTATAGTTGAAGTATAAGCCAAATTCTTTGATTTGCAATATCATTTCTGGTACAGACTTCTCTGGATTAGCCAAAGTTAATAATTTATCAACTCTCATGATGTTAAGCAAGTAACATTACTAGTTGCCACTTGTGGATGGGGCTGTGCAAGGTGGAGGGGCAATGGGGTTACTGTAAGTCTACAGTACAAATACTAACTTTTGTTCACTGCATCTACAATAATATTCAACCAGTCATACTGTTATCTTAGCTTTATTGGATTTGTAAGAAAAACACTAGTTGTCTTGCATATTTGCTCATTCAAACTTTTTTTCAAATATGCTGATCTGTTAGCTTCTACTACCATTGTTATATAATTGTGCTATTAATGGGTAACTTTTGTAATATTTGTCTCCCACCAGGAAACCCCTCTCCTGAGCCAAAAAAAAGTAAACAATGGGGAGGAGGTAGGGGGTATTAGGGGTGCTAGAGAGAATATTTTGTGCTAATAGCATGAAATGCCTTGAGCTGTCATAAGTTCTAAGCATAGAAAAAAACAGAATGGCGCAGAATCTGTTTTTTTTCTGTGTATCGATTGTAAGCATTTTGGAGAGTACTCCAGAAGGCTGTGTTTCAGTGTGGCATCACAATTATCGTGTTTATTATTATTGCACTTTGTGGTTTTATACACACTTGTCACTTTACTCTTTTTAGAAGTTGAGTTCTGTCTCCCTATGATATCACTTTAACCGTTATTGATTCCATGGATTTGACTTTGCTGCTTTCCACACATCGTCAGTCGTGCTTTGATATTTTGCCCTCCCTTGGAAAAAAATCATGTGGCTGCCCATGCCTGGAGCAACACAAGAGATTGGAGCTATAGCTTCCCACTGCCTGCACATCCAGATGTCTTAGAACCCAACTATACACTAATTGAAGAATGAATTTATAGTAGGGGAAAATATGGCCTATAAATGGGACCATATGCAATATATATATATGTACATATATTTAATATTCTTCCTCTTGTCTTAGTAAAGGAAAAATGAGTTTTCATTTATACAATATTACATAAATTAATATTTAAACAACCCAGATGCAGACTGTGCCAAATTCGATACAATTGCAGTATTTCAACAAAACATTAGCTACAGCCTAGTCTTTGAAAAGCAATTTAATGTGAAACAGGACAGCTGTCTGATTTGATTTTAGCTGAATTTAACACAGTCTAGGCGAACTGATAGCAACACGTTTGCTCATCCTTGGATGAAACCTGAGATTTATATAGTTTTTCAGCTGTTGAATTGATTATTAAAGAATTTTGTTTCATGGCAGTAAACATTTTCCAATACAAATAAAAAGATTTCATTTTCCGAGTTACACTATGGCATTCTGACCCATGCCTACATTTGATGAATGAGTCTTTTTGAACTTATGATACTGTATATAGAGCTTCACTGAACAGTAATGCTTTTTTGCAGTCCAACACATTTTAATCTCATAAGAAAACTGACAACCACAGGAACAAATGCAAGCAAGATGTCCTTATGTATTAGCATTACCATATTCAAATGGTGAAAATTGTGTCTACAGAGCGATGTGCACCATTTCCTGCCTACTTTTTAAATATGAACTGGATTTTGATATGTCTGATTAGAAGTGACAAAATAAATGTAGTGCCTGGATTAGGCAGTTTTTCAAACCTCAGTTTCCATTAACCATTTGTATAGAGTAGTGTTGAAAATGCAGTTTAATTAACTCTTTTACCTAAGGTGTTTTGACAGATATAGGAGAAATTATAGTACTATTTAACGTGGAAGAATTATGCCCAATTGTCCTGATTCAAGACTGCAATCCTGTGGTCTCGATTTTATTTCTCCTTTTATATAGGATACTAGTCATTACATGATATATAAGACACCTTGCTTAAAATGCTTTTATAATTTCAACATAAAAATAAATGCGTGTAATCTACAGAATTCCATGAAATGTGCACTGAGCATGTTTGCCTGTAAGTCACATGCAGTCATCTATAATATAGGAGTTTTTTTTTTAAATAGCCTTTCTATGTCCTGTGTATTGAAGTTCTCAATGCATGGTATGATCTTCCCATTTCTTTGGCCTGCACTTGCATTTCATTCAGCAGGTAATGCTGCTTCAAATAATATTGGTAGATGGTCAGTTCAGTTATGAGCTGTACATCATTGACATATCAGGCATGCCTAGGCATCAGATCAATAACCATGTTTTTAACCAGGGGGGTTTCTTTCTTTGGACTCACATTGAGCTTGAGAACCTTAGTTCTCAAATTAAGAATTCTGTTTGTGCTAAAGTAAAACTTTGAAGTCCATTTGTTGTGCTGGCAATATTTTCAAAGAAAGTAAATATTTTATTAATGATAACAACAAATAAAAAGAGTTGTATGTAGTTTGAAAGAAGATTAGTAAAGACAAGAAATGCCTGTCTCACTCTCCCCCATGCCATACTTGTCTGTCTCTCTCTCTCTCCCCAAGAAATCCATGTCTGTCTCACTCTCCCCATGCCATCCATGTCTGTCTCTCTCTTTCCCATGCAATCTATGTCTGTCTCTCTCTCCATGGCATCCATTTCTGTCTCCCCACATTTGCTTTCTCCTCTCCCCATGTCTCTCTTCCCCCACTTGTTGTTCCTCTCCTCTCCCTTCACATGTCTGTCTCTCTCCCCCACACCTCATGTCTTATGTGTCTCCCCTGTCTCCTACCCCCCCATGTTTGATGTCTTTCTCCTCTCCTCCACATGTCTGATGCCTCTCCTCTCCATTCACTTCCCCACCCATTTTTACCTTTGGGAGCTGCGGGTAGCATCATCTCTGTGTGTTAAAAACATTCAGAACTCAGTCAGTGTGGCCGTGCACTTCTCCCGTGTAGTAATGATTAAGAGCATTGTCTTCCAATGCTCTGAATCATTATTGTGCACTGGGAGTGTGAGGCAGCACTGATTGAGCTCTGAATGTTTTTAACACACAGATGATGCAGGTGCTGCTGTGTCCCCACTTCATCCTGGATCCACCACTGGCCAATACTTCCTGATGGTGGTAGGAAAATGCCAATTGCTCTGCTAAGAAAAAGTACCAGTGCAATGCACCCTCTCTCCTCTGCTCCCTTGCGTGCCACTCAAATGCCCTCATGTGCCATGAGTGGCACACATGACAGGGGATGCTGACCTCTGCACTAGATCATATATGACAATAGGCAATTGGATCAGTAGTAGCTTTTTTTGCCATACCTGATCTAAATTAGTGTCACATACCGGATTGTTTGTTGTCTTCTGCCATTATAGGTGCAAGAAGTTGATTGTGTTGTTACTTTCTCTGTACAGTAATTGTACAGATTTTGTTTAGTTACATACTATTTTGTTTAGTTACATACAAACAAGACATATCTGAAATCAACAATACAAAAAAAAAAAAAAATCAAACCTTTTCATTTTTTGGTGGGAGTGTCCCTTTAAAGATGCCATGCTTTTGACACCAAGAGGTGTTTCCTTCTCTTATTATTATAATTATTATACACTGTGATCCTATAATTATATATTTCTACTAAATCATATTTCTCTAGATTTGATAGCTATCTCTGAATTACCTATTGAAGTAATCTGAAAGAAAATTGACAACACAAAATTGTTTTTCATTAACACAATAGCACTGCTATAAGAGGTATTTTATAGTCTTTCTACGGTGGGGCATATGCAGGCATTAGTCACCCCACTTAAAGATGTCATTATCACTTTTTATTCTCATTCTTTTTTATGTCCGATTGTGTTAATCTTTGTTATATCTATCACTGTTCAGTTTCAATTTAACTGAAGTTGTTTTAATTTACTGGTCTTTTTAGAGAGTGTAATTAATTTTGCCATAATTGTGTCACTTGTAGCACCAGTTTGTTGTCTCCTATTAGCATAATTTAACATCAGTCTTTATGAACACTTTGCTAATGCTTCATTACACTTCTCCATGTACATGTTATCTTTAACTAGATATGATGGAAATATTTTTTTTATTTTTGGTAAACCTCTCTCAAAAAGTATTACACATTTCACATAATTAATAGATATTATTAAGCAGTAGAACAAAATCAGTTTTACTACTTATGTAAATATTTAGTTCACAATGTAATCAATCAGATTCTTGTTTTTTGCAGTTTGGTTCTTACCACAGTTTTCCCCTTTCTCTGTATTTGTGTCTCTAAATTGTCAATATAAATATTTAATTTATATAAAATATAAACATACTACATTTACAATAGTTCCTGTGATTCCCAGTCTACCTAAACAAATTCACTCATTTTTTTTCAATTAAATATTTTTTGTTTTAGCTTACTTTATACTAACATTGTATCCACCTGTCCCCATTCATTGTTCACATTGACAGCCTAATAAAGTTGTGCTTTAACAAGGTTTTAGCGGTATGAAACTGAAGATTCACTAGCCCCTGAGCTGTGGGTAAATATATATATTTTTTTTTAATTTGCCCTAGTGTTACAGTAGACTTGTTATTTAACATTCTCCAGTTTTACAGAAAGAGGAGAGATTTTGCTTCACCAAATCTGAGAAAGCAAAATTCTCTTGTCATTCACATTTCTATGCACATTTGTCCTTTCTTTGAAAAACTCTCCAATTGATTTGTTCCTTTTAAGTGGTGAAATAAATAACGTTAATAATGCTGACTCCTGTCAGAAACTAGATTTTTTTGGATGGATTCAATATGCATACTGATGTTCATTTGGGCGAAAAAACAACTATTTCTCTTATGTTGACTTTTTAAAGTGATTTTAACCAACACATATGCAGAGTAGATTTTTTTTTGCATATATATGTAACATGATATGATATCTTAGTATAGCTTTCGATGTAGGCAATAGCATGGTAGGTATTTTTTTTTAATAAAAGGTGGAAATTCCATGTTGTTAACATAATATGAATTTCATAATACCAGCTGATGCTGGTATTATGACCAATACCAATGCCTGGGACCAGAAGTATTTTGGATAATACTATACTATACTATAATAATGGATAATATTGCATAAGAGATCATTTTCACCATTAAGATGTATTAAAGTCTCTCAGAACTCATGAAATACAGTAGTATCAATGCAAATACTGTACAAAGCAAAATACATTACCGTAACTGTGATGTAGCTATGATATGAGGCACTGTTGGGTACCTGCCATTGGCACATCAGGACATAACATGTGCCAATGTATTACCCTTTATGGACATGGAGGAATCTGCGCATGCATGAAAAGTCTATATCACAGCTTAAGGGGGCTGGACACTGAATAAACTGTTGTGCGCTTGCATTCTGACAGGTATGTGTGTAATTTTCAACTTGTCGCAAAATCCTGAAAAAATCTTTTGGATAACGGATCATTTTGAAAAATTGTTTGAAATGGCACAAGCAGGGGAAGCAATCTGCAATATCTTCCCCTATTATGAAACTGCCTTATGAAGCAGCAGTGTCCTTTGCCAAGATCAGGGAGGGCTTCTGATTAATTGACTATTGAATTAATATATAATTACATTACTTTGCAACCACCACAAAATTAATAGTACATACTGATTATTTTCAAAGTAAAATATATTATTATTTTTTATGTTTTGTTGCAACCTACTGTTGATTCCTGTAGCAGTTCAAAACGAAAATGATGTTTAGTACAGAAACAGGGAAGCCCATCAAGGCACAGCTGTGTTTACACATGCACTATGCAATAGTTTATCAGCTTAGCATTTTAGAAATGGGTCAGTGAAATTTGTTTACACAGACAAACCTTTAGGGAACCACAAACAGAAGAATATGAGACAAGATAAGACATGGAAAGCAATGCAAATTGTAGGCATGTGCATTATTCACAAAATCAACAAACATGGGTTTGTTAAATTAAAAAGGAAATAAACATATTACAGAATTCAATATTCCAGTCACAAATATTTGTTATGATATATGAGGTTGAATCACTAAAAAGGAAGTTGTGGTGAAACAACAATTGATTTTCAGAACTTAGATTGAAATAGTTGAAACTGGAATATTATTTTATACTCAATTGTTTATCTTTTGCAACACTATATTTGAAAGATAACAGGCACAGTAAAATAATGCTTTGTAGCAAATCGGTCAAGTCTCTATGTGACTTAATTTATCAAAAGTATAATTTAAACTTGGACTTCAAGCCCCCATGGGTAGGGGTCTTCTCATTGTTTGTTTCATTAGAACATATCATGGTAACTACTATTTATGTTTTGTTTACCAATTTTACAGAGATAAAAAATATTGTAGAACTTTACAAATAAATAAATAAATAATATGAATATATTATTACCTAAGATTTATTTATAAATTGACATCCTTTGAACAATTGATCTCATGGATGGACAATACAGGTAATAGCAGGCTTAAAGACCACTGTGGCCTGAAAATGATACACCTTTTTAATGCAAAGTAAATTAAATTATATAATTGTATACATTCATTAAAATGTGTTATACCTATTTTAAATGATGGCCCGCTATCACTTGTTTACTCAGTCAATGAGAGATCAATATATTGTTTGGTGCAATTCATCTTGGAAGGATAATCATTGTCAGGATAGATCAAACGGATGCATTGTGAAAGCACCTCTAGTTTGAATCCACTGATGAATGCACAGTAGATTATTAGATTTCTAAACAAAGCACATGAACATCAGGCATTACCATCAGAATTGGTAAAAGAGGAGGAACATGTGGCAAAGGTCACAAATTATTACTAGCCAAATGTGTGTCCATTGTATAGCACTGCACAGTCTTAAATTTGATGGTGTGCACAGTTTGACCACATTTAGTTTTTACACCAGCGTTTAAATTAATATTAATACATTTTTATTTCACTTTTGCTAGAAATAAATATCATTCTACATAGGTTTTAAACAAGTCAGTTTGGGATATTCATGAAGAGGTGAGTTGCAGGTGAGTTGAAGTGAGACAAACTTTTCACCGCACCAATTTAACTATACATTGTGCAGGTACAAACCTGGCTAGTTTCCTCTGCTAAGCAAAATCCACAGAATTGTCCATGCACAATGTGTAGCTAAACTGGGAGATGAAATGTTTTTCTTCACTCACCTGCAACACAGCTTTTAGTGAATAGCCCTCAGTGAGTCAAAACGGTGGGTTGACTTATTCACTCAATCTGTGATCAAAAATGTCAAAAAATATCTTTCTGATCAACCTACTGTGAATAATTTTACTTAGTGGAACACAAAAGATAGACTAACCTAATGTCATGTGTTAATAAAATACATTCATAATCTTCCAAATGTATAAAAATCTGTTATTTATGACAAATAATAATACATTTAAAATGATATACTTTCCAAGCAAGCTAATACATTATGCAGAATGCAACATTTAAAATTTAGAGAGACTATGGCAATTAAATGCACAAATATCTAATATCTACTTTCCCAATGCACCCCCAGGCATGTAAATGCCCATGATACCTGCTTCCTAGCAAGGTAGGTAATTCAGAGGAGGGGAAGAGTTAAATTATTGAAACCAGATGTTATGAGCTACACCTCACATTATTTTCAGTCAGACATTGCAACTGCATGATCATCATGAGAACTGTGATTTATCCAGCCATACTGGTTGCTAGGAACCATAGGACCTGAAAACCATAGTGCACACCAAATGTAAAGTATAGTTTCCATGATGCTCACCAATAGGTATGATTAAACAATGCGAGAAATGGGGTTCATAGAGCTGGTTTCCATATGTTAATTCCACTTGAGGGGGCTAATAATCACATTGTGTGAACCCACTTTTGACTGGAAGTGAGTCATAACATAATGGAAATCCTCTTGGTGAATAGACATTGGATATCTGTACCAGGGGTGGACTGATAACGCATGGGACCTCAGAGCAATAGATGGTCATGGGGCCCCCTTGTGTCCATCCCATGATTAAATACACAGTCACATAATCACACATAGTCATATACAAGTATGCACAGTTACATCGACACACACATATACACAGTCACGCACACATACACATATACAGTCACACATACACACAGAAACACACACATACACAGACACACATGTAGTCAGTCACATACATACACAATACATACATACATACACACAGGAACACACATACACAGTCACACATGTAGTTAGTCACACCCATATACATAGAAACAAACACATGTCAGCAATCTTTTATTTTCTAAGAACACTTTTTTTTCAGTTCCTACAGTGGATAATGGTCTGGTAATCTGGTGGGTGCAAGGGCAGCCATGGTGTGCTTCGTGGTGTGCTCTGACCACTCTTCATGGTGCACAGCACTCTAAACAGTGCTGCACCACATGTCACCAGCTCTGTATGAGCACTCTAAGTAAAGAGTGCTGAGTGTGCGTGGGAGGACCCCCAATGGCACTCACTGGACGCCGGGACCACTGGGGTAAATATATATGTTAAAAAAAATGTAGGACTGGCACTGAAGGGGTAATAACTCCCCTTAAAGTGCCAGAAATACTTTCTGCACGTGGGAGGGAAAAAACACCCAGGAAAACAGTATAGTAACAGGGATCTGAGGGCCCAGGCCCCCTGTGTCTCCGGCCCGGTTGACACTTCGACAGTGCTAGTAACACCCCTATGTCGGCGGCGGGCCCCCCCTCTTGCCCAGAACCTCGGGCAGTGCCCGAGTGCCCGTATGGTCAGTCCGCTCCTGAACTGTACCAAACATATCAGAGAGTCACTAAACTAACATTGAGCGCAAAGGCTCTGAGTTAACAAAGACAAAGCAAAATCTTAGAGAGCTGCTTTATTGTGGCTTGTCACTTAAATATCAGGCTTCTGCTGTGATAAAATTGTATTTCATGTAAAGAACTTAATAGCCAGTTACACACTTATTTCACTGGAAGATATGTCCACTCGCCTGAATTACTGTAATACAGTAAAGTACAACTGTTGCCTATGTATAACATTTTGTGTGAATAAATTATTTTAATGAACATGATCTGTGATGCCTTCTTTTAAAGTACTTTTTTGGATATATCTCCTTTTGACAGTGCTGGCATCTCTTTCCATGATCTCTTTTCTCTCCAAACCCAGAGTGGTGATAGATCCCACCTGTGACATCACACAAGATCATGCTTTCACAGGCAAGGCTCTTCCTGCTGCCCTGTTACTGAATACAAACTGTGTGAAAGCTCTAAAAAAGTGAAATATCACATGACGTCACCAGTTGACTCCCGGCACAGCAGTCATCCAACTGATGAGAAGCTAGATGATGGCAATGTTTGCAGCAGTGCTGCCAAAAGGAGATGTAATTGGGAAAAACCAGCGTGTACAGCATATATATATATATATATATATATATATATATATATATATTAAAAAAGGCACCATAATTTAAATGTGTCTTGAAATAAATCTTTATACATAGGTGAGAGTTGAGCTGTCTTTTACACATCACAGACAATAATTGTCATAAAAAATAAACTCACTAATGATCCTGACTTGCTCATTTGCTCGTTTAATGTAATACCAATCTCTACTTTCAGTATTGGGTTGACATTAAATAGATAATATTTTTGATTAGGCTTGCTAACCTCCAAAGCCTTTAATAATCATGGTCCATCTTACAATCCATCTTGGTTAGGAAGATCACATAACAGTTACCAGGTCCCTTAGCATTCAACAATTCTACTCCTACACTCTCTAATTTTCTGCTCTAATTAATAGGAGATGCTCCATTAGAAAAGAGAACAAAAAGGACTGATCACCCATTACACCTACATAATATTTATTTCCTGCCTAATATTGTGTAGTTCCCCCTTTGCCACCAAAACAGACCTTACTCATCAAGGCATGGACTCCACTAGCTCTCTGAAGGTTTGCTGTGGTATCTGTCACCCAGATGTTAGCAGCAGATCCTTTAAGTGCTGTCCATGCCAGGATGTACATGGTCTGCAACACTGCTTAGATAGGTGGTATGTGTCATACCACCTATGAATGCATCCACATGAATGGCAGGACCCAAGGCTTTCTCCAGCAGAACATTGCCCAAAGCATCACACTTCCTCCTCCGACTTGCCACCTGTCAGTGTTCATAATGTTATGGCTGATGTTGATGGTGTATATTTTCATAATTATATGTTTTAATGCTATTTTTCTTAACAAGGATCAGATTATTCAGCATGACTGTACAAAGGGTAAACAAAAGATACAAACATGCCATCAAAAGTAAGATATATGTATAGACCTATCACTTACCAATAAAATATTCACATTAACCTTTTCTCCTTTAGTAGAAGGAAAGATCAGACAGTAATTTCTACATCCCTGATGTAAAACAAGTATATTTATAAATGAATCGAGGATTTACTACTTGTTCTGCCTCTAAGCTGATCTGGATGCTAGCATGTGCGGACAAATCATAACCACACTCTTGCTTGTTAGGGTCTTATAGAAACCAACTATGCAAAAGCAGAAAGAGACTATAACTTTTAATTAATCTGAGAATCTACTATGTTGCTTATATGTGAAAACAAGCATTTCTGCCTTTGTTAGCAGTGAATGACCAACCTACATGCTTCACAATGAGGTATGGAGGGTATGAGTCTAAGGATACAATTGCATGTTTCTTGAATAGTACTCCTCCTAGGGAGCTGTTTCTTGAATAGTACTCATCTACTGGAATGTTCATTTGTGCATCTAAAATAATAAAGTAATTATATGCATGATATACTTGTATTTCCTCATGATCATTCTAGATTATGATAGCTAGAACTAAATAGATATATTTTAAACAGTCTATTATCACCTTTTATTGACTCAAACTGCAAGTCGACCACTGTGAAATGTCATCACCCTCCTATTACAGTTATCATTCTCCTATTTAATCAGTGTTATAAGCACATAAGTATTCTGGCGGTATTTCACATACACATTATAAATCGTGCACTTGGAAAAAACATTAGGTTCTCACTTCTCATACTGAGTGTTTTTCTGTAAGGGTTTTAATGTGTGTGAAGTATGATATGGTCCTAAAAAGCAGTAAATAAGTGATAATGCAAACATAACATCTAAAAATCTGTAATCAAAACTGATTTTCAGCTTCTCACTTGTGGTGTTGGATGCTGAAAAAGCCTTGAAAATAAAGAATATTATTTTTTCTTTGTATTTCATTATTGCAAAAAGAGGTAGTAATGAAGATGTTTTGCTAACTTATTCACTTTTTACATTTTTTTTAAATCATGTGTTTTTGAAAGGGACTGTCTGGTGCTTTCAAAGTACTTTAAAATGCATGTTTTACATTTTCCATTGCTTAAAATATAAATAATTTACAATTTGTGAAATTACAGCAGTTTGCAAGAAACCAGGACTGCCCACACTGCTGAGTAAAAGTCAGTTTCCTTTTTTATACATATAAGAAGAATAATGCGATTCAAATGATGGAATTTCCTGTCTCTATAGTGATGACATCAGATAATGTGTTACACTGTTAAGAAATTCTATGTGTACAAGAGTAAGGGCACTTTGATGCCACATAATGTATTCCATTACAGCAGCATAGAAAATGACTAAATGAAACAAAACCTGATATGCTCAGTATCTTTATAATCAGTGCTGCAGCACATGTAGTATACACGCAGAGTAAGGACTGGGGGAGGACTTGAGTAAAATATTTAAATGAGGCATGTATTTACGGTATCTGTGTTTGTAAATTCTCTGTGGAGATGCCCCCCTATTTGCCTTTCAGAAGTGTGACAGGAAGGGTACTTGTACTGGGCTCCATTAACAAACTATTGCCTGACTGATTGACCAGTCATAACCACTATCATATGTTATAGATAACAAATCTCCTGGTGCTTAGTTTCTCCCTGCCTAAACTATACATATTTGATGAAATGTGATATATAGTTTAAATTGTTGAGACAAACAGTGGCACTTAAATAAATATTGTAACATGATGTAATTTTCCATTGTTTAATATGTTTTTCTTTTATCAATTTCTTTTTTCATTTTTAGTAAAACAATATATATTTGAGTGTATTAAGTTTTCAGAAATAAGTTGAATGAGTACTGGGTTACCCATTTGTGGTAACTGTTCGATGCCTGACTAATATTGATTTTGCTTCAGAAAACATGTCGAGTTAAGTAAGGTGGCAATTGTATTGTGAAAACATTGAGTCATTTGACATTTATCATAGAGATTAATCACTTTTTGGCTGCAGAAGGGTGATTTTCCAAGTTTCACACCAACATCATATACCCAAATATGTACATTTTTTGATATTCATTAGAAACATTCATTTATGTAAAATAAAATACAATTCCTGGATTAGCCTGTAAATGCTCATATCCTGTTATGATGAACTAATGCAATCATGGCAGAATGTAGCAGAACATAAATAACCTTAGAATTTTAATTACAAAAATAAATTAACATTTTAATAGAAAGAACAACATTTAGTTAAAGTAATGGTGCACTTTGGGATCAATGATATTGGACAGAAAAGGTCAACATATTTGTAACACACTTTGCTTTAAAATCTATACTCCTTATTACAGCAGTTGGTTTTCCTTCTTGTGAAAATGTTGTCTATGTTCTGTCAAATCACTGAAATCCAATTTAGCATTAGCAATGATCCTGGTGGTGCTTTGTATAGACGCTGCTAGGTGTCCACACTTCCCACGGGGAGACCATTCCCAAACCAATAAGGTACAGACCAAAGTAAACAGGATTCCAAATAATACTTTAAACAATGGTGAATCAATTCTGTGATGTTATTCAAATAAGGGCAGCACAAGGCCATAGTTTATGGCCAGAAAAAGCTTCGACGCATTTCGCACACTTGGTGCTTCATCATATAAATAAGCCACCTTCTGCCACCTGTGTGTCAGTATAGTGTATACATGCTGTTTTTAGGAAAAAGAGAAACTGATTGATGTTGACAGAGCATAATCAAAAGAAAAAAGAGAGGTTGGTGAATCACTGCAAACGATACTCCAACCAGCGATGGATCAATTCCATTATTTTTTTATCATTTGGTTTATTCCTCAGTTTGAATGACTTGGCATTGTAGTATAACTAAACTACAGTTCCTGTGGGTGTTAAGCGTAGTTGAAAGCGCTTGGGGCTTAGAGTCTTAGAATTAAGTCCTTTTTGCTTTCAAACATCGTAACAGACCCAGACGCATGGGAAAATCTACTCACGTCTAAGATAACAAATAGAATGATCTCCAGAATCCTTAGCTTTTTTAAATCTAATATATTAACTGAGAAACCTAGGGCTTTCTTGCACTGGGAAGATGAAATTGATTTAACCTTCCGAATTCAAATATGGTTTCAAACTTGAAGTAACACTAGAAAGGCAGTACACTGTATTAACCTGCACGAACAATTCTTCCAACTTTTGCACTCTTGTATCTGATGCCAAAAAGACTAGCTAAATTCCAACTAATAATCTATGCTGGAGATGCTTGACTGAGCCAGGTACCCACTTACACATGTGGTGGAAATGTAGAAAATAAGATCGTAACACCTATACATATATGGACATTCTAATTTTGTCCCTGCCGTATGATCCCCCCCAGCATGACTCCCCCCTAAGGTATATGTCTATGTATAACTAATACCTCCCCTCCTGCCAGTTTGAAAGTTAATGTATGAATGTGGAATGATAGGTTTGAAAGGACTGAATGTTGTGATCTCTGTATATAGTGGGAATATTGAATTTCTGAGTGTGGATGGGGGGGAGGAGAGGAGGAACCCTTTTTTTTCTGCTTCTCCTTCTCCTCCTCTCTTCCCCTCCTCGTTTCCCCATTTGCTTAGTTGCCTTTATGTATTTTTGATTCTCCTGTATCTGATAAAAACTTCACTGATCTGTAAAAAATGTATTCGCCTATTTTTCAAGATCATCGAACCTAATGGAATACAAAATGTACTGTACTACTGATGAAATGAAGCTATGTGTATGAGTGTAAATAACTGTGATATTTGAACCTGTTCCGTTCTCTTTTATAAAAAATACTTTATAAAGAATTATCTAAAAAAAAAAAAAGAAGAAGAAGAAATAGCTTGGGGGAACTGTTTCCCTGTTAGTGTAAGACAGCTTATGGATATTCCAGAAAATACCATCTTGGTAACATTCAGTCCTCATCTAACACCACAGCTCAAATTATTGTCCTTGTCATACCTAAATCAAAAGAATAAGCAAAAAAAATCCAAATAGCTGTGTTTAATTTGCACGTTAACCTAACTCTGAGAATCATTTAAAGTATGTATGCCAGCTGTCAGAGTTTGTAAATTTTACTCCTTTAAACAGGGACTATGCTTAAAGGGACACTCCCACCAAAAAATGAAAAGGTTTTATTTTTTTTGTCTTGTGTTGTTAACTGCAGATATGTCTTTTGTTTTTGTTATGTGACTGTATTTCACAAAATATTTAACTAAACAAGTGTGACTGGGCACCACCATTTAGTGAAAAATAGTGTTTTTGGGTGCCACCCCATAGTGTTGCATCATGGGAAATATTCAAAAACTAAATGTGAAAAAAAAAAGATTTTTTATTGAATTAATTTTATTTTTCAATTTATAAGCAATTAATTCAATTATATACAAAATAACAGTGGCATATAATTAAAATATGTGTTTGTTTTAAATGGCCAGGTTATCTAGTTATGTTCCCACCCCCCTGGTCCCTCATTTGTATACAGGGGCTGGGACCAATGTGGCTGACTCCTAGCCCTCATCATGTTATGTTACATTACATAACATTACATTAACATTTATTTGTACAGCGCCAACAATTTTCGTAGCGCTTGGTACAGAGCATAGAAGGGAACTACATACTAAGTAAGACAAACTAGAACAGACTGGTACATGAGGTAGAGAACCCTGCTCGTAAGCTTACAATCTAGAGGGAATAGGGTCCATGAGACAATTAAGGGATTGAAGAGGTCAGAGGGATTGAAGTTGTAGTAACAGTAGAGTGGATGGGAGACACTAGGTGGAATAAGCCAAAGAGGAAGTGTGTGTTCCAGCTGGGTGGGATCAGCTAGAGGCAAAGTGACTGGTAATCTAGCGGGTTGGGTAGTAAGCCTCTCTTAAGAGATGAGTTTTGAGGGACTTTTTAAAGTTTGAAAAGGAGGGAGAGAGCTGGATGCTCCGGGGAAAGAGGTTCCAGAGAGAGGGGGCAGCTTGGGCAAAATCTTGGAGACACGAGTGAGAAGTGAAGAGAGTGTTAATCCCTTTGAGGAGCGCAAAGGTAGTGCATGGAGGTAAGGGTTAATAAGGGAGGAAATGTACGCAGGAGCAGAGGAGTGGAGGGCTTTGTAGGTTAAAGACAGAATTTTAAATTTTATCCTCGAGCAGATGGGAAGCCAGTGGAGGGCATTGCAGAGAAGAGCCGCCGAATCAGACCGACGTGCAAGAAAGATGGGTCTGGCAGGAGCATTTCATATGGGGCTGGGATCACTTGCCCATCTCTGAGCCCAATTTCTCAAAGTGGGAGATCAGCTATTTGGTCGTTTAGTGCATGCTGTTCCTGCATTATTCTTGCACCCTGCCACTATGTGTTGAACTGTCTCAGAGGCCTCTTT
Organism: Pelodytes ibericus; assembly: GCA_036172795.1. Lineage (NCBI taxonomy): Eukaryota > Metazoa > Chordata > Amphibia > Anura > Pelodytidae > Pelodytes > Pelodytes ibericus. The sequence continues at coordinate 116,148,692 of CM069863.1, forward strand.
ACACAGTTTGCCTTCAAAAAGTGCTGTAGTCAAAGACAACTCTGTGGTACTGACCATGGCAGCACAAAAACAAACACACACACATATATATATATATATATATATATATATATATATATATATATATATACACAGTGAGGGGGGGGGGGGGAATGTATTTGTTCCCGTAAGATTTTGAACGTTTGCCCACTGACAAACACATGATTAGTCTATAATTTTAATGGTAGGTGTATTTTAACAGTGAGAGACAGAATAACAAAAAATAATCCAGAAAAACACATAACAACAAGTTATAAATTGATTTGCAGTTAATGAGTGAAATTAGTATTTGACCCCTTCGACTTAGTACTTGGTGGCAAAACCCTTGTTGGCAATCACAGAGGTCAGACGTTTCTTGTAGTTGGCTACCAGGTTTGCACAAATCTCTGGAGGGATTTTGTCCAACTCCTCTTTGCAGATCCTCTCCAAGTCATTAAGGATATCGAGGCTGACGTTTGGTAACTCGAACCTTCAGCTCCCTCCACAGATTTTCTATGGGATTAAGGTCTGGAGACTGGCTAGGCCACTCAAGGACCTTAATTTGCTTCTTCTTGAGCCACTCCTTTGTTGCCTTGGCTATGTGTTTTGGGTCAGTATCATTATGCAATACCCATCCACAACTCATTTTCAAATGCCTGGCTGAGGGAAGGAGGTTCTCACCAAAGATTTCATGGTAAATGGCCCTGTCAATCATCCCTTTGATGCGGTGCAGCTGTCCTGTCTCCTTAGCAGAAAAAAACTCCCAGAACATAATGTTTCCACCTCCGTGGTGGTCATGGTGTTCTTGGGGTCATAGACAGCATTCTTCCTTCACCAAACAAGGCGAGTTGAGTTGATGCCAAAGAGCTCGATTTTGGTCTCATCTGACCACAAAACTTTCACCGAGTTCTCCTCTAAATCATTTAGATGTTCATTGGCAAACTTCAGACAGGCCTGTACATGTGCTTTCTTGAGCAGGGGAACCTTGGATTTCAGTCCTTCATGGCGTAGTGTGTTACCAATTGTTTTCTTGGTGACTATGGTCCCAGCTGCCTTGAGATCATTAACAAGATCCTCCCATGTAGTTCTGGGCTGATCCCTCACCGTCTTCAAGATCATTGAAACTCCAGGAGGTAAGATCTTGCATGGAGCACCAGACCCAGGGAGAATAACTGTTATTTTCTGTTTCTTCCATTTGCGAATAATTGCACCAACTGTTGTCACCTTCTCACCAAGCTGCTTGGTGATGGTCTTGTAGTCCATTCCAGCCTTGTGTAAGTCTACAATCTTGTCCCTGACATCCTTGGACAGCTCTTTGGTCTTGGCCATGGTGGAGAGTTTGGAATCTGAGTGATTTCTTCTGTGGACAGGTGTCTTTTATACAGGTAAAGAGCTGAGATTAGGAGCACTTCCTTAAAGAGAGTGTTCCTAATCTTAGATTGTTCAATGTATAAAAGACAACTGGGAGCCAGACACCTTGCTAACTGATAGGGGATCAAGTACTTATTTCACTCATTGACATGCAAATCAATTTATAACTTTTTTGGACATACGTTTTTCTGGATTTTCTTTTTTGTTATTCTGTCTCTCACTGTTAAAAGACACCTGCCATTAAAATTATAGACTGATTATTTCTTTGTCAGCGGGCAAAAGTTCAAAATCAGCAGGGGATCAAATACTTTCCCCCCCTCACTGTATATATATATATATATATATATATATATATATATATATATATATATATCACTGGGAGATAGGGTTAAGCAGCAGAAGGGGCCATAATTTTTACAAGAAACATATTCATTTTCATATTTTTGTTTATAGAACTTGGGCATGCTGCCCTGCAGCATATTGAATTCATAAGTGTCCATAGGGAATTAATAAATGTATCAAGGATGGAATCCCTTAGGAACTACCTTGATTAATTAATTGATTTTTTCTTTTGAACACATAGAAATTTGACATAGTGCAGGTCAGCATCTAAAAGTTATGTGTCCCTATATACATAGACAATGCCCTCCTTGTCTCTCACTTTTATTAAAAGGAGCCCTAACTAATGATCAGAGGACTTAGAGTTGAAGAGCAGTTAGAGCATCATAAGTTTACCTCTAGTAAAATGTCTGGTGGGTTTATTGATAGACCAGTCACTTGAAGCTCTGTGTCATTGCATTAATTATGTACAATGTGTAATAAATAGCCTATAGGAATTCCATTAATCTTTTAAATGGAATGCTAATTTCGATTTCAGTTTATTGTTATCCTTTCTTGTTTATACTTGTCTTTATGTATGTTAGTAGGGTACTTGTTGGGTTCATAATTTATAATTATCATGTTTTCAGTAACTGCGAAAATAAGTTTGTTTTGTTAGAGCCGTGATAGTCATGCATTAGAAAATGATCAAGGGAGCATTATGAATTATGAAGATTTAAAATGTGTAGAATATAAGTTTCAGTGACCCAAGTATACCTTTCTATTACATAACTGCCTTTTGTAGACATAACATTTCTAATTTTTCATTTTCTTATACCAGAACAAGCCTTTCATTGACAATAATATAAGTAAAATCATTTATGCACGGACTGAGCACAAATACACATCAATATCACCAGTTCTATGGGAAGTGCACATTTACTAGATATCCATATCATTTCCAAGGTAACATAAGTATGCCTTTGTTCTCTCTCCATGATGTAACAATATATACACAGCCACAACATTATGACCACCTGCCTAATGGTGTGTAGGTCCCCTTTTGATGTCAAAACAGCCCTGACCCATCACTGCATGGACTCCACTAGCCATCTGAAGGTGTGCTGTGGTCAACAGCAGATCCTTTAAGTCCTGTGAATTGTGAGGTGGCTTTTATTTGTCCAGCACATCCCCAGATGCTCTATTGAATTGAGATCTGGGGAATGTGGAGGCAAAGTCAACACCCTGAACTCGTTCCTCAAACCATTCCTGAACCAGGATCCTGCCACTGCATTGGACATCTTGCTGATGGTACTATGTATATATGTTGTTGTAAATCTCAGTGTGCTGTGCATTCTGCTAGGAGGAAGCCTGTGTGAATGGTCAATTTCTCCCTGGATACTTCACACAGGAATGAAGAGTCAAAGAAATGAGACCAGGCCCAGATTCTTGAGTTGAATAAGTGATGAAGTTTAATACAAACGTATATATGTAGGGTAGCGTCTGCACAGACTGCTCTGCTGCACCCTTCTTAACACACATCTTTATAGTAAAACAGAACAGCATAATTTCCTAATGCACTGCTAATAGAAGCATATGATTGGTTATAATTTGTCGCAGTGCTACGTATTATCTTAATAAAACCACATTGTTTGCCAGTTTAACTTACTGGAATAATCTAGAAAGACCACCTGATCATTGCGGTTGTACCCTGGCTACATCCTGTACTTCTCAGACATAGTTGAGCAAGCCTGGTTTCCTGTGAAATATCCCAACACTAGAAGCAAAACTCACTTATACGTTCCCCTTATAATACTGATGGGAAACATACATGGCTTCTCCTTCTGGACCATCATTTGCTAGAGGCATCCGATTTAAGTTTAGTGGAATAGTTTCCAGTTTTGAATCATAACTGAGGATGGGCACAAAATAGCTTTGTGCAGTTAGGGGTGATCAAATCAACTTCAGAGAAAGGAATACCTAAAAATGACTGTATTCAAAACAGGGAGCATGACAAATTGATTTAAACCTAGGGTCAATTCTAAGGGGTAAACATGATTGAGGTAGAGATAATTAATCATATGTCTGAAAATACCTTCTTGATACACATATATTGCAAACAAAAAAATGGTTAATGCAAAATAAAAATTTCCTTTTCGTCTCCGGATGAGGTCACTACATGATGTGATGTTCACGAGTCAATCTCGGCTTACGTTGGTTAACCAGCTGGGATTATTGTGCCCAAAGGAATGGTTAACTTATTTGTTCCTTGGGGATTGAACAAATCTTAAAAATTGAGCTCCTTTCTTTTCCGCTTGGGTTGAGAAACACTCAATGAATAAAACACACATAATGTTCTCTACCATATGTGGTGATGGGTACGAACTAAAGCCTCAAATATTTATTTTCATTTTGAACTTCCTACCTCGGACAAATTAATCAACTCTCTACTTATACACATTCTACTGGCATTCAAATTATGCATTGCAAGACACTTGAAAAGCGCAGACCTCCCAGAGATCAAAGCCCAAATAGAGTTCCATGCTAAATCTGAGAATTATTTTTATACTCCGAACGAAAATACAGTTGATACATACAGCAGAATATGGGCCCCTTGGAACTAAATATTATCTAATGCAAACGATACACCCAGATCGCTCACGAACACAGATTTTTTTTTCCACTCCTCACGCCGTGAGTTGTTTTCGCCACCGGTGTTAAATTGGAAACAAGCTGGTTTAAACCTTTTGATCGCCCCACCCGACTCCATTCGCTAATAGAGGATAGTCGGCCCCCTTTCTTCCCACAATACAAAAAAATAACAATTATTTTAACATTTTCAATCATTGTAGTTGTCTCTTCTCTTGCGTGGTGTATTCATTTGAGCCGTGCATCATTGGCAACATGACTGATTGCTCAAATGGCCGATTGTATTACCAAATGCTGTTTTTCTGGGTCAGGAAGTATTTTATATTAAATGGATGAGGAAAGACATGACCAAAGATTCTGATCAACATGTCCGCCTCCTAAGGGAGCAAAGAGGGCTCAATAAATTACTTTATCTGTTTCATTTCATTAAAGCGTTCCTATTTAAAATATATAATTTTGATTCAATTCTTCATTGTAACATAAGTATATATTTTCCCAAGTTGTCCTTAAAGGGTCTATGCCATCGTGGAATGCCCTGCGTTTAAAGCATAAGTTGCTCTGGATAAGTTTTCTTGGGGTTTATATTGTAATAAATGAGGGATGAAAACAAGGTCAAGAAGGTGACATATTGCATAGGTAGGATGTTTGGTAACATACAAGACTGTTAAAGAATGTGGTCAATAATATCCAATAAATAGGAGATGATCATAAGGGAATACACATATGCCCCCTCATACTTGCCATTCCGAACCCCATACCTGCCATTCTGACCCCATTATTGCCAACCTGATGCCCATACCTGCCAGAAAGACATAAACCAAGTTTCAGATCAACATGTTCACCTCCTAAGGGAGCAAAGAGGGCTCAATAAATTACTTTATCTGTTTCCTTTCATTAAAGTGTTCTTATTTAAAACACATACCTTACTTTATCTGTTTCATTTCATTAAAGCGTTCCCAGATTTGCCAATATGCCCCTAAGACTTGCCATTCTCACCAGCTTACATGCTTTTGCAGTGTCTCTAACTCCATGCACAGATTCCGCATGCAGGAAATGGCTGTGATGTCCCTTCTTGTGCACTGGATCTGACAGCGTGCAGGGAAAGAAGGAGAGTATAAGAGATCATGTGATCACTGAGCTGCTACCTCTAAGAAGGTCCATATACCTGCTCCACGCATCTATCAGGTGAGTTAGGCAAACTGGAGGCCCCTCAAGCGCAAGGCCTTAGGTGGCTTCTTAAATTGCCTGATTAGAGAGCCGCCTCTGATAGTTAGCAATGCTTAGAGAAACTAAACAGGTGTGATGTAACATTCTATACAAAAGTAATTACATTAAATGACAACTGTAGTGAAAATTTAAGTTTTGTTTAATTGAAGGATCGCATGAAGTGTGTGCATTTTAAATAGAAATGCTTTAACCCTTTAGTGAAAAGACATTTTGACCTTGACTTTCCCTTGCTGACAAGGGCTTTTTTTTTTTACATTTCTGGGGTGTTTGTGTTTAGCAGTAATTTTCTTCTTTCTCACATACTGTACACACACAAGTTATATGTTGTTTGTATCATCATAAGAAAAACTTTCACTAGATACCAATATGTTCATCATATATTATAATTTTCATATATTGACCTTTTTACCCCAACCGGAATGCTAAATTCAACCCTAACCCTAAATTTAACCACCAACTCTAATCCTTATGCTAACCCTTAATATATTTTAATTTAATTTTAACCCTATCCCTTATGCTAACACTAATTAATTTGTAACCCTAGCTGCTATTCTAACCCTAACACTAGATTTAAGCTAATTAAGTATTTTTTTTTTCACTGTGTTGTTGCTGACTGCCTCTAGGGGCAGTCAAACAACATATTCAGAGCATCGAAAGTGATTTTTTTTTCACTTTCAAAGCTCTGACCACAAGAGAGCATGCTGCTTCTGCAATATGCTGCCCACGATCGCTCCCGCAGAGCCGGAATTTTGGTGCTGGCTATTGCCTCTGATTCGAAACAATGGAGCCGCACCTTCAGGGTGGTTTTCGCAATCGTTGATCGCAAAAACTGCTCATTTGACCGCAGGACGTGTCAACAGGGCCGGTGCAAGGGTTTTTGCCACCCTAGACGAACCCATATTTTGCCGCCCCTTGGCTCCGCCTCTTGTCCCTCCCCTTACCCTGCCTACTTAAAACAGGTAGACAACCGTGCACCAATCACGCAAACACACATGCAGTCTCGTGCACACATTTACACACACAGATAGTTTCACACACATAGAGACAGTAACACACGCAGACAGACAGTCTCACACATACACACACACACCCTGTCTAAGCTCTGTGTGTGTTTAACACACAGACACACAGAGCTAGTACTGCCCACTACTCCCAGCAATGCACCAAGCCTCGCTGCTGCAGACGGGTGGAGGTGGACCTTCTCCTTGCACCCGGTGAAGTCCGCTTCCCTCCTCCAGCTGCAATTGCCCCTCTATTCCTTGCGTGGTTGCCCCTTTAAAAAAGGCGCCCTAGCCTGGCGGCTACCTTGCCTATAGGTGGAGCCTGCCCTGCATGTCAGGCATGTTCTTTGTGCGCAACGGAGTTCCCGGCTGGACGTGCTTGACACGTTCATTGTCGCAAAGGGGTTAATGAAATAATCTAAATATAGAACCTTATTATGCCCGTTTTACTCCAGCAAAGAGGGCTCAATAAGGTTATTTATTTGTAATTTTTCATTAACACATTTCTATTTAAAAATGTAAGTTTTTTTATGATATTTGTACTAGGAGCAAGATTGAAAATACTGTAGATTTTCCATAAAATTTGTATTAAACACAAAAGATATGGCATTGAATTATAAAGGAAACAAATAATTACTGCCTGATTTAAGTAAGCATTGTTCCAAACATGTAACTAAAGTAAAATTAATTTAATGTAATTACTAATATTAATGTGAATTTACTGTATTTAAATAGTTTTTGCACTTCAGTCTAGGTGATAACACATCAATTTAGAACCGTCTTGCAACATAAAGCTGTGATGATGTAAATATTCAATGTTAACCATGCCCTGCCAACCACCTACCCATTTCCTTATAAAGGCATTGTTGGTCAATGGGCATGGCACTGCATCATAATGGCTACAGTGTATATATAGGAGAAGCTTGTGTTACAGAGCCTTAATGTGGCAGTGAAGCCATTAGTTTGCAAGGCTCATGTATAAAGGGTATATGAACCTTGGAAACTGATGGTTTCATTATTTTCCCCGTGTGTCCGAGGACTTCAAGGTCCCATCAACAGGATCATCTCATGGCTGAGGAACAAGACGGAAGGATGCTACAATCATCGCAGGATCCATGACATTGTATAGTATAGTAAGTTATATTTTTATATTACGTTCTATACTATACAATTGCATGAGCCTGTCATGGACGTCATGTCCCAGAATCATTTTTAAAATCATTAGCCCCGGTCCAGGGTTGTACAGCCGATCACTGTTTTTTCAGATCCAGGAAGGTTTTTTTTTACTTGTTACACAAGTTTTTTTTTGCCTTCCTCTGGATCACTTGGCTTGGACTTTAAAAATGAAATTAAAGAAAACTTTAAAACCTTTTCTTGTGTGATGTCTTTATTTACACTTGCATTATCACACATAGTCATTAGCCCCGATCCAGGGTTGTGCAGCTGACCGCTGTTTTTCAGGGTCAGGAAGGAATTTTTTACTTGTCAATCATGTTTTTTGCCTTCCTCTGGATCATTTGGCTTAGGTACACAATAAAAATACAATAAAAATTATTTTAACATTTTGAATCATTGTTGTTGTCTCTTCTCTTGCGTGGTGTATTCATTTTACTCTTGCATCATTGGCAAAATGGCTGATCGCTCAAATACCCGATTGTATTACCAAATGCTATTTTTCTTGGGTCAGGAAGGATTTTATATTAAATATCACTCAAGATTTTTTTACGTCCTCTGGATTATTTGGCTTAAGAGAAAAAATATAAAACTCTCTCTTCCTTTGTTCAAACCAAAGATGAGGAAAGACATGACCGAAGATTCAGATCAACATGTCCGCCTCCTAAGGGAGCAAAGAGGGCTCAATAAAGTACTTTATCTGTTTCATTTCATTAAAGCGTTCCTATTTAAAACATATAATTTTGATGTAATTCTTCATTTAAACATAAGTATATATTTTCCCAAGTTGTTCTTAAAGGGTCTATGCCATCGTGGAATGCCCTGCGTTTAAAGCATAAGTTGCTCTGGGTAAGTTTTCTTGGGGTTTATCTCGTAATAGATGAGGGATGAAAACAAGGTCAAGAAGGTGAAATATTGCATAGGTAGGGTGTTTGGAAACATACAAGGCTGTTAAAGAATGTGGTCAATAATATCCAATAAATAGGAGATGATCATAAGGGAATACACATATGTCCCCTCGTACTTGCCATTCCAATCCCCAGACCTGCCATTTTGATCCCAAGAATTGCTAGTCTGATGCCCAGACTTCAGAGGCGTTGCTAGGTTTCCAAAAGATCTGGGGCTATAGCCCATAAGACTTTTTTAGTTTTTTATATGGAACCATACGGGCACTTACCAATATATGCTCATCGCTCTGAGCTTCATGCCGGTTTTGTAATTTAGGAGCCTTCACAGGGCCGGTCCTTCAATGGTGCAGCTGCCGCAGGCGGCACCCTGGCAGGGGCGGCACTTTGCTGCTCTATGCAGCAGTCTTTTTTTTTTCTTGTGTCCAGGGGAGCTTGATTGAAGGAGGTCTCAGCCAATCAGGTGAGACTTCTCAACTCTCCTGATCGGCTGAGAGTTCCGAAGCCTCCCATGATTGGCTGAGACCTCTATTACACTGCGCTCAAAGCAAAGAGATGCCTGCAGCAAGTAAGTTAAAAACGGACAGTGTGTGAATGAGTGTGTGCATGTCAGTGTGAGTATGTGCATGTCAGTGTGAGTGTGTGCATGTCAGTGTGAGTGTGTGCATGTCAGTGTGAGTGTGTGCATGTCAGTGTGAGTGTGTGCATGTCAGTGTGAGTGAGAGTGTGTGTGTCAGTGTGAGTATCTGCATGTCAGTGTGAGTGTGTGCATGTCAGTGTGAGTGTGTGCATGTCAGTGTGAGTGAGAGTGTGTGCATGTCAGTGTGAGTGTGTGCATGTCAGTGTGAGTGAGTGTGTGCATGTCAGTGTGAGTGAGTGTGTGCGAGTGTGTGCATGTCATTGTGAGTGTGTGCATGTCAGTGTGAGTGTGTGCATGTCAGTGTGAGTGTGTGCATGTCAGTGCAGTGTGAGTGAGAGTGTGTGCATGTCAGTGTGAGCGAGAGTGTGTGTATGTCAGTGTGAGCAAGAGTGTGTGTATGTCAGTGTGAGCAAAAGTGTGTGTATGTCAGTGTGAGCAAGAGTGTGTGTACGTCAGTGTGAGCGAGAGTGTGTGTATGTCAGTGTGAGCGAGAGTGTGTGTATGTCAGTGTGAGTGTGTTGTGTGTGTATGTTTGTAACTGGCTGTGTGTGTGTGCGTATATGTATGTAACTGGCTGTGTATGTGTTGTGTGTGTATCTTTGTAACTTCCTGTGTGTGTGTTGTGTGTGTGTGTATGTGTGTGTATGTAACTGGCTGTGTATGTGTTGTGTGTGTATGCATGTAACTGGCTGTGTATGTGTTGTTGTGAATATGTATGTAACTGGCTGTGCATGTGACGTGTGGGACACATTAAGGAATTATTATTAAGGAATTATTTTTTTATTTAAAAAAATAAAAAACTTGCGGACTGGTGTGTGTGTGTAACTGGCTGTGTATGTGACTGACTGGATGTCTGTGAGGTGTGTGCATGTGAATGTCTCTATTACACTGCGCTCAAAGCAAAGAGATGCCTGCAGCAGGTAAGTTAAAAACGGACAGTGTGTGAATGAGTGTGTGCATGTCAGTGTGAGTATGTGCATGTCAGTGTGAGTGTGTGCATGTTAGTGTGAGTGTGTGCATGTCAGTGTGAGTGTGTGCATGTCAGGGAGAGTGTGTGTGTCAGTGTGAGTATCTGCATGTCAGTGTGAGTGTGTGCATTTCAGTGTGAGTGTGTGCATGTCAGTGTGAGTGAGTGTGTGCATGTCAGTGTGAGTGAGTGTGTGCGAGTGTGTGCATGTCAGTGTGAGTGTGTGCATGTCAGTGTGAGTGTGTGCATGTCAGTGCAGTGTGAGTGAGAGTGTGTGCATGTCAGTGTGAGCGAGAGTGTGCATGTCAGTGTGAGCGAGAGTGTGTGCATGTCAGTGTGAGCGAGAGTGTGTGTATGTCAGTGTGAGCAAGAGTGTGTGTATGTCAGTGTGAGCAAAAGTGTGTGTATGTCAGTGTGAGCAAGAGTGTGTGTACGTCAGTGTGAGCGAGAGTGTGTGTATGTCAGTGTGAGCGAGAGTGTGTGTATGTCAGTGTGAGTGTGTTGTGTGTGTATGTATGTAACTGGCTGTGTGTGTGTGTGTATATGTATGTAACTGGCTGTGTATGTGTTGTGTGTGTATCTTTGTAACTTCCTGTGTGTGTGTTGTGTGTGTGTGTATGTGTGTGTATGTAACTGGCTGTGTATGTGTTGTGTGTGTATGCATGTAACTGGCTGTGTATGTGTTGTTGTGAATATGTATGTAACTGGCTGTGCATGTGACGTGTGGGGCACATTAAGGAATTATTATTAAGGAATTATTTTTTTATTTAAAAAAATAAAAAATGTGCTGACTGGTGTGTGTGTGTAACTGGCTGTGTATGTGACTGACTGGATGTCTGTGAGGTGTGTGCATGTGAATGTCTCTATTACACTGCGCTCAAAGCAAAGAGATGCCTGCAGCAGGTAAGTTAAAAACGGACAGTGTGTGAATGAGTGTGTGCATGTCAGTGTGAGTATGTGCATGTCAGTGTGAGTGTGTGCATGTCAGTGTGAGTGTGTGCATGTCAGTGTGAGTGTGTGCATGTCAGTGAGAGTGTGTGCATGTCAGTGTGAGTGAGAGTGTGTGCATGTCAGTGTGAGTGTGTGCATGTCAGTGTGAGTGAGAGTGTGCATGTCAGTGTGAGTGAGTGTGTGCGAGTGTGTGCATGTCAGTGTGAGTATGTGCATGTCAGTGTGAGTGTGTGTGTCAGTGTGAGTATCTGCATGTCAGTGTGAGTGTGTGCATTTCAGTGTGAGTGTGTGCATGTCAGTGTGAGTGAGTGTGTGCATGTCAGTGTGAGTGAGTCTGTGCGAGTGTGTGCATGTCAGTGTGAGTGTGTGCATGTCAGTGTGAGTGTGTGCATGTCAGTGCAGTGTGAGTGAGAGTGTGTGCATGTCAGTGTGAGCGAGAGTGTGTGCATGTCAGTGTGAGCGAGAGTGTGTGCATGTCAGTGTGAGCGAGAGTGTGTGTATGTCAGTGTGAGCAAGAGTGTGTGTATGTCAGTGTGAGCAAAAGTGTGTGTATGTCAGTGTGAGCAAGAGTGTGTGTACGTCAGTGTGAGCGAGAGTGTGTGTATGTCAGTGTGAGCGAGAGTGTGTGTATGTCAGTGTGAGTGTGTTGTGTGTGTATGTATGTAACTGGCTGTGTGTGTGTGTGTGTATATGTATGTAACTGGCTGTGTATGTGTTGTGTGTGTATCTTTGTAACTTCCTGTGTGTGTGTTGTGTGTATGTGTTGTGTGTGTATGCATGTAACTGGCTGTGTATGTGTTGTTGTGAATATGTATGTAACTGGCTGTGCATGTGACGTGTGGGACACATTAAGGAATTATTATTAAGGAATTATTTTTTTATTTAAAAAAATAAAAAACTTGCTGACTGGTGTGTGTGTGTAACTGGCTGTGTATGTGACTGACTGGATGTCTGTGAGGTGTGTGCATGTGAATGTCTCTGTGTATGTATGCTTTTCTGATGTGCCATTGTCTGGCTCCTACATTTTTTTGCTGGCTCCTAAAACTAAATAAAATTTGTCAAGCCCTGATATAAACATAAATCCTTCCTATGCTGTTTGGCAGTCCTGTAATAAAACATGTCACACATACACATAAAACACATGTGTGATGTTATTTATTACAGGACTGCTAAACAGGATAGGAATGATTTATGATTATATATATATATATATATATATATATATATATATATATATATAGCATAAATCATTATGCATATATAGCATAAATCAATTATTTACATCCACCTTTGTGTATTTAAGCTATATATTGTTGGTTTGAGGTTCCTTATTATATGACTGCCAAACAGCATAGGAAGGATTTATGTTACATATATATATATATATGTAACATAAATCATTCCTATGCTGTTTGGCAGTCCTGTAATAAGGAACCTCAAACCAACAATATATAGCTTAAATACACAAAGGTGGATGTACATAAGTGACCCCAACCCTCCCCTCTCTCCACCATATCCAGAGCTTACCTGAGTGGGAATAGACCTGCTCTGTATCTCCCACACGGTGACAAGCAAAAAGTGTAGTCTCAGCGCACAGTGTCTGGACACTTCAATAGATCAATCAGTGATATGTGACAAAAATGTGAAAAATGATAATAAATCTTTCGTGAGGAAAAAGTGGATCAACAAAAACAATGCACTTATACAATGAAACACAATAGTGCAATATAAACGTGTAAATACTTATAATGGAAGATGTAGTCCTTAAGGTAAACCTGTAAAAATATAAATGAAATACACAATGGTGCAGAATGTATAGTACTGTAGGTTAGCACTTCTATTAGTGAAGAAATCCACTCACAAGATGAGCTCCTAACTACATAGGAGCTTGGTACAGGTGAGTGTATATATATATATATATACTTGCCCCCTCCACGGATGGTAACTTTCAGATTTCAGTGATGACACAGATGATCAGTGTTTTGTAGAAAAAGATCTTTTAATCCGAATGAGGCAAGAAAAATGTGAACAAAAAACACTTGGAGAGAAAAAGAGTCCTGTTTAGACGTTAGCTCCGTGCGCCTCTGTGCCTCGTCTGGACTTCCTGGTTCAATCAAACCCCGCTGGTACGGTAGCTCTCAGTGTTCAGAATAGCCCAACGCGTTTCGTCCAGTCTCGGACTTCATCAGGGGAAAATGTCAATGTTAGCAATGTGTTCGGTTTATATACCTCTCCATATCGTTCGTATTAACACTTAATACGAACGTTTACTCCTTATGTAAACCGAAAGTATTTCGTCTGTGCAGTTCCCATTCGGCTTATGATAAAACCGAACAGCCTTCAAAAAACGAAAGTCTTTCTGTGTTGTTTCCAGTTCGGTTTAACTAGTTCGTATAATACATAGTAATAAGAACTTCGAACTTGTGTATTTCGTTCTAATGCAAGTCCCCAGCGTAGTATTCACATGACTCCTCCGTTCCATTCATTAAAAAGAAACATGATTACAATTTATTATAAAAGCCCATATTCATTCCGAATGGATGATGGGGTGCATTTAAAAATATATATATTTTATTACTGCATGATAGCCTCTATAAAATTAGAAAAGGATAATATATATAAAAAATATATAAAAATATATAATGATATATATATGAATACACACATAAAAACACACATAAAGAATATAAATATAAAAAAATAAAAACATATATGTTGAAAAACGCATACCCTCCGTTTCTACAACATATTTGATGAAGAAATATATCTCAGCCATACATACAAATAAATAAATGTAAAATAACAGTAGATGGATACACTGTAATGGAGACAAAAAGAAATGTGGCTAAATACACCAGATGTGCATGATATTGTTGCGTATAGTGTATTGTAAAAGCCGAATAAACTATAAAAATGCCTTCAATTCAAAATCCAGGTTTATACCATCCGGATTTAGGGTATGTAGGTTATAGATCCAGAAAGCTTCTCTTTGGAGATAGGTCAAGGAAGCTCCTCCAAAGAGAAGGAGTAAACGTTCGTATTAAGTGTTAATACGAACGATATGGAGAGGTATATAAACCGAACACATTGCTAACATTGACATTTTCCCCTGATGAAGTCCGAGACTGGACGAAACGCGTTGGGCTATTCTGAACACTGAGAGCTACCGTACCAGCGGGGTTTGATTGAACCAGGAAGTCCAGACGAGGCACCGAGGCGCACGGAGCTAACGTCTAAACAGGACTCTTTTTCTCTCCAAGTGTTTTTTGTTCACATTTTTCTTGCTTCATTCGGATTAAACGATATTTTTCTACAAAACACTGATCATCTGTGTCATCACTGAAATCTGAAAGTTACCATCCGTGGAGGGGGCAAGTATATATATATATATATATATATACACTCACCTGTACCAAGCTCCTATGTAGTTAGGAGCTCATCTTGTGAGTGGATTTCTTCACTAATAGAAGTGCTAACCTACAGTACTATACATTCTGCACCATTGTGTATTTAATTTATATTTTTACAGGTTTACCTTAAGGACTACATCTTCCATTATAAGTATTTACACGTTTATATTGCACTATTGTGTTTCATTGTATAAGTGCATTGTTTTTGTTGATCCACTTTTTCCTCACGAAAGATTTATTATCATTTTTCACGTTTTTGTCACATATCACTGATTGATCTATTGAAGTGTCCAGACACTGTGCGCTGAGACTACACTTTTTGCTTGTTTCCATTTGCACAGTTTTTGAAGCTGTCTGTTGCTATTTGTTACAGCTGCCGGTGTCAGGTGGACACGTGTTTTATATTATTCACTATATTGTGATTTGCAGCACATATTTTGGTTTGCTCATCCAGTTCAGTGTTTTATTAGTCTCTCCCACACGGTGACAGCCTGCAAGGATTCCTTCAGAGCTGCTTAACTGTCCCACGTGGAGCTTCCTTCACATCCCTGTGATGATGCTGTGTAAAAGCCCTGCACTGATAGGATGCTCAGTGATGTGTCAGCCAATCAGTGCAGGGCTTTCACACACAGAAATGATGCTGTTTAAAAGCCCTGCACTGATTGGCTGACACATCACTCAGCCTCCTATCAGTGTAGGGCTTTCACACACTGTCGTGGGATGTCAGGGGGCGGAGCTATAACGGAGCTGCAAAGACTCGGGGCTTTGCTCATTACATTCGGGGCTTCAGCCCCCTTAGCCCACCCCTAGCGACGCCTCTGCCAGACTTGCCAGAAAGACATGACCAAAGATTCAGATCAACATGTCCACCTCCTGATGTGATCACTGAGCTGCTACCGCTAGGAAGGGCCATCTACCTGCTCCACGCATCTATCAGGTGAGTTAGGCAAACTCGAGGCCCCTCAAGCGCGAGGCCTTAGGTGGCTTCTTAAGTTGCCTGATTAGAGAGCCGCCTCTGATAGTTAGCAATGCTTAGAGAAACTAAACAGATGTGATGTAACATTCTATACAGAAATAATTACATTAAATGACAACTGTAGTGAAAATTTAAGTTTTGTTTAATTGAAGGATCGCATGAAGTGTGTGCATTTTAACCCCTTAACGCATGTGGACGTATATATACGTCCTGAAAAGCATGGTCCTTAAGGACCATGAGGACGTATATATACGTCCTCCGTTTTCATGTAGTGTTGCGCTCATTAGCGCAACACTACATGTCTGTAGCTACTCTCAGAGGCTGCTTCGGATCCGAAGCAGCCTCTGAGAGGGCTTTCAGCCCCCCCTCGACCCCCCCGTGCGCATACGATCACAGCGAATGTGATCGTATGCGCGCAAACACACATAGGCAGTGAAAGCTGATCACTGCCTATGTGTGTTAAAGTGTTGCAATGATGCCTCTATCGAGGCATCATGCAACACAATCTGTGCCCTCCTGGGCACCGCGATCACCCGGTGATCGCGGGTGTGTGCTGTTTCGGAGGAGCATGCTCCTCCGATACAGCATGCCCAGAGGAGAGCGACGGAAGACAGAAAAAAAAAATCTCTTCCGTCGCTCTGAAACCGCTACTTGACTGCCCCTACAGGCAGTTAGACGGTATTACATTTAAAAATAGAAAATTAAATAAATAAATTAAATAAATAAATAAATGGAAAAAGCTAACCCTTGATCTACTGAACCTAGATCTAGGGTTAGGGTCACAAATAGGGTAATAATTAGGGTTAAATGGGGGTTCGGATGATTACAAGGGTTAGATTAAGGGGTGGGGGTCAATTTAGGGTTAGATTAAATTTAGAGTTGGGGTAAATTTAGGGTTCGGGTTAAAAAAATCACTGTAGAAAAAAATGGTTAGAAAACAAAAAAAACACTAATATTGTTTATTGCCCTATTACGTGAAATAAAACATAGACAAACAAGGAAACATTGATATTGCTAAACTCAGGACAAATAGTAGAAATATATAGACGGGGTCTTTTTTACCATTTGTAATTGTGTAAAAAAAAAAATCAGGTCAAAGTTGGAAAAAGTGTTTTTTATGGCATATTTTCATCATATTTTATATTTTTTTAATAGTAAATGATATCATATGATGAAAATAATAGTATCAAATGAAAGCCCTATCTGTCCTTTAAAAAATGATATATAATTTGTGTGGGTGGACTGAACACAAAGAAAGAAATTCACAGTTCAGTAAACGTATGACAAAAATAATGGAATTCTGGTCTTCAAGGCACGTCAAATGCAACATAGCACTCGGTCACTAAGGGGTTAAATAGAAATGTTTAATCCCTTAGCAAGGATTTGGCTTTGTTTCTCATGGAAGTTCACCATGGGATAGAAAGGAACTGTACAAAAAAGATGGTTTGCATCTTTCTCAAAAGGGAACGAATGTTCTCAGTGAGCAGTTCAGAGGTTTTGCTAGGAGGTTTTTAAACTAAAAGAGGGGGGCAAAATGGCGATAAAACATCAATCCAATTGCCCCCCAAAACAGGGACAGAAGGTACCTGTAGTCAGTGTGCTAAAAAATGACAAGCTTAGAGTCATGTCTACAAATGCTCACAGTTTAGGGAATAAGATCCATGAACTTGTGGCAATATTGGCAACTGAGAATGGAGATTTAGTGGCTGTTACTGAGACATGGTATAATGAAAAACATGACTGGGACATATCAATACCAGGGTACTCTTTATATAGAAAAGACAGAGAAGGTAAAAAAGGGGAGGGGTGGCCCTGTATGTGAGGGATAGCTTAAAATGTAACAAAATACAAGTTAGTGAGGCGAACATAGAGTCAGTTTGGGTTACATTAGAATTTGGTAATCATATGGTAACTCGGGTAGGTGTGATTTATAGGCCCTCTGGACAAATAGAGGAGTTAGATAATCTACTAGTTGAGGAAATAGCTAAAATGACAATGAAGGGAGAAGTGATCATCATGGGTGACTTTAATCTTTCTGATGTGAGCTGGAAATACAAAATAGCTACTTGCGCCAGGAGTACGCATATCCTAAACTCCCTACTGGGATTATCTCTGAAACAAGTAGTGGAGGAGCCAACTCGAAAGCAGGCCATACTAGACTTAGTGTTCACAAATGGAGATTTGTTATCAGATATTACTGTAGGTGAAAGTTTAGGATCTAGTGATCACCACACAGTGTGGTTTAATATGTGTGGTTTAACAGTGACGCAGTCACATCACACAAAAACAAAAGTTTTAGATTTTAGAAAAACAGACTTTTCTAAAATTAGATTAGGTGTAAAGGAGTCATTATCAGACTGGAGCAATTTAAATGGAGTCCAGGAGAAATGGGATTATCTAAACGTTGCACTACTGAAGGAAACAGAAAATTGCATAAGGCTTGTCAGTAAGAGCAAAAAATTGAAGAAACCACTGTGGTACTCTGCAGAGGTGGCTAAAATAGTAAAAAATAAAAAGCTAGCATTTCATAATTATAAAAATACTCAGAGTGAGGAAGATAGAAAGATCTATAAGAGTAGGCAGAAAGAGGCAAAGCAAGCTATAAGAGCTTCCAAAGCGCACACAGAAAAGACTATGGCCCAGTCAGTGAAAAAGGGAAAAAAACATTTTTTAGATACATAAATGAGAAAAGGAAAGTAAAACAAGGATTAGTTAGATTCAAAACAAAAGAAGGATGCTATGTAGAAGAGGATAAAGGCTTAGCAGACTGTTTTTACAAATGAAAATGAGGGTAAGGGACCTCATTTAGGGAAAAAGACTAATGAGTCTTTTGATGCATGTAAGTTTACAGAGGAAGAGGTTTTACTTCAGCTGTCTAAAGTAAAGACAAATAAGTCCATGGGACCTAATGGGATACATCCAAAGTTATTAAAAGAACTTAGTGGTGTACTAGCAAAACCGTTAACAGATTTATTTAACCAATCATTGTTAACGGGAGTAGTTCCAGAAGATTGGAAATTAGCTAATGTTGTGCCCATTCACAAGAAAGGTAGTAGGGACGAGGCGGGCAACTATAGACCAGTAAGTCTTACTTCAGTAGTGGGGAAAATAATGGAAACCTTGTTAAAAAATAGGATTGTTGAACATCTAAAGTCGCTTGGATTTCAAGATCAGAGACAGCATGGGTTTACTTCAGGGAGATCATGCCAAACTAATCTTATTGATTTTTTTGATTGGGTGACTAAAATAATAGATCAGGGTGGTGCAGTAGACATTGCTTACCTAGATTTCAGTAAGGCTTTTGACACTGTCGCACATAGAAGGCTTATTAATAAACTGAAATCTTTGAATTTGGATTTCAATATTGTTGAATGGATTAGACAATGGCTGAGTGACAGGCAACAGTGGGTTGTATTCAATGGGGTATATTCGATGCAAGGTCTTGTTACTAGTGGGGTACCTCAGGGATCTGTACTTGGACCCATTCTTTTTAATATTTTTATTAGCGATATTGCAGAAGGTCTTGTTGTCAAAGTATGTATTTTTGCTGATGATACAAAGATTTGCAGCAGGGTTGATATTCATGGAGGGATAAGCCAAATGGCAAATGATTTAGCTACACTAGAAAAATGGTCAGAGCAGTGGCAACTGACATTTAATGTGGACAAGTGCAAGATTATGCACCTTGGGTGTAAAAACCCAAAAGCTGAATATAGACTACTTGGTACAGTCCTAACCTCAACATCTGAGGAAAGGGATTTAGGAGTAATAATTTCAGAGGACTTGAAGGTAGGTAGGCAATGCAATAGAGCAGCAGGAAATGCTAGCAGAATGCTTGGTTGTGTGAATGGTCACTTTTTCCCTGGGTACTTCACACAGGAATGAAGAGTCAAAGAAATGAGACCAGGCCCAGATTCTGAGTTGAATAAGCAATGAAGTTTATTACAAACGTACGTAGGGTGGCGTCTGCACAGACTGCCCTGCCGCACCCTTCTCAACACACATCTTTATAGTAAAACAGAACAGCATAATTTCATAATGCACGGCTAATAGAAGCATATGATTGGTTATAATTTGTCGCAGTGCCACGTATCATCTTAATAAAACCACATTGTTTGCCAGTTTAACTTACTGGAATAATCTAGAAAGACCACCTGATCATTGCGGTTGTACCCTGGCTACATCCTGTACTTCTCAGACATAGTTGAGCAAGCCTGGTTTCCTGTGAAATATCCCAACACTAGAAGCAAAACTCACTTATACGTTCCCCTTATAATACTGATGGGAAACATACATGGCTTCTCCTTCTGGACCATCATTTGCTAGAGGCATCCGATTTAAGTTTAGTGAAATAGTTTCCAGGTATGAATCATAACTGAGGATGGGCACAAAATAGCTTTGTGCAGTTAAGGGTGATCAAATCAACTTCAGAGAAGGGAATACTTAAAGATGACTGTATTCAAAACAGGGAGCATGACCGCAGATCCAGCCAAATTAATTTAAACCTAGGGCTTTATAAATACCTCTGGTTAATTCTAAGGGGTAAACATGATTGAGGTAGAGATAATTAATCATGTGTCTAAAAATACTTTCTTGATACACATATATTGCAAACAAAGAAATGGTTAATGAAAAATAAACAATTTCCTTTTCGTTTCCTGCTGAGGGTCGCCACATGATGTCAAGTTCACGAGCGGCCCTTGCCAATCTCGGCTTACGTTGGTTAACCAGCTGGGATTATTGTGCCCGAAGGAATGGTTAACTTATTTGTTCCTTGGGGTTTGTACCAATCTTAAAATTTGAGCTCCTTTCTTTTCCGCTTGGGTTGAGAAATGCTCTTTCATCATTAGATTTCAGTTGGTGCATGGTGCACTTTGAGACTGTCTTTTGTTGGCTGTACAGCTTTGATCTGTATTATACAAAGACTCAAAACAATTTCATTATTAACATGCAACATTTAACATAATTTACATATATGTTTTCTGCTACCAGTACCCATAAAAATGTATGTATCTGGTCTGGTTGCAACTTATTTAGCAATCAGATTTACCCTCTGACTCTTTGTCTGTACAGCCAGGAGCAATAAATCATGTAGAAAAACTTGCACATAAAAGCAATAGGAGAGGGTGAGAGAGACAGATACCTGCATAGTCACCAAATTGTGCCAACACCATACACAACACCAAAAACATATCTAAAATCTATATAATAGATTTAAAATTAGAATTTTACCTTACTGATATTCAATATCTGGCAACAGTAGTTGTTCCTGCAATCTGTCCCTGATATTTCTTACTCCATGCATCTGAGTCAAAACACCTGCTGCATGTCCTTGATTTTCATGACAAAACTGATAAAAATTCATAGTGAGCAACCCTAGTATCAGTGCTGAACACAAAGCTTCCTTTACTGTGTCGACCTCTACCACTTCCACTGGAAGGCTGGCCCATGTATGCACTACCATCTCAGTAAAATTACTTCCTGATATTACTTCTCTTCCTTTACTGAGCTTATTCTCATAAACATATTAGTCAATATATACATTCTTACTTCTCTATTTTATTTGTATAAAGTCCTACTGCTGAGGAGTGATGATCAAACAATAATTTAGAACAAATTCTTCTTTATCAGAAGGTCTTTACACAATACTCACTTAACATTGGCCAATCATTCCCTCTATATTTTACACTCATATAACTTCTCTTGGGCAAATAAAACAATCTGACACAACATAACATTAGTAAATATAATAATATCTTGACAGTTTCTGACAACAACATATTGAAGCTTCTCATATTTAACATATACTATACAATGTTCCACACACGCCATTAAGCCACTCGAAAACTTTGGTTTCTCCTATAATGCAAAAAATTCAGCACTTCCTCTAATTTAGCACTTCCTCTTTTTAAATGACAAACCCTTTCTCTATTATTTTTTTTAACATTCAACTTATAACAAAATACATAACAACTTTCTTTCTTGTTCATGCATTCAAGCACACTTTCTCATATCAACGTATTTAAAACTTAAAAATTACAAAATTATCTCCTACCAAAACAATAATATTTTAACATCTCTTCAACATGCAGCACATAAATTGAAACGTATTATAACAAAACATATGACACGACAAACAGAAGGGGCATAAGCACAAATTGTTTGCAACATTCATAATGCGTGTGTGTGTATGTGCATAGGAATGCTTGAACCAGTATTACTTTCTAACTGTTAATCTGACTCTTCCTAAAATTAAAACATAACATTACATTACATTAATTTATATATCTTCAATAAATTAGATAGTGCAGGAACCAATTCTGTAAACATAAAAAAACTATTTTTAACTATTACTAAGAGAGTAGTACAAGGGTTCCAGAGGGGGAGGAAAATGCTCTGTCTTACGTCCTGTCAAGTCTCTATCATACGGACGCTGGTTATAACTCCTGTCATTTCTAAGGTTCCTTTGTTAACTTGGGGACAGTCGACAACTTATGTCCAGGTCTGTTACAGTTAAAACACACAGAATTTCCTTCTGTCATTTCTCTGTGTCTTGTTACTGGTCGCAAAGGTGGGGGCAGTAGAGGGGAACTTCTAGCTGCTCTCTCCCTAGCTTGCTTATTCCTCTTTAAGCTTTGCATTAACCATTTGCTTCTCATTCTGCTTATTCCTGTAATAAGCCTCTCGATAATAACTATTAAACACTATCCACTCACTAGTGTCTACTTCAAACCCTCGCAAGCGCAAAGTATTTTTCATAGGATTCACAATCCCACTATTGAAACTACCCACATCTGGCCAGACAAACATATTATCACCATCAGATGAGATCTCGAGGTTAGGTAGAAGAGGGTAGGTCTGCACCAGCTGGATCCTGGTTCCGAGGTGTTGGGATCCCGGACGAGCCCCCAACTGTGAATGGTCACTTTTTCCCTGGGTACTTCACACAGGAATGAAGAGTCAAAGAAATGAGACCAGGCCCAGATTCTGAGTTGAATAAGCAATGAAGTTTAATACAAACGTACGTAGGGTGGCGTCTGCACAGACTGCCCTGCCGCACCCTTCTCAACACACATCTTTATAGTAAAACAGAACAGCATAATTTCATAATGCACGGCTAATAGAAGCATATGATTGGTTATAATTTGTCGCAGTGCCACGTATCATCTTAATAAAACCACATTGTTTGCCAGTTTAACTTACTGGAATAATCTAGAAAGACCACCTGATCATTGCGGTTGTACCCTGGCTACATCCTGTACTTCTCAGACATAGTTGAGCAAGCCTGGTTTCCTGTGAAATATCCCAACACTAGAAGCAGAACTCACTTGTACGTCCCCCTCAATTTCCACATAAACCTCTCACTCTCTTTGGGTATCACAAAGGACAAACATGGAAGAAGGCATACAAAATGGAGTCAGTAGGACAAAATGGCTTCCAAGATACAAAATGGCTTCCAGGGAAATTTTATCTTCCACAGTTGCATAGGGAGAGGTATTAGCAGTAGGAAAAGGGAAGTGCTCATGCCATTGTACAGAACACTGGTGAGACCTCACTTGGAGTATTGTACGCAGTACTGGAGACCGTATCTCCAGAAGGATATTGATACTTTGGAGAAAGTTCAGAGAAGGGCTATTAAACTGGTTCATGGGTTGAAGGATAAAACTTACCAGGAAAGGTTAAAGCATCTTAACATGTATAGCTTGGAGGAAAGACGTAACGGGGGGATATGATAGAAACATTTAAATACATAAAGGTAATCAACACAGTAAAGGAAGAGAGTATATTTAAAAGAAGAAAATCTACCACAACTAGAGGACATAGTCTTAAATTATAGGGGCAACGATTTAAAAGTAATATCAGGAAGTATTACTTTACTGAGAGGGTAGTGGATGTATGGAATAGCCTGCCAGCAGAAGTGGTAGAGGTAAACAGAGTCAAGGATTTTAAGCATGCGTGGGATAGACACAAGGCTATCATAGCTATAAGACCGGGAACGGGGGACTAATAAAAGTACTCAAAAAATTGGGCAAACTGGATGGACTGAATGGTTCTTATCTGCAGACACATTCTATGTTTTGTATGTTTCTAAGACATTTTGACCTTGACTTTCCCTTGGTGACAAGGGCTTTTTTTTACATTTCTGGGGTGTTTGTGTTTAGCTGTAATTGTCTTCTTTCTCACATACTGTACACACACAAATTATATGTTGTTTGTATCATCATAAGAAGGACTTTCACTAGATACCAATATGTTCATCATATATTATAATTTACTACAAAAAACTAACTTCTAACTTTCTAAATTTGACCTAAAATATAATTTAGACAAATACAATCATTAAAAAAGACCCCCTCTAAATAGTTTCTAAATGTTGTCCTGAGTTCAGAAATATTCTTGTTTCCATGTTTTTCTGCAGTTTTTTTGCAAGTTATGGGGCAAAAAACAAAAAAAGTGTTGTTTTTTTTCATATATTGACCTTTTTACCCCAACCGGAACGCTAAATTCAACCCTAACCCTAAATTTAACCACCAACTCTAATCCTTATGCTAACCCTTAATATATTTTAAATTAATTGTAACCCTATCCCTTATGCTAACCCTAATTTAATTGTAACCCTAGCTGCTATTCTAACCCTAACACTAGATTTAAGCTAATTAAGTCTTTTTTTTTCACTGTGTTGTTGCTGACTGCCTCTAGGGGCAGTCAAACAACATATTCAGAGCATCGAAAGTGATTTTTTTTTTCACTTTCAAAGCTCTGACCACAAGAGAGCATGCTGCTTCTGCAATATGCTGCCCACGATCGCTCCCGCAGAGCCGGAATTTTGGTGCTGGCTATTGCCTCTAATTCGAAACAATGGAGCCGCACCTTCAGAGTGGTTTTCGCAATCGTTGATCGCAAAAACTGCTCATTTCTCCGCAGGACGTGTCAGCAGGGCCGGTGCAAGGGTTTTTGCCACCCTAGACGAACCCCTATTTTGCCGCCCCCTTGGCTCCGCCTCTTGTCCCTCCCCTTACCCTGCCTACTTAAAACAGGTAGACAACCGTGCATCAATCACGCAAACACACATGCAGTCTCGTGCACACGTTTACACACACAGATAGTCTCACACACATAGAGACAGTAACACACGCAGACAGACAGTCTCACACATACACACACACACCCTGCACACAGAGCTAGTACTGCCCGCTACTCCCAGCAATGCACCAAGCCTCGCTGCTGCAGACGGGTGGAGGGGGACCTTCTCCTTGCACCCGGTGAAGTCCGCTTCCCTCCCCCAGCTGCAATTGCCCCTCTATTCCTTGCGTGGTTGCCCCTTTAAAAAAGGCGCCCTAGCCTGGCGGCTACCTTGCCTATAGGTGGAGCCTGCCCTGCATGTCAGGCATGTTCTTTGTGCGCAACGGAGTTCCCGGCTGGACGTGCTTGACACGTTCATTGTCGCAAAGGGGTCTGTCTAAGCTCTGTGTGTGTTTAACACACAGACACACAGAGCTAGTACTGCCCGCTACTCCCAGCAATGCACCAAGCCTCGATGTCGCAAAGGGGTTAATGAAATAATCTAAATATAGAACCTTATTATGCCCGTTTTACTTCAGCAAAGAGGGCTCAATAAGGTTATTTATTTGTAATTTTTCATTAACACATTTCTATTTAAAAATGTAAGTTTTTTTATGATATTTGTACTAGGAGCAAGATTGAAAATACTGTAGATTTTCCATAACATTTGTATTAAACACAAAAGATATGGCATTGAATTATAAAGGAAACAAATAATTACTGCCTGATTTAAGTAAGCATTGTTCCAAACATGTACCTAAAGTAAAATTAATTTAATGTAATTACTAATATTAATGTGAATTTACTGTATTTAAATAGTTTTTGCACTTCAGTCTAGGTGATAACACATCAATTTAGAACCGTCTTGCAACATAAAGCTGTGATGATGTAAATATTCAATTACTGCTGCTATACCCGGCGAGCAAAAATGCTGTCCCCCCCAGATTTGTGGGGGTTCCTACACCCATGAAGGTACCTGTAGTCAGTGTGCTAAAAAATGATAAGCTTAGGGTCATGTCTACAAATGCTCACAGTTTAGGGAATAAGATCCATGAACTCATGCCCGGACTGGGACAAAAAATAGGCCCGGGCATTTAAGACTGAGCAGCCCATTTTAATTTTTTTGTTAAACCAAATGGATAATTATAACAAATATAATATACTGGTGTCTTGCTGTCTATTAGTTATATTTATATATATTGCCCCCAATATGCCAGGATATTGCCCCCAATATGCCATGTAATATGCCAGGATATCGCCCCCAATATGCCATGTAATATGCCAGGATATTGCCCCCAATATGCCAGGATATTTCCCCCAATATGCCATGTAATATGCCAGGATATTGCCCCCAATATGCCATGTAATATGCCAGGATATTGCCCCCAATATGCCAGGATATTGCCCCCAATATGCAATGTTATATGCCAGGATATTGCCCCCAATATGCCATGTAATATGCCAGGATATTTCCCCCAATATGCCAGGATATTGCCCCCAATATGCCATTTAATATGCAGGATATTGCCCCCAATATGCCATGTAATATGCCAGGATATTGCCCCCAATATGCCAGGATATTGCCCCCAATATGCCATGTAATATGCCAGAATATCGCCCCCAATATGCCATGTCATATGCCAGGATATTGCCCCCAATATGCCATGTAATATGCCAGGATATTGCCCCCAATGTGCCATGTTATATGCCAGGATATTGCCCCCAATGTGCCATGTTATATGCCAGGATATTGCCCCCAATATGCCATGTTATATGCCAGGATATTGCCCCCAATATGCCAGGATATTGCCCCCAATATGCCATGTAATATGCTAGGATATTGCCCCCAATATTCCATGTAATATGCCAGGATATTGCCCCCAATATGCCATGTAATATGCCAGGATATTGCCCCCAATATGCCATGTTATATGTCAGAATATTGCCCCCAATATTCCATGTTATATGCCAGGATAATGCCCCCAATATACCATGATATTGCCCATATAGTATGCTCGTTATGCCACCCTCCCCTTCCCCAGACCCCAGTAATTACCTCTTTGCTGCTTCGTCTCCCGGTGCTCTGAAGGTGCGTGGCTGTGAGGGAAGCGTTGTGAGCTCCCCTCCAGCCGCGCGGAACAATAAAGTTTTTTGAAAAAAAAGTTCCAACACACTTTATTGACCGAGCGGCTGGAGGGGAGCGCACAACGCTTCCCTCACAGCCACGCAGCTTCAGAGCACCGGGGGACAGAGCAGGAACGAGTTAAGTTTTTTTTTTTTTTTTTGTGCTCTGCTGGGATCTTCCCCGATAGCCAGTCCGGGCCTGCATGAACTTGTGGCAATATTGGCAACTGAGAATGTAGATTTAGTGGCTGTTACTGAGACATGGTATAATGAAAAACATGACTGGGACATATCAATACCAAGGTACTCTTTATATAGAAAAGACAGAGAATGTAAAAAAGGGGGAGGGGTGGCCCTGTATGTGAGGGATAGCTTAAAATGTAACAAAATACAAGTTAGTGAGGCGAACATAGAGTCAGTTTGGGTTACATTAGAATTTGGTAATCATATGGTAACTCGGGTAGGTGTGATTTATAGGCCCTCTGGACAAATAGAAGAGTTAGATAATCTACTAGTTGAGGAAATAGCTAAAATGACAATGAAGGGAGAAGTGATCATCATGGGTGACTTTAATCTTTCTGATGTGAGCTGGAAATACAAAATAGCTACTTGCGCCAGGAGTACGCATATCCTAAACTCCCTACTGGGATTATCTCTAAAACAAGTAGTGGAGGAGCCAACTCGAAAGCAGGCCATACTAGACTTAGTGTTCACAAATGGAGATTTGTTATCAGATATTACTGTAGGTGAAAGTTTAGGATCTAGTGATCACCAGACAGTGTGGTTTAATATAAGAACAGTGACGCAGTCACATTACACAAAAACAAAAGTTTTAGAAAAACAGACTTTTCTAAAATTAGATTAGGTGTAAAGGAGTCATTATCAGACTGGAGCAATTTAAATGGAGTCCAGGAGAAATGGGATTATCTAAAAGTTGCACTACTGAAGGCAACAGAAAATTGCACAAGGCTTGTGAGTAAGAGCAAAATATTGAAGAAACCACTGTGGTACTCTGCAGAGGTGGCTAAAATAGTAAAAAATAAAAAGCTAGCATTTCATAATTATAAAAATACTCAGAGTGAGGAAGATAGAAAGATCTATAAGAGTAGGCAGAAAGAGGCAAAGCAAGCTATAAGAGCTTCCAAAGCGCACACAGAAGAGACTATGGCCCAGTCAGTGAAAAAGGGAAAAAAACATTTTTTAGATACATAAATGAGAAAAGGAAAGTAAAACAAGGATTTGTTAGATTCAAAACAAAAGAAGGATGCTATGTAGAAGAGGATAAAGGCTTAGCAGACTGCGTTAATTTATATTTTTGTTCCGTTTTTACAAATGAAAATGAGGGTAAGGGACCTCATTTAGGGAAAAAGACTAATGAGTCTTTTGATGCATGTAAGTTTACAGAGGAAGAGGTTTTACTTCAGCTGTCTAAAGTAAAGACAAATAAGTCCATGGGACCTGATGGGATACATCCAAAGTTATTAAAAGAACTTAGTGGTGTACTAGCAAAACCGTTAACAGATTTATTTAACCAATCATTGTTAACGGGAGTAGTTCCAGAAGATTGGAAATTAGCTAATGTTGTGCCCATTCCCAAGAAAGGTAGTAGGGACGAGGCGGGCAACTATAGACCAGTAAGTCTTACTTCAGTAGTGGGGAAAATAATGGAAACCTTGTTAAAAAATAGGATTGTTGAACATCTAAAGTCGCTTGGATTTCAAGATCAGAGACAGCATGGGTTTACTTCAGGGAGATCATGCCAAACTAATCTTATTGATTTTTTTGATTGGGTGACTAAAATAATAGATCAGGGTGGTGCAGTAGACATTGCTTACCTAGATTTCAGTAAGGCTTTTGACACTGTCGCACATAGAAGGCTTATTAATAAACTGAAATCTTTGAATTTGGATTTCAATATTGTTGAATGGATTAGACAATGGCTGAGTGACAGGCAACAGTGGGTTGTAGTCAATGGGGTATATTCGATGCAAGGTCTTGTTACTAGTGGGGTACCTCAGGGATCTGTACTTGGACCCATTCTTTTTAATATTTTTATTAGCGATATTGCAGAAGGTCTTGTTGTCAAAGTATGTCTTTTTGCTGATGATACAAAGATTTGCAGCAGGGTTGATATTCATGGAGGGATAAGCCAAATGGCAAATGATTTAGCTACACTAGAAAAATGGTCAGAGCAGTGGCAACTGACATTTAATGTGGACAAGTGCAAGATTATGCACCTTGGGTGTAAAAACCCAAAAGCTGAATATAGACTACTTGGTACAGTCCTAACCTCAACATCTGAGGAAAGGGATTTAGGAGTAATAATTTCAGAGGACTTGAAGGTAGGTAGGCAATGCAATAGAGCAGCAGGAAATGCTAGCAGAATGCTTGGTTGCATAGGGAGAGGTATTAGCAGTAGGAAAAGGGAAGTGCTCATGCCATTGTACAGAACACTGGTGAGACCTCACTTGGAGTATTGTACGCAGTACAGGAGACCGTATCTCCAGAAGGATATTGATACTTTGGAGAAAGTTCAGAGAAGGGCTATTAAACTGGTTCATGGGTTGAAGGATAAAACTTACCAGGAAAGGTTAAAGCATCTTAACATGTAAAGCTTGGAGGAAAGACGTAACGGGGGGATATGATAGAAACATTTAAATACATAAAGGTAATCAACACAGTAAAGGAAGAGAGTATATTTAAAAGAAGAAAATCTACCACAACTAGAGGACATAGTCTTAAATTAGAGGGGCAACGATTTAAAAGTAATATCAGGAAGTATTACTTTACTGAGAGGGTAGTGGATGTATGGAATAGCCTGCCAGCAGAAGTGGTAGAGGTAAACAGAGTCAAGGATTTTAAGCATGCGTGGGATAGACACAAGGCTATCCTGGCTATAAGACCGGGAACGGGGGACTAATAAAAGTACTCAAAAAATTGGGCAAACTGGATGGACTGAATGGTTCTTATCTGCAGACACATTCTATGTTTTGTATGTTTCTAAGACATTTTGACCTTGACTTTCCCTTGGTGACAAGGGCTTTTTTTTACATTTCTGGGGTGTTTGTGTTTAGCTGTAATTGTCTTCTTTCTCACATACTGTACACACACAAATTATATGTTGTTTGTATCATCATAAGAAGGACTTTCACTAGATACCAATATGTTCATCATATATTATAATTTACTACAAAAAACTAACTTCTAACTTTCTAAATTTGACCTAAAATATAATTTAGACAAATACAATCATTAAAAAAGACCCCCTCTAAATAGTTTCTAAATGTTGTCCTGAGTTCAGAAATATTCTTGTTTCCATGTTTTTCTGCAGTTTTTTTGCAAGTTATGGGGCAAAAAACAAAAAAAAGTGTTGTTTTTTTTCATATATTGACCTTTTTACCCCAACCGGAACGCTAAATTCAACCCTAACCCTAAATAAATTTAACCACCAACTCTAATCCTTATGCTAACCCTTAATTTATTTTAAATTAATTGTAACCCTATCCCTTATGCTAACCCTAATTTAATTGTAACCCTAGCTGCTATTCTAACCCTAACACTAGATTTAAGCTAATTAAGTCTTTTTTTTTTTCACTGTGTTGTTGCTGACTGCCTCTAGGGGCAGTCAAACAACATATTCAGAGCATCGAAAGTGATTTTTTTTTTCACTTTCAAAGCTCTGACCACAAGAGAGCATGCTGCTTCTGCAATATGCTGCCCACGATCGCTCCCGCAGAGCCGGAATTTTGGTGCTGGCTATTGCCTCTAATTCGAAACAATGGAGCCGCACCTTCAGAGTGGTTTTCGCAATCGTTGATCGCAAAAAACTGCTCATTTCTCCGCAGGACGTGTCAGCAGGGCCGGTGCAAGGGTTTTTGCCACCCTAGACGAACCCCTATTTTGCCGCCCCCTTGGCTCCGCCTCTTGTCCCTCCCCTTACCCTGCCTACTTAAAACAGGTAGACAACCGTGCATCAATCACGCAAACACACATGCAGTCTCGTGCACACGTTTACACACACAGATAGTCTCACACACATAGAGACAGTAACACACGCAGACAGACAGTCTCACACATACACACACACACCCTGCACACAGAGCTAGTACTGCCCGCTACTCCCAGCAATGCACCAAGCCTCGCTGCTGCAGACGGGTGGAGGGGGACCTTCTCCTTGCACCCGGTGAAGTCCGCTTCCTTCCCCCAGCTGCAATTGCCCCTCTATTCCTTGCGTGGTTGCCCCTTTAAAAAAGGCGCCCTAGCCTGGCGGCTACCTTGCCTATAGGTGGAGCCTGCCCTGCATGTCAGGCATGTTCTTTGTGCGCAACGGAGTTCCCGGCTGGACGTGCTTGACACGTTCATTGTCGCAAAGGAGTCTGTCTAAGCTCTGTGTGTGTTTAACACACAGACACACAGAGCTAGTACTGCCCGCTACTCCCAGCAATGCACCAAGCCTCGATGTCGCAAAGGGGTTAATGAAATAATCTAAATATAGAACCTTATTATGCCCGTTTTACTTCAGCAAAGAGGGCTCAATAAGGTTATATATTTGTAATTTTTCATTAACACATTTCTATTTAAAAATGTAAGTTTTTTTATGATATTTGTACTAGGAGCAAGATTGAAAATACTGTAGATTTTCCATAAAATTTGTATTAAACACAAAAGATATGGCATTGAATTATAAAGGAAACAAATAATTACTGCCTGATTTAAGTAAGCATTGTTCCAAACATGTACCTAAAGTAAAATTAATTTAATGTAATTACTAATATTAATGTGAATTTACTGTATTTAAATAGTTTTTGCACTTCAGTCTAGGTGATAACACATCAATTTAGAACCGTCTTGCAACATAAAGCTGTGATGATGTAAATATTCAATGTTAACCATGCCCTGCCAACCACCTACCCATTTCCTTATAAAGGCATTGTTGGTCAATGGGCGTGGCACTGCATCATAATGGCTACAGTGTATATATAGGAGAAGCTTGTGTTACAGAGCCTTAATGTGGCAGTGAAGCCATTAGTTTGCAAGGCTCATGTATAAAGGGTATATGAACCTTGGAAACTGATGGTTTCATTATTTTCCCCGTGTGTCCGAGGACTTCAAGGTCCCATCAACAGGATCATCTCATGGCTGAGGAACAAGACGGAAGGATGCTACAATCATCGCAGGATCCATGACATTGTATAGTATAGTAAGTTATATTTTTATATTACGTTCTATACTATACAATTGCATGAGCCTGTCATGGACGTCATGTCCCAGAATCATTTTTAAAGTCATTAGCCCCGGTCCAGGGTTGTACAGCCGATCACTGTTTTTTCAGATCCAGGAAGGTTTTTTTTTACTTGTTACACAAGTTTTTTTTTGCCTTCCTCTGGATCACTTGGCTTGGACTTTAAAAATGAAATTAAAGAAAACTTTAAAACCTTTTCTTGTGTGATGTCTTTATTTACACTTGCATTATCACACATAGTCATTAGCCCCGATCCAGGGTTGTACAGCTGACCGCTGTTTTTCAGGGTCAGGAAGGAATTTTTTACTTGTCAATCAAGTTTTTTGCCTTCCTCTGGATCATTTGGCTTAGGTACACAATAAAAATACAATAAAAATTATTTTAACATTTTCAATCATTGTTGTTGTCTCTTCTCTTGCGTGGTGTATTCATTTTACTCTTGCATCATTGGCAAAATGGCTGATCGCTCAAATACCCGATTGTATTACCAAATGCTATTTTTCTTGGGTCAGGAAGGATTTTATATTAAATATCACTCAAGATTTTTTTACTTCCTCTGGATTATTTGGCTTAAGAGAAAAAATATAAAACTCTCTCTTCCTTTGTTCAAACCAAAGATGATGAAAGACATGACCGAAGATTCAGATCAACATGTCCGCCTCCTAAGGGAGCAAAGAGGGCTCAATAAAGTACTTTATCTGTTTCATTTCATTAAAGCGTTCCTATTTAAAACATATAATTTTGATGCAATTCTTCATTTAAACATAAGTATATATTTTCCCAAGTTGTTCTTAAAGGGTCTATGCCATCGTGGAATGCCCTGCGTTTAAAGCATAAGTTGCTCTGGGTAAGTTTTCTTGGGGTTTATCTCATAATAGATGAGGGATGAAAACAAGGTCAAGAAGGTGAAATATTGCATAGGTAGGGTGTTTGGAAACATACAAGACTGTTAAAGAATGTGGTCAATAATATCCAATAAATAGGAGATGATCATAAGGGAATACACATATGCCCCCTCATACTTGCCATTCCAATCCCCAGACCTGCCATTCTGATCCCAAGAATTGCTAGTCTGATGCCCAGACTTGCCAGAAAGACATAACCAAAGATTCAGATCAACATGTCCGCCTCCTAAGGGAGCAAAGAGGGCTCAATAAATTACTTTATCTGTTTCCTTTCATTAAAGTGTTCTTATTTAAAAACACATACCTTACTTTATATGTTTCCTTTCATTAAAGCGTTTCTATTTAAAACATATAATTTAGATGCAATTCTTCATTTAAACATAGATATATATTCCCCAGCAGATGTCCTTAAAGGGTCCATGGCATCGTGGAATTCCCTGCGTTTAAAGCATAAGGAACTCTGGGTAAGTTTTCTTGGGGTTTATCACGTAATAGATGAGGGATGAAAACATGGTCAAGAAGGTGACATATTGCATAGGAAGGGTGTTATGAAAAATGCAAGACTGTTAAAGAATGTGGTCAATAATATCCAATAAATAGGAGATGATCATAAGGGAATACACATATGCCCCCTCATACTTGCCATTCCGAACCCCATACCTGCCATTCTGATCCCCAGAGTTGCCAACCTGATGCCCAGACCTGCCAGAAAGACATGAACCAAGTTTCAGATCAACATGTCCACCTCCTAAGGGAGCAAAGAGGGCTCAATAAATTACTTTATCGGTTTCCTTTCATTAAAGTGTTCTTATTTAAAACACAAACCTTACTTTATCTGTTTCGTTTCATTAAAGCGTTCCCAGATTTGCCCAGATTTGCCAATATGCCCCTCAGACTTGCCATTCTCACCAGCTTACATGAGTTTGCAGTGTCTCTAACTCCATGCACAGATTCCGCATGCAGGAAATGGCTGTGATGTCCCTTCTTGTGCACTGGATCTGACAGCGTGCAGGAAAAGAAGGAGAGTATAAGAGATCATGTGATCACTGAGCTGCTACCGCTAGGAAGGGCCATCTACCTGCTCCACGCATCTATCAGGTGAGTTAGGCAAACTCGAGGCCCCTCAAGCGCGAGGCCTTAGCTGGCTTCTTAAGTTGCCTGATTAGAGAGCCGCCTCTGATAGTTAGCAATGCTTAGAGAAACTAAACAGATGTGATGTAACATTCTATACAGAAATAATTACATTAAATGACAACTGTAGTGAAAATTTAAGTTTTGTTTAATTGAAGGATCGCATGAAGTGTGTGCATTTTAAATAGAAATGTTTAATCCCTTAGCAAGGATTTGGCTTTGTTTCTCATGGAAGTTCACCATGGGATAGAAAGGAACTGTACAAAAAAGATGGTTTGCATCTTTCTCAAAAGGGAACGAATGTTCTCAGTGAGCAGTTCAGAGGTTTTGCTAGGAGGTTTTTGAACTAAAAGAGGGGGGCAAAATGGCGATAAAACATCAATCCAATTGCCCCCCAAAACAGGGACAGAAGGTACCTGTAGTCAGTGTGCTAAAAAATGATAAGCTTAGGGTCATGTCTACAAATGCTCACAGTTTAGGGAATAAGATCCATGAACTCATGCCCGGACTGGGACAAAAAATAGGCCCGGGCATTTAAGACTGAGCAGCCCATTTTAATTTTTTTGTTAAACCAAATGGATAATTATAACAAATATAATATACTGGTGTCTTGCTGTCTATTAGTTATATTTATATATATTGCCCCCAATATGCCAGGATATTGCCCCCAATATGCCATGTAATATGCCAGGATATTGCCCCCAATATGCCATGTAATATGCCAGGATATTGCCCCCAATATGCCAGGATATTTCCCCCAATATGCCAGGATATTGCCCCCAATATGCCAGGATATTGCCCCCAATATGCCATGTTATATGCCAGGATATTGCCCCCAATATGCCATGTAATATGCCAGGATATTGCCCCCAATATGCCATGTAATATGCCAGGATATTGCCCCCAATATGCCAGGATATTTCCCCCAATATGCCAGGATATTGCCCCCAATATGCCATTTAATATGCAGGATATTGCCCCCAATATGCCATGTAATATGCCAGGATATTGCCCCCAATATGCCAGGATATTGCCCCCAATATGCCATGTAATATGCCAGAATATCGCCCCCAATATGCCATGTCATATGCCAGGATATTGCCCCCAATATGCCATGTAATATGCCAGGATATTGCCCCCAATGTGCCATGTTATATGCCAGGATATTGCCCCCAATGTGCCATGTTATATGCCAGGATATTGCCCCCAATATGCCATGTTATATGCCAGGATATTGCCCCCAATATGCCAGGATATTGCCCCCAATATGCCATGTAATATGCTAGGATATTGCCCCCAATATTCCATGTAATATGCCAGGATATTGCCCCCAATATGCCATGTAATATGCCAGGATATTGCCCCCAATATGCCATGTTATATGTCAGAATATTGCCCCCAATATTCCATGTTATATGCCAGGATAATGCCCCCAATATGCCATGATATTGCCCATATATTATGCTTGTTATGCCACCCTCCCCCCCCCCCCTTCCCCAGACCCCAGTAATTACCTCTTTGCTGCTTCGTCTCCCGGTGCTCTGAAGGTGCGTGGCTGTGAGGGAAGCGTTGTGAGCTCCCCTCCAGCCGCGCGGAACAATAAAGTTTTTTTAAAAAAAAGTTCCAACACACTTTATTGACCGAGCGGCTGGAGGGGAGCGCACAACGCTTCCCTCACAGCCACGCAGCTTCAGAGCACCGGGGGACAGAGCAGGAACGAGTTAAGTTTTTTTTTTTTTTTTTGTGCTCTGCTGGGATCTTCCCCGATAGCCAGTCCGGGCCTGCATGAACTTGTGGCAATATTGGCAACTGAGAATGTAGATTTAGTGGCTGTTACTGAGACATGGTATAATGAAAAACATGACTGGGACACATCAATACCAAGGTACTCTTTATATAGAAAAGACAGAGAAGGTAAAAAAGGGGGAGGGGTGGCCCTGTATGTGAGGGATAGCTTAAAATGTAACAAAATACAAGTTAGTGAGGCGAACATAGAGTCAGTTTGGGTTACATTAGAATTTGGTAATCATATGGTAACTCGGGTAGGTGTGATTTATAGGCCCTCTGGACAAATAGAGGAGTTAGATAATCTACTAGTTGAGGAAATAGCTAAAATGACAATGAAGGGCGAAGTGATCATCATGGGTGACTTTAATCTTTCTGATGTGAGCTGGAAATACAAAATAGCTACTTGCGCCAGGAGTACGCATATCCTAAACTCCCTACTGGGATTATCTCTAAAACAAGTAGTGGAGGAGCCAACTCGAAAGCAGGCCATACTAGACTTAGTGTTCACAAATGGAGATTTGTTATCAGATATTACTGTAGGTGAAAATTTAGGATCTAGTGATCACCAGACAGTGTGGTTTAATATAAGAACAGTGACGCAGTCACATCACACAAAAACAAAAGTTTTAGAAAAACAGACTTTTCTAAAATTAGATTAGGTGTAAAGGAGTCATTATCAGACTGGAGCAATTTAAATGGAGTCCAGGAGAAATGGGATTATCTAAAAGTTGCACTACTGAAGGCAACAGAAAATTGCACAAGGCTTGTCAGTAAGAGCAAAATATTGAAGAAACCACTGTGGTACTCTGCAGAGGTGGCTAAAATAGTAAAAAATAAAAAGCTAGCATTTCATAATTATAAAAATACTCAGAGTGAGGAAGATAGAAAGATCTATAAGAGTAGGCAGAAAGAGGCAAAGCAAGCTATAAGAGCTTCCAAAGCGCACACAGAAGAGACTATGGCCCAGTCAGTGAAAAAGGGAAAAAAACATTTTTTAGATACATAAATGAGAAAAGGAAAGTAAAACAAGGATTTGTTAGATTCAAAACAAAAGAAGGATGCTATGTAGAAGAGGATAAAGGCTTAGCAGACTACGTTAATTTATATTTTTGTTCCGTTTTTACAAATGAAAATGAGGGTAAGGGACCTCATTTAGGGAAAAAGACTAATGAGTCTTTTGATGCATGTAAGTTTACAGAGGAAGAGGTTTTACTTCAGCTGTCTAAAGTAAAGACAAATAAGTCCATGGGACCTGATGGGATACATCCAAAGTTATTAAAAGAACTTAGTGGTGTACTAGCAAAACCGTTAACAGATTTATTTAACCAATCATTGTTAACGGGAGTAGTTCCAGAAGATTGGAAATTAGCTAATGTTGTGCCCATTCACAAGAAAGGTAGTAGGGACGAGGCGGGCAACTATAGACCAGTAAGTCTTACTTCAGTAGTGGGGAAAATAATGGAAACCTTGTTAAAGAATAGGATTGTTGAACATCTAAAGTCGCTTGGATTTCAAGATCAGAGACAGCATGGGTTTACTTCAGGGAGATCATGTCAAACTAATCTTATTGATTTTTTTGATTGGGTGACTAAAATAATAGATCATGGTGGTGCAGTAGACATTGCTTACCTAGATTTCAGTAAGGCTTTTGACACTGTCGCACATAGAAGGCTTATTAATAAACTGAAATCTTTGAATTTGGATTTCAATATTGTTGAATGGATTAGACAATGGCTGAGTGACAGGCAACAGTGGGTTGTAGTCAATGGGGTATATTCGATGCAAGGTCTTGTTACTAGTGGGGTACCTGAGGGATCTCTACTTGGACCCATTCTTTTTAATATTTTTATTAGCGATATTGCAGAAGGTCTTGTTGTCAAAGTATGTCTTTTTGCTGATGATACAAAGATTTGCAGCAGGGTTGATATTCATGGAGGGATAAGCCAAATGGCAAATGATTTAGCTAAACTAGAAAAATGGTCAGAGCAGTGGCAACTGACATTTAATGTGGACAAGTGCAAGATTATGCACCTTGGGTGTAAAAACCCAAAAGCTGAATATAGACTACTTGGTACAGTCCTAACCTCAACATCTGAGGAAAGGGATTTAGGAGTAATAATTTCAGAGGACTTGAAGGTAGGTAGGCAATGCAATAGAGCAGCAGGAAATGCTAGCAGAATGCTTGGTTGCATAGGGAGAGGTATTAGCAGTAGGAAAAGGGAAGTGCTCATGCCATTGTACAGAACACTGGTGAGACCTCACTTGGAGTATTGTACGCAGTACTGGAGACCGTATCTCCAGAAGGATATTGATACTTTGGAGAAAGTTCAGAGAAGGGCTATTAAACTGGTTCATGGGTTGAAGGATAAAACTTACCAGGAAAGGTTAAAGCATCTTAACATGTATAGCTTGGAGGAAAGACGTAACAGGGGGGATATGATAGAAACATTTAAATACATAAAGGTAATCAACACAGTAAAGGAAGAGAGTATATTTAAAAGAAGAAAATCTACCACAACTAGAGGACATAGTCTTAAATTAGAGAGGCAACGATTTAAAAGTAATATCAGGAAGTATTACTTTACTGAGAGGGTAGTGGATGTATTGAATAGCCTGCCAGCAGAAGTGGTAGAGGTAAACAGAGTCAAGGATTTTAAGCATGCGTGGGATAGACACAAGGCTATCCTGGCTATAAGACCGGGAACGGGGGACTAATAAAAGTACTCAAAAAATTGGGCAAACTGGATGGACTGAATGGTTCTTATCTGCAGACACATGCTATGTTTCTATGTTTCTAAGATATTTTGACCTTGACTTTCCCTTGGTGACAAGGGCTTTTTTTTTACATTTCTGGGGTGTTTGTGTTTAGCTGTAATTGTCTTCTTTCTCACATACTGTACACACACAAATTATATGTTGTTTGTATCATCATAAGAAGGACTTTCACTAGATACCAATATGTTCATCATATATTATAATTTACTACAAAAAACTAACTTCTAACTTTCTAAATTTGACCTAAAATATAATTTAGACAAATACAATCATTAAAAAAGACCCCCTCTAAATAGTTTCTAAATGCTGTCCTGAGTTCAGAAATATTCTTGTTTCCATGTTTTTCTGCAGTTTTTTTGCAAGTTATGGGGCAAAAAACAAAAAAAGTGTTGTTTTTTTTCATATATTGACCTTTTTACCCCAACCGGAACGCTAAATTCAACCCTAACCCTAAATTTAACCACCAACTCTAATCCTTATGCTAACCCTTAATATATTTTAATTTAATTGTAACCCTATCCCTTATGCTAACCCTAATTTAATTGTAACCCTAGCTGCTATTCTAACCCTAACACTAGATTTAAGCTAATTAAGTCTTTTTTTTTTCTCTGTGTTGTTGCTGACTGCCTCTAGGGGCAGTCAAACAACATATTCAGAGCATCGGAAGTGATTTTTTTTTTCACTTTCAAAGCTCTGACCACAAGAGAGCATGCTGCTTTTGCAATATGCTGCCCACGATCGCTCCCGCAGAGCCGGAATTTTGGTGCTGGCTATTGCCTCTAATTCGAAACAATGGAGCCGCACCTTCAGAGTGGTTTTCGCAATCGTTGATCGCAAAAAACTGCTCATTTCTCCGCAGGACGTGTCAGCAGGGCCGGTGCAAGGGTTTTTGCCACCCTAGACGAACCCCTATTTTGCCGCCCCCTTGGCTCCGCCTCTTGTCCCTCCCCTTACCCTGCCTACTTAAAACAGGTAGACAACCGTGCATCAATCACGCAAACACACATGCAGTCTCGTGCACACGTTTACACACACAGATAGTCTCACACACATAGAGACAGTAACACACGCAGACAGACAGTCTCAAACATACACACACACACCCTGCGGCTACCTTGCCTATAGGTGGAGCCTGCCCTGCATGTCAGGCATGTTCTTTGTGCGCAACGGAGTTCCCGGCTGGACGTGCTTGACACGTTCATTGTCGCAAAGGGGTTAATGAAATAATCTAAATATAGAACCTTATTATGCCCGTTTTACTCCAGCAAAGAGGGCTCAATAAGGTTATTTATTTGTAATTTTTCATTTACACATTTCTATTTAAAAATGTAAGTTTTTTTATGATATTTGTACTAGGAGCAA
Organism: Pelodytes ibericus; assembly: GCA_036172795.1. NCBI lineage: Eukaryota > Metazoa > Chordata > Amphibia > Anura > Pelodytidae > Pelodytes > Pelodytes ibericus. Next base: position 116,188,688 of record CM069863.1, read on the forward strand.
GATTGAAAATACTGTAGATTTTCCATAAAATGTGTATTAAACACAAAAGATATGGCATTGAATTATAAAGGAAACAAATAATTACTGTCTGATTTAAGTAAGCATTGTTCCAAACATGTACCTAAAGTAAAATTAATTTAATGTAATTACTAATATTAATGTGAATTTACTGTATTTAATTAGTTTTTGCACTTCAGTCTAGGTGATAACACATCAATTTAGAACCGTCTTGCAACATAAAGATGTGATGATGTAAATATTCAATGTTAACCATGCCCTGCCAACCACCTACCCATTTCCTTATAAAGGCATTGTTGGTCAATGGGCGTGGCACTGCATCATAATGGCTACAGTGTATATATAGGAGAAGCTTGTGTTACAGAGCCTTAATGTGGCAGTGAAGCCATTAGTTTGCAAGGCTCATGTATAAAGGGTATATGAACCTTGGAAACTGATGGTTTCATTATTTTCCCCGTGTGTCCGAGGACTTCAAGGTCCCATCAACAGGATCATCTCATGGCTGAGGAACAAGACGGAAGGATGCTACAATCATCGCAGGATCCATGACATTGTATAGTATAGTAAGTTATATTTTTATATTACGTTCTATACTATACAATTGCATGAGCCTGTCACGGACGTCATGTCCCAGAATCATTTTTAAATTCATTAGCCCCGGTCCAGGGTTGTACAGCCGATCACTGTTTTTTCAGATCCAGGAAGGTTTTTTTTTACTTGTTACACAAGTTTTTTTTTGCCTTCCTCTGGATCACTTGGCTTGGACTTTAAAAATGAAATTAAAGAAAACTTTAAAACCTTTTCTTGTGTGATGTCTTTATTTACACTTGCATTATCACACATAGTCATTAGCCCCGATCTAGGGTTGTACAGCTGACCACTGTTTTTCAGGGTCAGGAAGGAATTTTTTACTTGTCAATCAAGTTTTTTGCCTTCCTCTGGATCATTTGGCTTAGGTACACAATAAAAATACAATAAAAATTATTTTAACATTTTCAATCATTGTTGTTGTCTCTTCTCTTGCGTGGTGTATTCATTTTACTCTTGCATCATTGGCAAAATGGCTGATCGCTCAAATACCCGATTGTATTACCAAATGCTATTTTTCTTGGGTCAGGAAGGATTTTATATTAAATATCACTCAAGATTTTTTTACTTCCTCTGGATTATTTGGCTTAAGAGAAAAAATATAAAACTCTCTCTTCCTTTGTTCAAACCAAAGATGAGGAAAGACATGACCGAAGATTCAGATCAACATGTCCGCCTCCTAAGGGAGCAAAGAGGGCTCAATAAAGTACTTTATCTGTTTCATTTCATTAAAGCGTTCCTATTTAAAACATATAATTTTGATGCAATTCTTCATTTAAACATAAGTATATATTTTCCCAAGTTGTTCTTAAAGGGTCTATGCCATCGTGGAATGCCCTGCGTTTAAAGCATAAGTTGCTCTGGGTAAGTTTTCTTGGGGTTTATCTCGTAATAGATGAGGGATGAAAACAAGGTCAAGAAGGTGAAATATTGCATAGGTAGGGTGTTTGGAAACATACAAGACTGTTAAAGAATGTGGTCAATAATATCCAATAAATAGGAGATGATCATAAGGGAATACACATATGCCCCCTCATACTTGCCATTCCAATCCCCAGACCTGCCATTCTGATCCCAAGAATTGCTAGTCTGATGCCCAGACTTGCCAGAAAGACATAACCAAAGATTCAGATCAACATGTCCGCCTCCTAAGGGAGCAAAGAGGGCTCAATAAATTACTTTATCTGTTTCCTTTCATTAAAGTGTTCTTATTTAAAAACACATACCTTACTTTATATGTTTCCTTTCATTAAAGCGTTTCTATTTAAAACATATAATTTAGATGCAATTCTTCATTTAAACATAGATATATATTCCCCAGCAGATGTCCTTAAAGGGTCCATGGCATCGTGGAATTCCCTGCGTTTAAAGCATAAGGAACTCTGGGTAAGTTTTCTTGCGGTTTATCACGTAATAGATGAGGGATGAAAACAAGGTCAAGAAGGTGACATATTGCATAGGTAGGGTGTGTGGTAACATACAAGACTGTTAAAGAATGTGGTCAATAATATCCAATAAATAGGAGATGATCATAAGGGAATACACATATGCCACCTCATACTTGCCATTCTGATCCCCAGACCTGCCATTCTGATCCCAAGAGTTGCCAACCTGATGCCCATACCTGCCAGAAAGACATGAATCAAGTTTCAGATCAACATGTCCACCTCCTAAGGGAGCAAAGAGGGCTCGATAAATTACTTTATCTGTTACCTTTCATTAAAGTGTTCTTATTTAAAACACATATCTTACTTTATCTGTTTCATTTCATTAAAGCGTTCCCAGATTTGCCAATATGCCCCTCAGACTTGCCATTCTCACCAGCTTACATGAGTTTGCAGTGTCTCTAACTCCATGCACAGATTGCGCATGCAGGAAATGGCTGTGATGTCCCTTCTTGTGCACTGGATCTGACAGCATGCAGGGAAAAAAGGAGAGTATAAGATATCAGGTGATCACTGAGCTGCTACCTCTAGGAAGGGCCATCTACCTGCTCATCGCATCTATCAGGTGAGTTAGGAAAACTCAAGGCCCGAAAGTGTGAGGCCTTAGGTGGCTTCTTAAGTTGCCTGATTAGAGAGCCGCCTTTGATAATTAGCAATGCTTAGAGAAACTAAACAGATGTGATGTAACATTCTATACACAAATAATTACATTAAATGACAACTGTAGTGAACATATAAGTTTTTTGGGGGGCATGGCCTGCGGATGAAGTGAATGGCTGCTTGAAGCTAGAGCTCCGTCTCCCACCCAGCCATATGAGCAATAACGAGCACAATGAGGCAATGAGGCAATGGCCTCACAAGCCCCACCGGACATGATGGCGCTCTCGCCCACTAGCTCCCTGGAATCAGGGACCAGAGACCTGGACCCCCCTCTGAAGACAGAGCAATCCCTTCGTGCTCTAACACGGCGCTCCAAATCTTCTCCTCAACTCCATGGAAAGAGGACTTCAGCACCCTCTTAACAGAGTTGAAGCAGACGGTGGCTGATGCCATGTTGGGCCTTAAATCTGAAATGGCGCGAATCCAGCAGAAAGTCCATCTTCAGGAAGAGGAATCGACCGTCCAAGCATCTAAAATTGCCGTGGTGGCAAGAATTACGGCACAACACTCCACTTACCTGGCAGATTACCGGAGACGGTTGGAGGACCTCGACAATAGAGGCCGCCGACATAACATCCGCATGATGGGCCTCCCAGAAAGTACAACCCAGGAGGATACTATGGAACTGGTTACCTGTCTCCTCAACGAAGTCCTCGGCCGCCCAAGAGATACAGTGCTGGCAATTGACAGAGCTCATAGGGCCCCCATCAGCCCCCCCACTAGATATTATCTGTTGTGTGACGGACTTTACCCTCAAAGAACATATTATGAAGAAGGCCAGAGAAATGGGTACTATAACGTTTGACAATCAAGCCATCACGTTATTCCAGGACCTCTCGGACCTGACACTCCAAGCTAGACGTGCTCTGAGACCCCTCACCCTGGAGCTACAGAGGCGGAACATCTCGTATTACTGGGGTCACCCCTATCGTCTTAAGGTGAGAAACGAAGAAGACCTTCAGACACTCCAGTACTACCAGGTTTCCTGAGAGAATTGAACTTACCAGACATCAGAATTGCGGACTGGAGTTTACCAGAAACCCGCCAGCCGCGCTCAACGGCCCAGAGAGGACCCAGGCCACAACGTCAGAGGCAGCATGGACCGGAGCCACAGAAGCTGCGGACCAGATCCTCGATGGACCGAAGGGCCCCATCGTCAGTGAGGGCAGCAGAAGAATAACTTTCCCTGATGGCAGTGAGTAACCCCGTAGGGGTGAGACATTTCTCCCTTCCCCCCAGCCCAGTGCACACGAAGCACTCAATCTCAGGGATATCCCCGGGTCTACCTAGCACAGACCGCATTTTTACCGCTCCAGTTGTAAAAAACAAAACAAAACGCTTTGATACTGATCACCAAACGAGAGGTGCAACTTGGCCTCGCTTACAGAGACTTTGATCACAATAAACAGAACCCAACACCACCGCAGCAGTCACCCATTTTGGCGACCCTCCCGATCCCACACTATTCGGGCACACTGAGCCTCTGGACGAAAGCCCCCCCCCCCCCCCCTATACACTCCTCATAGACAAATAACACTACTAATAACTCGGGGAACCCAGCCAAGGAGATGCCCCGCAAGTATCACACATTTATTTATTTATTTATTTATTTATGTGTGAACTGATTGTACTGCCATGCAGAAGCAGTGATTGAGGACTAATGTTTTAGGGGAGAAACCCATACTTGCCATCCCCTTATGTTCCACTACTATTGATTGTTTTGTTTGTTGTATTGTTGTATTTTACTATGCCATCTGTCGGTTTAAGCACAAAAGTCTGGGTGGGCACTGTCCCCCAATGTCTATTGTGTGTACACTTATATACCACATGGAACTCTGTTGTTCCAATTAGACTGAAGTTTACATTTGTTTTATAAGTTGTAGGGACGACAGTCCCCATATATAATATTTAATATTTACTACTGGTCTCGGCCGCTAACGCCGTAGATCACTACCCCCCATACCTTAGACGTCCTTGGAGAGAGCAGAGGGGCCCCAGGTCTGACCCTATACTTACCTGGCTCGGTCCTGGGAGACCCCCTGGTCGACGTCACTGGTGGTTTAATTTGATATATTCCTTGTTACCCCCCCCCTTACATTCCTTCCTCTACCTCTCCCCTCATTCTCCTCACCTCATCCCCTTTTCCCACTCTCCTTTTACACAAGTTATTCCTCTCCTCTACCCTATTCCACGGCTGACACACACCCCTTCACCTCCTTCATTTGAGCTGATGACCCTTGGTTTCGCCACATATAGATATGGCATATAGACCTGCCGACCTAAAAATTTTATCGCTCAATGTCAAGGGACTTACTGTCCCTGAAAAGAGCTCAAATATGTTCAGGGAATTAATTTCCCAGCGCGTCACAGTTGCCTTCCTCCAGGAGACCCACTTCCGAAACCCTAACCCCCCGAGCTTGACACACCTGGATTACCCACCGTTTTTTTTTTAGTAATAACAGCCTCACTAAATCTAAAGGTGTAGCAATACTATTGTCCAAGCACTTTCCGCTCTCTGATGTGACGCAGATGATGGACCCTCAGGGTAGATTCATTTTCGTCAAGGGACAGATAGCAGGACACATATACACATTTGCCAATGTATACCTCCCCAATAATGGGCAACACAAATGGCTCTCAAAAACCTTAGCAAAACTGCGCACCTTTCAGGAGGGCCTCCTGATCTTCGGAGGGGAACTAGAATAGATACATCCACTGGTAGCACACAAACCCCTGCACATCTCACCATTCGACTACGCAAACTCCTGACAGAAGCCCAACTTGTGGGCTAGAAACATAGAAACATAGAATGTGTCGGCAGATAAGAACCATTTGGTCCATTTAGTCTGCCCAGACTGTTGGTGTGCCATGCACCCTACCGACAAGGATTTTAGTTTTTATTCAGCACCACACTCTCGCTACACCCACATAGATTACCTGTTCATCCAATATTACCACCTGCCCCTCCTGAGACACACGGCTTATGGCCCTATTAAGTGGTCCGATCATGCCTCTCAGAAGAGAAAGAAATCTCGGACTCCATCACGAAAGCCCTTACTGTTTATTTCAAAGAAAATTACACCCCAGATATTCCTATGCCCACAATTTGGGAGGCCCATAAATGCGTTATCCGAGGGCATTTCATAAAATTCGGGGCAGAATGTAAAAAACAATATGCGACTCGCCTCTGTTCTTTACAGAGTCAAATCAGCACATTGGAAATGGTCCATAAGGAGACCTTAGATGATACACAATATGGGTGACTCCTAGCCTTTCAGGGAGAGCTCTCCACCCTCCTCAATAAGCAGGCGCACAGACACTATATCAAAATGAAATCGATATCCACGAACATGGTAATAAACCGGGCAAATATTTCGCCAGAGCCCTGAGGAAAAAACGACAGCTGTCCTATAAACCCAAGATCAGAGGCCCGAACAACATAGCCAAACAAATGCCATCCAACATCGCAAAGGGGTTCGTGGAGTATTACTCCGCCCTCTATAACCAGCTGCAGACACTGGTAGACGACAATTCCCACCACATTGCACAGATCCGAGACTATCTAACACTCCATCACAGAGACAGATTTAGCTTTAGCGGTAGGGCACCCGGCCCTGATGGCCTCCCACTAAGTTACTATAAGACATTCTCTGCAGTCCTGCACCCACACTTAATATCCACTTTCAACTCCATCCTAGCAGGGACAACCTTCCACCACCACACATTGGACGCTATAATCACTGTGCTTCCTAAGGAAGGGAAGGATGTAGAACAATGCAGTAGTTATCGACCGATCTCCCTCCTGAACTCCGACCTGAAATTATTTGCTAAAATAATAGCGACCCGCATCAACAGAATCCTCCCGGTTTTGGTCAACTCTGACCAGTTGGGCTTTGTCCCGGGGCTGGAGTCCAGGGATGGCACCATTAGGGCACTAAATCTTATTCACTGGGCCAAAGTCAAGCAAAATAAAGTAATTATGCTTTCCACTGATGCTGAGAAAGCATTTGATAGATTAAACTGGACCTTTATGTTCGAAACGCTTCGACATATGGGTTTCGGTAACAACATTATCACCTGGATTGCCGCCCTGTACTACCGCCCCTCGGCCAGAGTGCGTATCAATGGGAGCCTCTCTGAATCATTCCCGATATCGAACGGGACGAGGCAGAGGTGTCCCCTGTCCCCCCTGTTGTTTATCTTATGACTTGAACCCTTTCTCGAAAAGATTAGAAATAACCCGGATATTGTTGGAATACATGTGGGAACAGCCCACCACAAGGTGATAGGATTTGCAGACGATATTCTGTTCACCTTAACGAATCCCCACACCTCACTCCCTAATCTTCTCCAGGAGTTCATGCACTATGGTCGGCTATCCAATTTAAAGATTAATTATTCTTAGTCAGAAATATTGCCCATTAATGTCTCCCATTCGGAAGCTCAGGCACTTTCCATGGCCTATCCTTTCAAATGGCAACGGCATAAACTAAAATATCTAGGCATTTGGTTAACCACCGACCCCTCTACACTATATCAACACAATTTCCCTCCCCTGTTAGCTACGCTCCAAAGAGACCTAGCCGTATGGAACCCTTTGTTCATTTCTTGGACTGGTAGGGTTAATACGATCAAAATTAACATCCTCCCGCGAATATTATACCTCATACAAACTATACCTATTAGTATACCCCGGGCCTTTTTTATGTCACTTCGTGCGTTATTCATTCAATTTGTCTGGGCTTCTAAGCACCCTAGATTGGCTACTAAACTACTTCAGCGACCCAAAACCTCAGGGGGCTTAGGTCTACCATGTATCCAAACATACTACTGGGCATGCCATATCCTATGCACTCTGGAATGGTTTCACCACCCTTCCCATAAAAAATGGATTGACCTAGAATGTACCACCACGGGCGCTCCACTCGGAAAATGCCTCTGGATTTCCCCACAAGTAACGAGGAAGCTAACTAAAACCAATCCATTCGTCTCGACAACATTAGCGGTCTTACATCACCTACACAGAAACCACAACTTGACTTCCTACCCTTCACCCCTGACCCCACTACGCCAAAACCCAGATTTTCCACCCGCACATTCTGGAGGAGACTTCTTAAACACGACAGAGGACTCCCCCACGCTTGTTGCGGACTATGTAACCACGAATGCCATTAAGCCTTTAGCTGAACTACTCCCGGGGCCTCACTCAACCCCACTCAAACCCTTCAATACCTGCAATTGAGACACTAAATTTCCTGCCTACCCCAAAAACACAACCTAACGCGGCCCACTACACCATACGAGGACTTACACTCCTTGGAAACCTTGCCCCCTCATGGCATCTCCATTCTTTACAAAATGCTGATCGAACCCGAGTCCCTTCCTTTGCCCACATACGTGGGAAAGTGGGAGCGATTGTTAGACGTGGACCTTTCGGGCCCACAGTGGCGCAAAATTTTCACGTTGACACACAAGACTTCAATCTCCACCAGCACCCGGAGGTTCCCGACACTTGTTGGAGGTGTGGGAGATCCCCCGGCTCATATACCCACATCTGGTGGGACTGTCACGTCATAGCCCCTTTTTGAAAAGCGATACATGAGATTCTCCCCCGATTCACTGACCATCCCCCCCCATTCCACCCAGTAAACTTCCTACTACACCACACTTCCCTCCCAATCCCAGCCTACAAAAATTCTATTATCCCCCACCTTCTTAATGAAGCCAAGGCCCCTATTCCTCTCCACTGGAGATCGCCATCTCCTCCAACGTTTCGGGAGTGGGTAGACAGGGTGGAGGCAATGCGATCGCTTGAGGATCTAGCGTCCAGAGCCAAGCCACTAAATGAAAAATGTAGGCTCAAATGGTTCTATTGGCTGGAATTTGTCACTAAAATCCGTGAACAATCCGCCATCCCCACTACAACCGGAGCTGGAGAAGTCCCAAATCAGGGCGGAGGACCACCATCTGATGCCCCTCACTCTTCTCCAGATGAGGATTGAAGCCTCTGATCACATAATGTCTAAACCCCCCCCTCTCTCCCCCAAGAATCGGCCGTGCCCTCTTTCCTATTCTTCCCCTTGCTCCACCCCCCATTTTTTCTCAAACTACTATGTGATATGAATCTTTTATGTAATGAAATGTTTAGTGTCAAGGCAATAAGGACATACGTTCTAATGTGATTGAAATGTTTCCGTTTCCTTCAAACACCAGGACAACAACTTAATTTATGTAGTATTTTACCGTGAATGTCTAATCTGTTGTTTGTATATCTTCTTGCAGCCAGCTGCGTCTGAACATTTGCCACTTGAAGTGCTTAGTGACTGTCCAGGAAACACTTTGTTCTAGGCTAACACTAATACTCTAGGATATAAATCACAAATAATGATTCCAGGAATTCACAGCTGGCTGTACTCCTATTATAAAATCACATACACCAGGAATTCCCGTCTGGCTTGCACCTTGCAAAACAATACAATAACTACTTACACACACTTACTCAACTCTATGGATCCCGTCACTCAGACCCCCGTCTCTTATACCCAATTATTATACTACAGGCATTTAGGAAAGGTGCCTTACCTTATATGAGATGAACGTTCAATGGTTAGGTAGAAGAGGTGTAAGTCTGCACCATCTGGATCCTGGTTCCGAGGTGTTGGGATCCCGGACGAGCCCCCAACTGTGAATGGTAAATTTCTCCCTGGATACGTCACACAGGAATGAAGAGTCAAAGAAATGAGACCAGGCCCAGATTCTTGAGTTGAATACGTGATGAAGTTTAATACAAACGTATATATGTAGGGTAGCGTCTGCACAGACTGCTCTGCCGCACCCTTCTTAACACACATCTTTATAGTAAAACAGAACAGCATAATTTCCTAATGCACTGCTAATAGAAGCATATGATTGGTTATAATTTGTCGCAGTGCTACGTATTATCTTAATAAAACCACATTGTTTGCCAGTTTAACTTACTGGAATAATCTAGAAAGACCACCTGATCATTGCGGTTGTACCCTGGCTACATCCTGTACTTCTCAGACATAGTTGAGCAAGCCTGGTTTCCTGTGAAATATCCCAACACTAGAAGCAAAACTCACTTATACGTCCCCCTCAACTTCCACATTAACCTCTCACTCTCTTTGGGTATCACAAAGGACAAACATGGAAGAAGGCATATAAAATGGAGTCAGTAGGACAAAATGGCTTCCAAGATACAAAATGGCTTCCAGGGAAATTTCATCTTCCACACCTGCTAGACAGGTGAAACTCATCTAAAATTAAAGCACACTGGGATACTGATTTTCATCTTTTCATATTGTCCTGCAATGTATGGATTGAGAATATACCTCTGAGACTACATTCATCACTACTGACCTACATGTAAGATATTTTATGCATTAAAATGTAGTACTTTTGCTGTGTATTACATGTTGGATTTATTTTCTAAGGATTTCCTACATTGTACCATCAAGGGGACTTAGAACCACCCAGCTTAACCCTGCATTGCACTGAAGACAGATTTTATATCTTCCCAATCTGGGTGTATAGGGGAACAGCATGGGGCTTATTGGAGTTTAATACTACACAATTGTGTTTTTGTTTTCTTCTTATTCCATTATGTATTTACAATCCTACTGATGTAAGAGAAGGCCTGGTGTATATACAGCATATGGCTTATTTAAGGTTGTATTGCAACCTTAAATAATAGATCTTCCCTGACACTATACACCAAGTGGTGGGGGAATAATATATTTTTTTAACCATCAGATTTCTGCTGTTTGAGGTAAGAATATTTTATCATCTTTACAAGCATATCATCCTTTGACGAATACTCTTATAAATTAAGTTTCCTACTTTAATTTAGTTTATTACAAAAATTCAAAAAACGCCACAAAACACGGACGAAACAGAAACTAGTTCTCCCTTATAGTAAATTTGAGAGAAGAAAGACCTTAGGACCTCGTTAACCACATATATATCTGTATGTTATAAGGTCTTATTTAGTTATCCGGATTCTTATGATTGTCCACTCATCTAGTCCCAGTCCCTCTTTATTTAGTCTATCCCACTAATACTTATTTAGAGCTTTTAACAGGGGAAAAGGGGTTATAATTTACAGGCGTTCTACATTTGTAGGATTAGGGCCCCGCTGCCATAAGGGTCCAGGACCAGTGGTTATTGTAACTAAGATATCATCAGCATACGATGATATCTTTAATGTGTCTCCTGCTATCTGATAACCTTCTATGCCTCTATTTTCTCTTAATTTCAGCAGTGATGTATAGTATGGGTGATAAGGGACATCCTTGTTGTGAGAGCGGAAACTATTCAGAACAAATATTTGCACCTACTATTCTAGCTGAGGGGGATTTATACAATGACATAATAGCTGTTTGGATCCAGCAATTTAAGCCAAAAGCGTTTAAAGATTGGCTCATGAACCCCCAGCTGACCCTGTCAAGCGCTTTCTCGGCGTCTAATGACAGGGTCAGTAGGGGGCTTTTCCTTTGTGATGCAGAGTCCAGGATATCAATCAGTCTTCGGATGTTATTACTTGGTAAACGACCTGGAATAAAACCTATTTGGTCTTGATGGATTATGTTGTTCAGGGCATGTTTCAGTCTTTCTGCTAAGATGGAGGCAAACAGTTTTACGTCAACATTGATCAATGAGATAGGTCTATAATTTTTTATCTCAGTTGGGTCTTTGACAGGTTTTAAAATTGGTAAAATGTTGGCAGTTAGCATCTCTGATGGGAAAGAACTTCTTTTAACTGCTTGATTAAATGTAGTCGTTAAATGGCTAGACAGGCTAGATAGCATTGTTTTATAAAACCCATTAGTAAACCCATCTGGGCCAGGTATTTTGTTTTTAACTAACTTCATTATTGATTTGACTAGTTCTTCTTTTGTAATTTCTTGATTTATCCGGTCTCTTTGTTTGGTTGTTATCTTAGGGATGTTACTTTTAGCAAGATATTCTTTAGTCTCTTCTTCTTTATCTTTCCCTGGTAGATTATATATTTTTTCAAAAAAGGTATTAAAGGCTTTTCCTATTTCAGTGGGAGATATGAGGGTTCTTTCTCCTTATTTTGTCAATCCTATTTACAGCTCTGTTCCTCTTTAGTTTATTTGTTAGATTCTTGTCTGCTCTATTTTCTGTAGAGTAGAATTTAACTTTTAGGCGTTCCACATTTTTATTAATTTTCTCAATAGTTCTGATTTTGCTGTTTTCGTGGATTTTCCAAATTTCTTTTTGTTTCTCTATTGTTGGATGCCTTTTTGATTCTTTAGTTAAATTATAGTAATCTATATATAATCTTTCCAATGTTAATCCTGCTTTTTTTCCCCCTAGCTTTTAATTTAATACAATACCCCCTCATTACCGCTTTATAAGTGCACCAAATAATTGTAGGATCTATATCATCGTTAGTATTTTCTTCAAAGAATAGTTGGGACATTTTTTGTAAATATTCTCTGTTATCCTTATTATGGAGGAGGGAATCGTTTAATCTCCAGGTGGATCGTGTACGGGTTTCCTGCTCTTCCTTAAGTTCCAGAATCACCACATCATGATTCGACCATATACATGGTTTGATTGCTACTTTGTTAACTCTGTGTAATAAATTAGTACGTCCCAAAAACAGGTCAATCCTAGAGTAATAGGAGTGAGGCCATGAATAGAAGGTATAGTCTCTGTTTATTGGGTTGTTAACTCTCCATATGTCATACAGATTAAACTTTCTCATTGTCGAGATTAAGGATTTAGCTATTTTCACCACTCGTGTATCTATTAAGTCTCCTTTAGTTTTACTATGTCTATCCATTCCCGCATCGGGTACACAGTTGAAGTCCCCAGCTATTACAACTTCCCCTATACTGACGCGTTCAGCCTTCTCTAATATCTGATTCAAGAGCCCTACAGGATGTTTATTGGGTAGATATACATTTATCAAAGTATACCAAAAATCGTTCATTGAGCAGACTAGTATCATGTATCTTCCTTCTTCGCCTAGATCTTGGTATTATATCTCTACTTTTACTGTGTTTTGCGAAGAAGATTGCTACTCCACATTTTTTTTCTTGTTCTCTTGAAGCATGTATGACGGTAGGATATTTGTCATTTCTCCATCTTAGTTTATCTTGTTTTCTCCAATGGGTCTCTTGGACCATTGCCACATGAATTTTTTCTTTCTGGAACAGATCCCCTAGGTACCATCTTTTTTGAGGGATATTGAGCCCTTGGGTGTTTAATGATGCAAATCTAACCATATTCTTTAATGAATATTTTGAGGTGTCCTGGGTGCTCACTGGTCTCTTCACCACACATATAGACAATACAAAAACAAAAACATAAAAGAGACCATCCTGTATAGTCTCAATAACATTGGCGCCAATTTGGCACCTTCTAAGCTTAAATAAGCTCATGGTGGAGTCTCTTAGGTTTGCAGCGGGATGGAAATTTGGATGTTATTCGTCCTTCCAAAAATGGGGGCGGGGGAGAAAGGGAGAGGACACAAAACTGCTCCTATCTAGGAGTATCTCGTTTTCTTCTATTTTTTGGGGGGCCCAATTTTATTTTATCTTTGGACCTCTATCTCTGTATGTTCTAAAAAAATATCGACCTATATAATTTAGCATGCATATCTAAATGTTGGTGCTTTATTACTTATTAATATTTATAGTGAGGGAAATAAAATAAAAAAAAGAGAAAAAAAAGTGTATTACTCTAAATTAGATATAATACCTAAGTGAATTATTTTACCATATATATGTCTACCTGTTTAATTTAAAATGCATAATCTAAATTCTTGGTGCTTTATTACTTTATTGTTATTTATAGTGGGGGTAAAAAAAAAAAAAAAGGTGTATTACTCTGAATTGTTTATAATACCTAAGTGATTTATTTTACCATATATATATCTACCTATTTAACTTAAAATGCATAACTAAATTCTTAGTGCTTTCTTACTTTATTAATATTTATGGTAAGGAGGAGGAAAGTAAAGAAAAGAAGAAAAGAAAAAGAAAAAAAAACACCTTCTCTGCATTAGTCCTATTGCATCTATGATTCAAATGTTATTGTGCTGAAACTATTGTCTGTTTCAGTCAGGTTGTTAGTTTTTAACCATTGCTCTGCTTTCTCAACTGAACTGAGAATCGTTACCTGACCTTCTTTTACTATCCTAATTGCTTTTGGGAAGGACCAACCAAATTTAACACTCTGTTTCTTTAGAGTAGCTATGATATTATTAAACTTTTTCTTATGTGTACAAGAGGAAAATGAGAGATTTTGCATTAAAAAGATATCTTTATATTAGACTTCTTGGGGTTTAGACAACCTACTTGCCTTAAAGAGAGATTCTTTACATTGGTAAGATTGGAAATTGACTAGGACGTCTCTTGGGTATTTATCCAAGACATTGGTGGTTTTAGATTAGTATCTGATTATCCTCAATGCAGATGATACCTTAGAGTCTTAAACAAAGAATGCATCACTGACTACTGAATGTTATTAGACAGCTTAGAACAAGGCTGAAAAAGAGATGAGGACTGAGAAGGTAAGAAGGACTGAGAATGGACCAAGGATTTAAAACGGGATAATGACTGAGAAGGGAAAAGCACTGACAGGTGACTGCCCTGTACCTGGTGATAGGACAAGGCTGTAATAGAGACTGAACAGCTGGGAAGCAGTGGGTACCCCACAGACAGGGCACAGACTGGAAGCCCTGGGACAGGGCATAGTCTGGTATCTTTGCTGCAGCAGGATAGAAACAACAGGAGACACTGGAACCCTTGCTAGGTGAAAATGGAAAGAATTAAAACCAGCAACAGAACAGGGAGTCAGGCATCAAAGTATCCAAGTTGAAACAAAAATAATGCAAAGGCACTGTTTACAGAAAGCAGCAGTTACTTAACCCATTCACGACAATGGACGTGTCAGGTACGTCCAGCCAGCAACTCTGTTGCTGACAAAGGATATGCCTGACACGTCCTGCGGTGAAACAAGCGGTTTTCATATCAAAAATTGCGAAAACCGCTCTGTCGGTGCTGCTCTATTGCCTCGACATCGAGGAATAGGCAGCACCAAAAAGAAGTGGGAATATAACCACAAAAACCTATTGGATACAAGAGTCTGGAAGTCAGGGTGGGACCCAGACACCATCTTTCCTTGACAGTATTCAGCACAGCCATTATATTGTCAGGCTATGGAAGTAAGCAGCCATGACAAACACCCATATCCTTTGTTTTGTGAAACCCAACTGTTACGGTTACTCCCAGGCTAGCTGGAAGCTGGACCGATAGAAAGTCTGGATCCCAGTTTAGAGAGAGAGAGAAGCCACTTTGTCTCGATATCCAGACGGATCTTGTCAGTGTAGATCAATCCCACAAGCTATTTTACAGCTAGGATACTCTTTCCCCACAAAACGAGTCAAGGCTGCGATTTGAAGGTCAAACAAGAACTGACCAGAACTGTTTAATGATTCAGAAACACAGAATATATACATGTTGAACATCTTGACAAACCAGATTAGACAAAGGAACTATAACAGGACTAAAGTTTAACCTAAGGACATACAAAGGGAAATCCTGCCTCACACCTTTCAGGATACAAAGATGTCAAGTTCAGATACACAGAGGAAACTAAATTACTTACATAAGACAATGGGAAAGGTGACAATGACAGGGATTAAAGGATAGGATCCAATCTTAACTTGGGGAAAGCACAGTGAATAGGACAAAGACTTGGATCCCAGTAATTACAGTACATTCCTCTGCTTGGGAGATAATTGAGTTAACCTTTGTATCAGCTCAATTATCTCCAAGCTAAAATATACAGGTTTTATACAATAATAATAACTTTCAAAATATGCATCACATTCACATAAAACATACATTTTCAGAATCAGCATACTTTAAATATGAACATAACTAAAAATCAAACAATTCCAGGGTAAATAACAGTTTTATAACACCAACTCTTTATAATAATATACATAACTACAGTAATTGTTCAGCATTTAAGCTTAGAATTCATTTGACTTTTCTACATATGTGAACCTGTAAACTGAACTGCTTATGTGTAGGATTCTGGAGTCCATGTTAGGATGCCTACATTCAATACTTAAATTCAGGGAATGTGCATTGAGCTTGACCTGTACATACTGGGAGTGGTTATTTATCCTGCTATGAAGGAATAACATGGTCATGAATACAAAAGTAAAAACAAAATCCTCCTAAAAGTCTGAGCATGTGGGTTACCACTAATGCAAGGCAATAGCAATGGATGCCTCAATGATGGCCCTAGATGGCCCCTTTTCAAACTGCAAGAAAGAAATCTATACTGACAAAAATGCAATACTGCTAAGTACCCTGCAAGTTGATTGAATGAGTCCTTCTAGTCAGAGGCACCATATTCTAGTCTATGTGTTGGATTTCACACAGCATGGCTTTACCAGACAACCTACATTTCTGGATCATAAGACACAGATTGCCCCCAAAATTATCTTGTGAGCAAGGACTATGGGCAGACAAACCCTGAGCTTCCCTTTGCTTCTCTGGAATTTTCTTCTGTATGTCTGAATATCTAACACCAGAGTACTAGTCCTAGATGAAATCAACTTGTTATTCACTATATCAGTATGGAGCTAATATAGAGAGAGGCCATGTATGACTCTTTGTGTGCACAGGGTATTTTAATTCTGTATCTTTAACCAGCCAGTAAACATAAAGTTGTATTTTTTTTATTAAGACAAGTTGAAGCCCACAGGCGAAACGCGTAGCGGACTGGACTCACCTGCCTTATTTATATCTTTCTGTCTATTGGACCTGTTTTATTTTTAAGCTCTTTGTACATTTTTGTACACTTTTTATGTACATTTTATATTCAGCTGCACCTTCAGAGGACATCAAATCCGATATTGTTTGAGGCGCCCATCATACAGGATAAGGATAACTCTAAGTGTAAGCTGCTACTTATTTTCTTATTAAATATCTGTATAATCATATACTAATCTACTGCCTTCCATTGTACCTTTCTTGAGCTGCAACCTACAGAGAAGGTCGACACCACGTCCCCTACTGATGAATACAGGCTTTTAAAGTGCAACTTATTTTCTGGAAGTCTGTGAGTGAGATAATAGAGGGGAGATAGAATCCCCCTCGATCACACAATATATTTTTTCACTGCATTTTCTGTTGCACAGGATTTTTCTCAGAAATTATTCCTCACCTAATAAGGTGTATATATATATATATTCACTTTGTTTTTTCACCTTACTGTTTTTTCACCTTTCAGTTTGTTTAAGCGCACTTTAGCAATTTTGTCACTTTATGCTTATGTTATTGTGTGTGGTTTAGGGACACACTGCCTCAGTGCTGCTAAAACCAAGATTAGAGCGCTGGGTATACGTTTTTCATTTGTAAATATACTCCTAAGCATAATGTGAGTGTTTTTAATTTTCTTTTTTATATATGCAACATTAAATTATGTGGAACTAACAATTAGTTAAATGAATATGCAAGTTTGAAAGTATGTATTACTTTATAGTTTGTATATAACTAATAATTATACAAGTATGTTCTAATAATGTGGCAACATAGTCTCTGGATATTTATATACTAAGTTACGGAAACAGTCACCACATGGAAAATATTTAAGTACAAGTTATACTAGTTATATATCTAATTCTAATCATGCTTCACACTATACCCAGCTTGTTGTTTCACTACGAGGATGGTAACAATTGCATGGCACACTCATCTGGAACTCAAACGAATAGTGAAAGGAAAAATATGCTGAAGCCACAGAGTTTATTAAGACTCCTTGCTAGTGGGCTAAAATAGTTTCTTTCTATAAAGGGAACACTGAAAGCACAAAGTAGTAAAAATAGCTGATTTATTATCTAGGGTAATCTTTTCTCAAGATCAGCACAAAGCATTTTGTGAAGGGTATCGCCTGTGACAGCATCTTGAATTGACATTCCATTGAGATTTGCTTAAAAATCTGTGTGATCACAGCAGCCCTGTAGGGTTTTTGTGTGGTCAGCATTATATAATAGAATACTCATCTCTATAGATCTCCAAGCTGATTCAAACAGATTACTTGACAACATAAAAACCAATTGCCTTAAGTTTAAGTGATGATTAGTACATTTATTAAAATGATGTATAGTAATCATTTGTTATACCTGACAGACAATGGAAGAGATTTGCTAATCTTCAAGAAGGATTTGCCAGATAAAAGATTTCACTTCCATCATAAATCCTATTCATCATATTAATAATCAGGCTCCGTAGAATAACATATGAGTTGTGTTAGCCTGAAACCTCTCCGTCTTCCCTCTTCCTTTTATTTCCTCTTCTATTTCTCTCTATTCCAGTTATGTATCCTTTTATTATATTATTACATTTCTTTGAGTAATACAGATTTCCACGTCATTATATTGATTCATTACTCAGTGCCCCTCAAAAACCCCTAAGGAAGCCATTTCAAATTTTTCCTCCTAGGGGGAAAAATGCCTTCTTGACACCAAAGGACAATCAGATTTCTCCTTGGATCAATAAGCTCTATTTTTAATGTTTATTCTATTATTAATAGCTTTGTATGGTCTGATTTTCTAAAAAATCCAGACCATTTTTAAATGCATCTATTGTGGTTGATAGCACTACCTCTCTTGGCAGTGAGTTCCATAACTTTATTGTCCTTACCATAAATAATCCCTTCCTTTGCTGTCTATGAAATCTTTGCACTTCCAGTCTCAGAGAGTGACCTCTTGTTCATTGTACATTTCTTTTAATGAACAGGTCACTGGAGAGCTCTTTATATTGGCCCTGCACATATTTATATAATGCTATCATATCCCCTCTGAGACACCTTTTTTCTGACATATATAAATGCAATTTTTTAATTCTCTCTTCATAACTAAGATCCTCCAATGCCCTTATTCATTTTGTAGCTCTCCTTTGCACTTTTTCTAGTTTCATAATATCCTTTTTAAGGACTGGTGCCCAGAATTGTACTGCATATTCAAGGTGAGGACTTACAATTGATTTGTAAATAGGCAAGAGGATATCCTCTTCACGTGAATCTATACCTTGTTTTATACATGCCAACATCTTATTGGCCCTTGAAGCTGCTGACTGGCATTGAGCACTGTTGCTAAGTCTGTTATCTACAATTATTCTTAAATCCATTTCATTAGTAGTTTTTCCAAGAGAAATACCATTTAAAGTATATGTTGCTTTGTTATTATTTTTCCAATAATGCATAACTTTACATTTATCTGCATTGAACCTCATTTTCCACATAATTGCCCAGTCCCCCACTCTGTCCAAATCTTCCTGTAAAGAAAAAAACATCAAGATTAGTCTGTACTACCTTACCTAATTTAGTGTAATCAGCAAACACTGAGACATGGCTCTGAGGTATAACGTGGGGGATCATTAATAAACAAATTAAAAAGAAGAGGGCCTAAAACAGACCCCTGAGGTAATCCATTCAATACCCTGGTCCAGTTGGATGATTTTCCATTTAAAACAACCCTCTGCATTCTGTCTTTTAGCCAATTTTGAATCCAAATACATTCATTTGCCCACAAACTAATTTCTCTCAATTTGTAGAGTAACCTTTTGTGTGGAACTATATCAAATGCTTTAGCAAAGTCCAAATAGATCACATCAACTGCCACACCTAGATATATATTTCTACTGATTTCTTAATAGAATGTTATTAAGTTTGTTTGACAAGACCTGTCTTTCACAAAACCATGTTGACTTTTACAAATTATATTCTGATTCAAGATGTATTCTTGAGTGTATACCTTTAGCAATCCTTCAAATAATTTCCTCACTACAGATGTCAAGCTCACTGGCCTATAATTACCCGGCAGAGATTTTTATCCCTTTTTAAATATTAGATTGACATCCTCCTTTCGCCAATCTGTTGGCACTATACCTGAACTTAAAGAATCCCTAAAGATCATCAATAGTGGTCTTGCAAGAATTAAGCTTAACTCTCTAAGGACCCTTCCGGTAGCAGGGGCTCATCCATTGGTTCTTCCATAGTATAAACAGAAGAATTTTTTTTTTTAAATGTCTGCATTCTCTCTGTCCTCACTTACCAAATTTCCCATTTGGGATAACAAGGAACCAACATTTTCACTCTTTAGCTTTTTTCCATTTATATACTTATAAAAACAATTGTGGGTTATTTTTAATCTCCTCAGCATTACTTTTCTCGTTTTCTAATTAAGTAATTTTAATTGCCCTTTTGCAGGCTTTGTTGGCATCTTTGTACTCTATAAATGATAATGCTTATCCCTTGCTTTTATAATGGTTGAATGCCATTTTCTACTTTTGTATTACCTGTTTCATGTTACCGGTAAGCCACATTGGTTTTGATTTGTGTCTTTTACGAACTAATAGTTTTTTTGCTAATTCAATTGAAATATTGCGTTTCTGAAAAGAACACATCAATAAAGGAATTTGATTAAGGGTCACTAGTGTGAATACATTATGTAATTCTCAGGATGCTAAAACATATTTCAAACCAATACTAACTTGAATTGAAAGGACATTGAAACTTTTTTTAACCTTTGCAAGAGTTACCCTTAGCTCTGTCTCACAACTGAGACACAGTTGGCAGTCGGTTAGTACGCACCCAGTCAGTCAGAGTGGGGCCTTGCCTAGCCCATCTGATCAGTGTCTATATATTCTGAGGAACTCAGTCCCATGCAAAAATGAGGGTCTCACTCAGCGCTAGCAGAGACACACAGTCACCAACCAGACCAAGCTGCCTGCTTCCCAAGCATGGCAGCTGCTAGTCAGAGGATAAACAGGCATGTACCATCAAAAGTATAGTTGTGGAGAGCTATTTTGTTCACTAGTGCTTCTATATTAGAAGCATAAGAAAACAAATTAAGTTGTCCTTTAACCCTTTGAGGACCATAAGATTACCGTCATCAATATAAAAATACATATATTTTTTTCCCTTTAAGAATGTATTTGAACAATAAATAAAACCATTTCCACACTTGTGTCATTTTGGGGGGAGGAATTATGACACGGGACAAATGTGTCCCTATGGTCCTCAAGGGAGACAAGGTTACAAGCATTGTCTGTTTCTGGAACTTTAAATTTATTTTACAATGAATTCTAAAGAAGGTCATAATAAATTCAGTCAAATTCTGCTACTCTTAAACTATTTTGACATTTATTCAGATACTTGCTCGAAACAATTTCAACAATAACATGTATTTATGTACATATGCTAACAGCCTCATGGTAGGCCAAAACCAAAAACGTATGCATCAAGGTACTGTCACTGTCTCAAATTGCAAAAATCTCAATATGTGATAGCCTAACAGTTCAGGCTATGATAGTCAGCAAAGCAGTTGCGTGTCTTTGTGTAACAAAGGTGCACGTTACATGTGTCGCAGAGGCTGTCCGTGTGATTTTCATTCCCATGTTTGGCACATTGAGCACATCGTTTGCATCTATCGCTTCTAATCATGGAATGCTTCAGGTTTGGTGCTGGAAGGACACTTCATGAACTTCTGACTGGTGCTGAAGGAGCTTTTCTTTGTCTGTTGGAGTACCCACCCACCAGACTCCTTGCTATCATCTGCAGATATTCGCTTTGTACTCTGGGTGCCTCTCTTCATTTGCTTGTATATAAATGCAGTGACTGTTGTTTACAGCAATATCTAGGAGGTCAAAGAAAATCCTCAAATAAAACTTTATTTTTGACTTGCGGTCTGTCTCATAGGACACTTTCTTCTAATCCATCAGGTCCACACCCCCCATGTACTTGTTGTAAATAGTAACAATGGTTGGACATGGAATATGCATCTTTTCTGCACATCCTGCCTGCCTTCTCAGCACATACGTCATATCATCCTTTTTGCATGTAAGGAAATTTGAAAACAGTGTCACTGATCTATTGTCCATCCATTTTACACATGTGACACCATTTGCACTCATGGTATCCACATCTCCTCGTTTCATTTCTTTGTCAGCTTTCAAGTTTTTGGGCATATTTTTTCTGTCCACACGAACTGTGCCACAAAGGTAGATCTTCTTCTGCAACATCTCATATTGCAGCAGTGGAGAATTAAAACAATTGTTGATGAAAACCCTGACAGCATAGCTGTTCTAGTTGTTTTGTCAGCATAACAATGATACTCTCTCCAAGACCATGTTCTGTGTCTGTTTTTTGTCCAGTATAGATGTAAAACTGATAAAGGTAGCCTGAGATAGCATCACATCTGCACCATAGCTTGAATCCCCATTTCACATGCTTGTTTCTGATATACTGCTTCATGATGTTTTGACCTTTATATTTTATCATGTGCTCATCAATTGACTTTTGCTTGCTTGGATTTCTCGCATCCTGGAAGCATCGATTGAAGTGCTCGATCAATGGACGAACTTTGAAAGCTCTATCACACTGGGGATGAGTTCTAGGTAACATGTCCTCATTATTTGCCAAGTGCAAAGCAGAGCGAATTGCTTCAAATCGAGCGCGACTCATTGTATTTTCTATAAATGGTACCTGAAGATCTGGCTAAGTAACATAGTAACATAGTAACATAGTAATTTAGGTTGAAAAAAGTCCATCAAGTTCAACCCTACTACCTATCATTACAGCTTTTGATCCAAAAGAAGGCAAAAAACCCCTAAGGGAGCTATTTCGCATTTTGCCTCCTGGGGGAAAAAATTCCTTCTTGACTCCAAGAGGCAATCAGATTTCTCCTTGGATCAATAAGCTCTTTTATTAATGCTTATTCTATTATTAATAGCCCTGTATGTTCTGCTTTCCTAAAAAAACATCCAAACCATTTTTAAATGCATCTATTGTGTTTGCTAGCACTACCTCTCTTGGCAGTGAGTTCCATAACTTTATTGTCCTAACCGTAAAGAATCCCTTCCTTTGCTGTCTATCAAATCTTTGCTCTTCCAGTCTGAGGGGGTGACCTCTTGTTCTTTGTACCTTTCTGTTAATGAACAGGTCACTGGAGAGCTCTTTATATTGGCCCTGCAAATATTTATATAATGTTATCATATCCCCTCTGAGACGCCTTTTTTCTAACGTATATAAATTCAATTTTTTAAGTCTCTCTTCATAACTAAGATCCTCCAAACCCCATATTAATTTTGTAGCTCTCCTTTGCACTTTTTCTAGTTCCTTAATATCCTTTTTAAGGACTGGTGCCCAGAACTGTACTGCATATTCAAGGTGAGGTCTTACCATTGATTTGTAAAGAGGCAAGATGATATCCTCCTCCCGTGAATCTATACCTCGTTTTATACATGCCAATATCTTATTGGCCCTTGCAGCTGCTGACTGGCATTGGGCACTGTTGCCAAGTTTGTTGTCTATAATTATTCCTAAATCCTTTTCATTAGTAGTTTTTCCCAGGGAAAAACCATTTAACGTATATGTTGCTTTGTTATTATTTTTCCCATAATGCATAACTTTACATTTGTCTATATTGAACCTCATTTGCCACTTTACTGCCCAGTCCCCCACTCTGTCCAAATCTTCCTGTAAAGAAAAAACATCAAGATTAGTCTTTATTGTCTTACCTAATTTAGTGTCGTCCGCAAACACGGAGACATGGCTCTCAGCACAATGTGGCAGATCATTAATAAGCAAATTAAAAAGAAGAGGGCCCAAAACAGACCCCTGAGGTACTCCGCTTAATACCCTTGTCCAATTTGAGAATTTTCCATTTACAACAACCCTTTGTGTTCTATCTTTTAGCCAATTTTCAATCCACATACACACATTTGCCCCCAAACCTATTTCTCTCAATTTGTAGAGTAACCTTTTGTGTGGAACTGTATCAAATGCTTTCGCAAAATCCAAATAGATCACATCAACTGCCACACCTAGATCTATATTTTTACTGACTTCTTCATAGAATGTTATTAAGTTTGTTTGACAAGACCTGTCTTTCACAAAACCATGTTGACTTTTACAAATTATATTCTGATTCAAGATGTATTCTTGAGTGTATACCTTTAGCAATCCTTCAAATAATTTCCTCACTACAGATGTCAAGCTCACTGGCCTATAATTACCTGGCAGAGATTTTGATCCCTTTTTAAATATTGGAATGACATCCGCCTTTCGCCAGTCTGTTGGCACTGTACCTGAACTGAATGAATCCCTAAAGATCATGAATAGTGGTCTGGCCAGAATTATGCTTAACTCTCTAAGTACCCTTGGGTGTATACCATCTGGTCCTGGGGCCTTGTCTATCTTAACAGAGTGTAATTGCTTAAGCACTTTTTCCTGTGTCAGCCAATCCCATGTTTGCGGCGAATGTCCCATAACTTCCTGTAGCAGGGGCTCGTCCATCTGCTCTTCCTTAGTATAAACAGAAGAAAAAAAAGTATTTAAAATGTCTGCTTTCTCTCTGTCCTCACTTACCAAATTTCCCATTTGGGATAACAAGGGCCCAACATTTTCCCTCTTTAGCTTTTTTCCATTTATATATTTATAAAACATTTTGTGGTTAGTTTTACTCTCCTTGGCAACCCTTTTCTCATTTTCCAATTTAGCCATTTTAATTGCCTTTTTGCAGGCTTTGTTGGCCTCTTTGTACTCTATAAATGATAATGCTGATCCCGTGTTTTTATAATGTTTGAATGCCATTTTCTTGTTTTGTACTTCCTGTTTCACGTTACCTGTAAGCCACATTGGTTTCGATTTGTGTCTTTTGCATTTGTTTCCCAAAGGTATATATTGGGATGTGTACTTTTGTAATGTGTGCTTAAAGGCATTCCACTTGTCTTCTGTGTTTAGTCCAGAAAACAATCGTTCCCAGTCTAAATGTTCAATCGATGCCCTTAGTCCATCAAAGTTAGCCCTTCTAAAATTAAGTGTTTTGGTGGCGTATTTACCAATTTGCTTTTTTGCATTAATCTCAAATGAGACCATATTATGGTCACTATTCCCCAAGTGTTCTCTTATTTGGATGTTTGAGATAAGCTCCTCATTGTTTGTTATTACCAAATCCAGACAGGCATCCATTCTAGTTGGGGTGTCTAATAATTGTGCCATAAATTTGTTATTAAGGTCCAGAAACTTGCTGCCCCTAGCTGAACTAGTTGTGCCACACTTCCAATCTATATCTGGGTAATTAAAATCTCCCATGATTAGAACTTCATTCATATTTGCAGCCTTCTCAATTTGTAATAAAAGCTGATCTTCTCCATCAATGCTAATATTTGGTGGCTTGTAGCATACACCTACAAGTAATGTGCGATTCTTTTTAGCGTCTAAGCTAATCTCCACCCACAGTGTCTCCACATCAGTTCCAGTTACATCATGTACACCTTCTTTAATACTGGGATTTAATTTAGGATTTACATACAGACAAATCCCTCCCCCTTTTCTATTTACTCTGTCCTTTCTAAAAAGTGAGTAACCTTGTAAATTAACTGACCAGTCGTGGGTCTCATCCCACCACGTTTCTGTGATTCCGATTAAATCATACTGTTCAGCACTTACCAGTATCTCCAGCTCACCCATTTTGTTTGTCAAGCTTCTTGCATTTGCTAAAAGACATTTAAGATTACTACCCATTTTCTGTTTAGTTGACAAACACTTAATGTGTGCAGGTTTAATTATATGGACCTCCCTTTGGTCTATGTTAACCCCACCACTGCTTTCCTCCTCTCCCATAGCTAGACCCACCTTCCAATCTACCCTAGCTACCATTGCTTCTTTTTGATCTTGACCCTCCCCCCCAGAGCTTAGTTTAAAAGCTCATCTAATCCTATAGCCATCCTCGCCCCTAATACTGCAGCCCCCTCCTCATTGAGGTGCAGCCCATCCCGTCCAAAGAGTCTGTAGCCGACTGCAAAGTCTGCCCAGTGCTCCAAGAACCCAAATCCCTCTTGCTTGCACCACCTTCGCAACCACGCATTAATCTCCCTAAGCTCCCGCTGTCTCCCTGATGTAGCGCGTGGTACTGGTAATATTTCCGAGAATATTACCTTGGAGGTCCTTTCCTTTAGCTTCTTTCCTAGTTCCCTAAAATCATTTTTAAGGACCCCCCACCTACCATTTACTTTGTCATTAGTACCAATGTACTATGACCGCTGGATCATGCCCAGCCCCTCCCAATAATCTGCCTACCCGTTCCGCAACATGCCGAACCCGAGCACCCGGGAGACAACACACAGTTCGGCATTCGGGGTCCTGGCGACAGATTACCCTATCTACCTTCCTAATAATAGAATCCCCTACCACCACAACCTGTCTAGCCTTCCTAGTGTCCTGGCTCCCAACTGCGCTGGAGAGGCTACTCACCTGGCTGCTAGGAGAGTCCGCCTGCCCCAGAAATGCCTCTTCTGAGCTAATCCCCCCAGCATCCTCACACAAGCTGGCAAACATGTTGGGGTGAACCAGCTCAGAACAAGCCTCCCTAGCTCTCCGACCCCTACTGCCCCTTACACAACTAACCCAGCTCTCTGCCCTAGAAACCTCTTCCCCTCCATCATCACCCTCCTCTACACTGGCCCCAGCCAATGCCTGCTCCGTGAGCAGTAAACTCCGCTCCATGTTGCTTATGTCCCTAAGTGTTGCCAGTTGCCTCTTTAGATCTAATATTATATTTTCCAAAGCAGCAACCTGCTCACATCTGCAGCAGTGGTATGGACCCTGGGGAACTTGCTCCAAGACCGCATACATGCTGCAAGACATGCACTTAGTGGCATTGTCCAACATGCTCTCTAGTGTAAACCACAAAATTAAAAATAGAATAAAATAAAAAAATAAAAGATTTATACTTTACCCTCCTTCTTTCCTTTTAACTCCTTCTTTGCTTCTAACTCCCACACTTAAGAAGCTTTTTTCACTTTAGAAGCTGCTCCCTTGTATTCGCCTGGCTCACTATTCGCCTGCTCCTTCCAGTTAAATGGCCTTCAAAGTAAAGAGACTCCCAGAGAAGGTTAATTAACTGATTGCAAACAGCCTTGCAAACCTTTTCCCTCCAAACAGTTTTTTTTTTTTTTTCAACCAATCTTTTTTCAAAAATGCACACAAAATAAACAGTGCTCCCCTTGCAGTAAAAATCAAAATATACTTTCCTTCTTTGCTTCTAACTCCCACACTAGACCAAGTAGACCAATAGTATCTGATCGATGGCAGAACATGATACCCCATACAAGACATATTCCAAAGAAGGCTCGAAGCTCATCTGCATTTGTCTGGAATGGAATGCCCTTCTGTTTCATATAAAGCTCACTTTGCTCCACAACGAGTGAGACTAAAGTGCTGAAATCAGATGCTTGTTTAAAGACTGCAACAGCATCAATATCTGCAGAGTCATCTAATTCCAAGTTCACTTGTCCATAGTCATATTCAGTAGTGTGTGTTATGACTTTAGTTGCTCCCCTTTTCCACCTAAAGTCAAAACCAGTGATCACTGGCTGAGTTTTTGAACTAGATCGCTGAATGACTTCTATACCTGTCCAAAGTTATTTGATAAACAACTCTGCATAGTGGCAGGGTTTCTTTAAGGTGTGGTCCGTTGAGGACCATAGGGACAGCCAAATCGGTTCAAATGATAAAATCTCTCAAAAAACCATTTGTTGTTGTCAAACACAAGTCTATCAACAAATATCATATGATCCAATAACATCTGACTATTTAGGTCACTTTTTATGGAACGCCAAAAGAAGCATTTTTTTTTTTAAGTTAGTACACTTCAGTTGCTGTAACTAAGCCATTTCATGAAATAACTGGCAAAAAGCTAGATCCATTTGTTGATAAGAACTAATATTTTGACTCAAACCAAAAAAAAAGTATTTTAAGTTCTTAATCAGATGATACAGGCAATTAAAAACATGGGACAAATACGTCCCTTGGTCCTCAAAGGGTTAAGGAGGATTGCATAAAAAGAAATATAACAAATTTAATTAGTTACTCTACATTATATCATTGCGCATTCATATTGTATAATCAGTGTATGCAACATGCTTTACAGAGCTTAATGTGAGAATAAAGTGAACTGCACGAATCAATCATTAATAGCTAAGCTGGAAAAAGTCTACAACTTGCCTATCTTTCTTTTTTTTTTGTTTATAAATCTTTATTAAATTTTCTTCAATAAAATGTATCCATACTAAAGTTAATAAATTGTATGTACAAAACAAAAAATAATAGAAGCCCACATTATAAGAAACAAATTGGTTAACACCTTGAATATAGTCACTACATTTCAGTCTGTTTTATTATATTATTACATTTCTTTGAGTAATACAGATTTAGACATCATTATATTGATTCATTACTCAGTGCTGTACAATGGAGTAAACAAAAACATTATCCATACTAAAGTTTATAAATTGGTTAACAACACCTTGCATATAGTCACTACATTTCAGTCTGTAACCCCCCATCACATCCATAGAAAAAAAAAATCTACTGCTCCTAAAATCAACCCCCAGGGCCAAGGGAGAAATAGTGAAAAGGAGTATCCAACAGAGTTTACTAATTAGGCATCTTCAGATGAACCTCAAGAACGAAGCAAAGACCATCTTGTGCACATTTTATCATACTCCTCACGCCCAGAAGAATTATTATATGCAAAAAACCTCTCTGCGCTGGCCTGAAAGTCTATCTGTGATCCAATCTCTAATATTACAAATTTAATTAGTTAGTCTACATTATGTCATTGTGCATTCATACTGGATAATCAGTGTATGCAATATGCTTAACATGCTTAACATAAACTAAAAGTGAACTGCACAAATCAATCATTAATAGCTAAGACAGAAAGTCTACAACTTGCCTATCTTTCTAACAGGGAGGAATGGCCCACTCAAAGTAAAATGCTTTTTACAATTTGTTACTTGTACCCTAACTAGACAATTCGCTAATTTTTTTTGCTATTAACTGCAATAGATCTTACCTTAACTTCTCCTACTGTCTGTATCTTAAGGATTCTATACATTCAGTTGTACATAGATGTTTTTTAAGAACACATAACAATTTAAACATACTGCCCTATAGAATGCATAATTTATGTGTTCAGAGATAAATCAAATAAGGTAAGTAGTTTGTGTAGGATCTCCTCCTTGATTAATTATTTTCCCCTGAACACATAAGAATTCTACATTATATAGGGAAGCATGAAAAATGTATATGTAATTTTTTTTTTAAATGTATATGTAAAAAAAAACTGCCTGAACTGGAACCCTTAGCTGGGTGGAAAAAGCCAGATGTGTGCTCTGTACATGCTCTGCGTGATGTCACAGTCATAGCCATCATTAATCTTGATGGTGCTCTGGACCAACCCTTTTATCTCACTTTTGATCAGTAGTTGTATTTGCTAGTGCAATGGTAGAAGGAGCTTCATCTACTTCACCTGCATATCAATAAATGTATTTATTTAATGTCTCATGTTCATTGTTCTGTAAGGTTAACAACCCTTTCCAACTCTTGAAACACAAAGAAAAAAGTAACTGTTTACCTTGAATCTCTGTACACCTTACCTTTTGTCTTAATGAAATCAGCACAGTATCTCTTTTGTCTTTTTATGCTCGCCACAATATATAAAACTAGAAAAGCTACAATTTCTGGGAAAATTGTGTGAAGTGTTCTTGCATCCACCAGCAGTCTAAAACTGTAGTGGGCGGAGTAACTGGGTGGAGTGGCTTGAGTAACTGTTGTGTGGTTGGAGTGGCTGGAGCAACTGTGGAAATGTTGGAGTGCGGTTGCCATCTACACACGGTCGTTTTTTAAAAACTATAAATCCTACAGAAAATAACTTTATATTGTGAGAATCACAAGACCCAGACCTACATTTTGATGCATAGTATGTCTCTGAAATATTAAAAATGAATGCACAGTCACAGTTTAGATATTGCCCTTCAAATTTGAGGGGGCTAGAGTGGAGTTTCAATGAATGTCAATGGACGGCGTGAGTTGCAAACAAATAGTCATATTGTGAAAACTATCAGGACTATGGCTTAGCCTTGGACATGTTTAGTGGCAGCAGGGATAGCTGAACGTTTTGATATAAGATTTGTTTCGGTGGGCTTGAAAATGAGGGAGTGGTGGCAGTTTATAAATCATGTCCTGATTTTTCAGATCACACTCTAGCTTTTGTCAGCTCCCACTCTAGTTTTGAACATTCCGCCATTCATTCCTATGGGACCAATTTCGCCACAAAAAAATGATATTTCGTGAACCATTCTGCGAAACGTTCCACAAAGTAATAGCACACCAATCCGGAACAATCCGCACGTTTCGGTATATTACTGTCTATGTAGTGTAAAAACTGTGGGAGGAGTTAGGGTGGTAAATTTGGCTATAATAAGAATAAGAATAAGAATATATATGTGAGATAATATTAAGTGGTCTTGCTATGCAAGAACACTTAATTGTAATAATGTCATAATATTATAAGTGGTTAACATTTAGTTCATTACGTTCATTTCTTTGAGATGGAAACAAAATCCACTTATCTCTTATCTTAATGTCACTAATGCTACATTCTCTGTGATAGAATAAGAGACAAAGAATAATGTCTTTCGGTTTATAGACTTTCGGTTTATGGAATACATGTAATGCTACTGCTATTCTATAAACCGAAATAGAGTCCCCATTCATAAGAATAGGTCAGTTGACCTATTCGTATGAATGGGGACTCTATTTCGGTTTATAAAATAGCATTACATGTATTACATCTGAGAGTCAAATAGAACCGTCAAATACTGTGCTTACAGCGCACTTTGAAAAATTGTAATAGTTTTGGGTGGTAAATAGTGCATTTGCGTCTTGCGGTGCACTTCATATCTGAGAGTCAAATAGAACCGTCAAATACTGTGCTTACAGCGTACTTTGAAAAATTCTAATAGTTTTGGGTGCTAAATAGTACATTTGCGTCTTGCGGTGCACTTCATATCTGAGAGTCAAATAGAACCGTCAAATACTTTGCTTACAGCGCACTTTGAAATATTCTAATTGTTTTGGTGCTAAATTGTACATGTGCGTCTTGCGGTGCACTTCATATCTGAGAGTCAAATAGAACCGTCAAATACTGTGCTTACAGCGCACTTTGAAAAATTCTGGCTACCTCCTCCTCCTCCTCCAGCGCCGCTTCCACCTACACTGCCA
This sequence comes from Pelodytes ibericus, assembly GCA_036172795.1. Lineage (NCBI taxonomy): Eukaryota > Metazoa > Chordata > Amphibia > Anura > Pelodytidae > Pelodytes > Pelodytes ibericus. Next base: position 116,219,545 of record CM069863.1, read on the forward strand.
CGGTCACCGCCTCCTCAAGCTATGGGTCACTTAGTATAAACTGAAAGAGAATACCCTGCACTCCAACCCTCTCTCAAATGGATAATTCTGTTGATCCTCCTGGAAGCCATGCTTTAGATTTAGATTTATGTTCTTCCAAAGTTAAAATCAAAGATTCCATCTAGTGCTATTTTATGTCTCAGCTGTATTTGTATGTATTTTATGTTATTTTAAGTTATTTCCCTATCCACATTTGCTTGTAGGGCACTTGTCCTACTCTTACTCACATTTTAATTCCTTTTGCAGCCCTCTAGCCCTTTCCATGACTTTTTTAGAGGCATTAGTGGCCAAATATCGGTGTCCCCATTGACTTCAATGGGGTTCGGGGTCAAGTTCGGGGTCATGTTCGGGGTCAAGTTCGAGCACGGACCCGGACATTTTTTCGAAGTTCGGTCGAACCTGCTGAACCCGAACATCCAGGTGTCCCCTCAACTCTAATTATGACCCATTCTACCACATTTCAAGTCCAGTCCTACAAAATGTTGCACTGACACTATGTTTAGTGCTCTTAGGTCACGCACATGCAATGATTGTGTTTCATACCATGCTTAGTGCAATACATTGAGCTTCACTGTGAGAGACATGCCTGCATCTAACAGAAAACATAGTCTCCATCTGACAGCAGAACTGCATTTGGGTACTCTAAAGGGTCTATTCACTAAAAGGTGAGTTCAGTTTAGTTGAAGTAAGATGAACTTTTTTGGGGGGGGGATTTATTATCATTTATTTCTATTTTATATATATATATATATATATATATATATATATATATATATATATATATATATTGGTATATTTTATTGCAAACCTTTAATCTATTTGTGTTTCTTTTTTTTTTTTTTAATTGATATTCTTTATTTTATTTTATCAATATACAAAATATAAAATCACTTACAAATACAGTCCACATTGTTCCATTTTGTGATAGCCCAATAAAGCATATATAATAATCTGTAAACATTCATTCACAGTCTTCTCCCATCTATCATTCATTCATTCTTGTGGGGGGGGGGGTCCCATTCAGGTCGGCGCCAACAATCGAGTCCCATGGGGGCCCCTTCCGCCTGTTCCCTAGTGTCTCAAATTCCTCTTGTCTTGGTCCAAGGGGACCATATTGCCCTATGTAGTGTGTGTTGACCCTTTGTTCCATAGAACCCTGATTCCATTTCCATTTGATATTCTATTTGATTGATAGCTGGGGTTCAGGGGACTATATCGGGGGACTTCCAGCGTCTCGCTATTACCATCTTAACGGCCAGAAATATATTTACTAGGAGTTTCCTCTGTTCTACCTTGTAGGAATCTAAGTGCATATGGAGCAAGAACGTCTGGGGGGGAATGTTACCCATAGTTGGAAACATATATTTTATTTTCTCTATCATTTTTGTTTTTATTAGGTTTAGATGGTCGCACTTCCACCATATGTGTAGAAAATCGCCCGTTTTTCTTTCACATCTCCAACACCGTTCGGAGTTTTGGTTGGAGACCTTGTGGAGCTTTGCAGGAACCCAGTACCACTGGTATACCAGTTTGTACTGTAGTTCCTGCAGAGCCACACTGTAAGATGTAAGATGAACTTTTAATCTCAGATACAAACCTGGTGAGTTTGCTTAGTGGGGGAAACTCATCAGGTTTTTCACTGCAAAATGTAAAGCTAAATTGGTTGCTGAAATGTTCATCCCTCTACTCACCAGCAACTCACTTCATCTCACTTTTTAGTGGATTGCCCTCTAAGAGCAATAAACAGTGCAGCATCTCCCAACAAATGGTGACTAAAATGGGTGTTCCCTTCTATCACAGATTTGCCTTTCACTGACCCTGCCTGTTTGCTGCTCGCTCCGACCTTCTGCCTGTCTGACTATGACTTTTGCCTTGCACTTCTGTTGTGTCGCCTTCAGTTATTTTGTTATTTTTGTATTCTGGTGTCCTGCTGTTTTCACTGTGGCTCCATCCTTCAGTTTCTGTGGTGTCTGTCTGACTGGAAGGAAAAAGCCTAAGGTTTAACAATAGGGTCCTTTCAGGTGAAAAACTCCTTCGGTGCACAGATTCTGTTGTTTAGTTCCTTGCATCGGCAATGCACTGCAGTTCGTCCTGACCACCACCATGGCAGTCCAGTGCCCTGTCAGGCAGCTACTAGTCCAGTCTTTGCTACCAGTCCAGTCTCAGCTTCCAGTCTAGTGTCAGTATGGCTTCAGCTACCAGTCCAGTCTCAGTCCTGCCTCAGTTACCAGTCCTGTCTAAGGGTCCATCTGGTCCTGAGCTATGCATTGTGGTGTAAAAACAGACCACACATCATTCCCTGCAATGGTGTGCTATCCCAGGTTGTGACAATGATAACTGTTGGCATAACTAGATGACTTGGTCTTAAATTAGAAGGGCAAAGATTTAAAAGTCTTATCAGGAAGTATTACTTTACCGAGAGGGTAATGGATGCATGGAATAGACTTCCAGCGTAGAGGTAAAAACAGTGAAGGAGTTTAAGCACACATGGTAGAGGCACATGGCTATCCTAAATATAATATATTATATATATTATATTTATAGTATAGGCCAGAGTCTAACAAAAATATTTAGAAAATTAGGCAGACTAGATGGTCCAAATGGTTCTTATCTGCTGACACATTCTATGTTTCTTTTTTTTTTATAATAGTTTTATTTTCTCAGATAAAAAAAGGACAATACAAGACATTTACATGTACCATACAATAAAAATCTCGATACATTTTCCTCCTTAAAGTGCAAAACATCAATACCCACACGTATAGTTTAACTTTATCAAGTATACATAACAGTAATTCCCTAATCCCCCTCCTCCCTCCCTCCTCCCTCTCCCTCCAACTTCCCTCCTCCCTCACCCCCCCCCCCCCAATTCCGTCTAGTTCCCTAAGCCTATACTCAGTTTCTCTTGATTTCCTTATCTGATAGTGAGGAGAAGAGTGGGAAGCCTTGTCTCATATAGCTGACTAACGAGAGATATAGAAGAAGAGGAAAGAAAGGGAAGACAGGAAGGAAAAAAGGCATTGACATATAAATAACCAAAAAAGAACAAGAGCAACGGAGTGTCAACCTCTTGTATTTTTAAATTCTGACAGGGGGTAATATTATTCGTTATCTATACAGGGAGTGCAGAATTATTAGGCAAATTAGTATTTTGACCACATCATCCTCTTTATGCATGTTGTCTTACTCCAAGCTGTATAGGCTCGAAAGCCTACTACCAATTAAGCATATTAGGTGATGTGCATCTCTGTAATGAGAAGGGGTGTGGTCTAATGACATCAACACCCTATATCAGGTGTGCATAATTATTAGGCAACTTCCTTTCCTTTGGCAAAATGGGTCAAAAGAAGGACTTGACAGGCTCAGAAAAGTCAGAAATAGTGAGATATCTTGCAGAGGGATGCAGCACTCTTAAAATTGCAAAGCTTCTGAAGCGTGATCATCGAACAATCAAGCGTTTCATTCAAAATAGTCAACAGGGTCGCAAGAAGCGTGTGGGAAAACCAAGGCGCAAAATAACTGCCCATCAACTGAGAAAAGTCAAGCGTGCAGCTGCCACGATGCCACTTGCCACCAGTTTGGCCATATTTCAGAGCTGCAACATCACTGGAGTGCCCAAAAGCACAAGGTGTGCAATACTCAGAGACATGGCCAAGGTAAGAAAGGCTGAAAGACGACCACCACTGAACAAGACACACAAGCTGAAACGTCAAGACTGGGCCAAGAAATATCTCAAGACTGATTTTTCTAAGGTTTTATGGACTGATGAAATGAGAGTGAGTCTTGATGGGCCAGATGGATGGGCCCGTGGCTGGATTGGTAAAGGGCAGAGAGCTCCAGTCCAACTCAGACGCCAGCAAGGTGGAGGTGGAGTACTGGTTTGGGCTGGTATGATCAAAGATGAGCTTGTGGGGTCTTTTCGGGTTGAGGATGGAGTCAAGCTCAACTCCAAGTCCTACTGCCAGTTCCTGGAAGACACCTTCTTCAAGCAGTGGTACAGGAAGAAGTCTTCATCCTTCAAGAAAAACATGATTTTCATGCAGGACAATGCTCCATCACACGCGTCCAAGTACTCCACAGCGTGGCTGGCAAGAAAGGGTATAAAAGAAGAAAATCTAATGACATGGCCTCCTTGTTCACCTGAAATGAACCACATTGAGAACCTGTGGTCCATCATCAAATGTGAGATTTACAAGGAGGGAAAACAGTACACCTCTCTGAACAGTGTCTGGGAGGCTGTGGTTGCTGCTGCACGCAATGTTGATGGTGAACAGATCAAAACACTGACAGAATCCATGGATGGCAGGCTTTTGAGTGTCCTTGCAAAGAAAGGTGGCTATATTGGTCACTGATTTGTTTTTGTTTTGTTTTTGAATGTCAGAAATGTATATTTGTGAATGTTGAGATGTTATATTGGTTTCACTGGTAAAAATAAATAATTGAAATGGGTATATATTTGTTTTTTGTTAAGTTGCCTAATAATTATGCACAGTAATAGTCACCTGCACACACAGATATCCCCCTAAAATAGCTAAAACTAAAAACAAACTAAAAACTACTTCCAAAAATATTCAGCTTTGATATTAATGAGTTTTTTGGGTTCATTGAGAACATGGTTGTTGTTCAATAATAAAATTAATCCTCAAAAATACAACTTGCCTAATAATTCTGCACTCCCTGTAGCTTCTAAAATTTCAATCCATTTGGTCCATTCTCCCCTATTTCTTCCTTTCTCTCTCCCGACCATATTAATCCCTCTTTCCATTTGGAATTTATGGATAATTTGTTGTTTTAGTTGGTTCTTTTGAAAGGGATCTGCCTTCTTCCAATTCCTTGCTATAATTAATTTTACAGCTACTAAGGAGTGAATAATCGCTGTTTCTTGTACCTTGGTCAGCTTGAGTCTTGCCTAGCCTAGATGTAGTAGCATAGAGTCTGCGTCTCTTGATATATTTATTTTATACAGCTTCTCTATTATTTCTTCTGCCAATTTCTAGAGTTTCCTAACAATTGAGCAGCTCCACCAAATATGTGAGTACGATCCCTTTTCTGCAGAACATCTCCAGCAAATGTTATCACTACCCCCAGAGAAACTTGCTATTTTTGTCGGTACCATATACCATTTATTTACTACCTTGTGGGGATGGAATTTTAGCCCTAGTTTATTTAACTCTGCACATTTGGAGAACAGTTTCTTTAGGTTGTTATCGTAAAAATTTTATTTTATTAACACGTAAAGTTCTCCATTTTGAACTATAATTTTACCTGTCATGTTGTTTTTTTACTCGTAAATAAGTAAACACTTCTCTGCTTGAGAGGTTATACTTTCTACTCAACAGCTCGAAAGTCTTAAGCCTCCCTTTTAGGACTAGGTCTCCAAATGTACATATGTTTTGCTTCTTCCAGTTTTTTAAGGATAAATCTTTGACTTCCATCTCGATTTTATCTAGTCGCTGGTAGTCCATAATCTCATTCTCTGATCTTATATTGTTCTTAATTTTCACCCAAACTGGAATAAGCTGGTTAAGAACATAAGATGGTGTTATATCTGCCTTCTTTAGGTTCCATAGGGTCTCGGAGATATCATTATTTTTGCTCTCGATTTTATACCAGCCTGATTATTCCTGCCTTATATATCTCTTCGATATTTGGGAGTCCCATTCCCACTTTGTTGACTTTCTCGGTCATGGTGGACTGTTTGATTCTAGATTTTTTCCCTCGCCAAACATAATTTATAAAGGATGACTGAATCAGTGATAACCAAGCTTTCGATACTGCCAATGGAAGCATCCTAAACACATAGATCCATTTGGGTATTATGTATGATTTCAGTACGTTAACTCTACCCCACCATGAAATCTCGTGTGGGCCCAATTCTTTAAGGTCCTTATTCATATTGATTTATTTATGTTTAACTTATCATTTAAAACAGAGCTATAAACTTCAATCTCCCTCATCACGTGTTCTAAGGTCGCAAATGGGTGTTAGTTGCAATAATATGTCGTCTGCATATAAGGCGATTTTTAAATCTCCTTGGGGTAGGGAAAAGCCTTTCACTAAATTATTTTGTCTTATTTTTTCTGCCAGGATTTCTATAGACATGACGTACAAGCTCGGAGACAGAGGGCAACCCTGCCTTGTTCCGTTTTTTAGCTCAAACCAATCCGAGCATACGTTTGGACCAATAGTTCTAGCCATTGGGCGACTGTACAGTGCCATTATAGCCTTGTGACACCACCCATCTATCCCAAACTTCTTCAAGACTCCACTCATGAAGCCCCAGCCGACCCTGTCGAAGGCCTTTTCTGCATCCAACGACAGGGTCAGCAAAGGCATCCCCTCCCTAGTTGCCGAATCCACAACGTCAATCAACCTTCTTATGTTGTTACTGGCCATCCTCCCGGGAACAAACCCGATCTGGTCAGGGTGTATTATGCCCGGGAGGATGGCTTTCACTCTTTCTGCCATAATAGAGGCGAAATTCTTGACATCCACATTTATTAAGGAGATTGGTCTGTAGCTTGTAGTATCCATTGGGTCTTTGCTTGGTTTTAGTATAGGCAAGATGTTTGCCTTTAGCATTTCTTGCGGGAAAGTGCCCCTTTTGACCGCCTGGTTAAAGGTTTCTGTCAAATGTATCACAATGCTATTTATCATGTACTTATAAAATGTGTTACCGAAACCGTCTGGGCCTGGGGTTTTAAAACTTGCAAGGTTATCAGTAGATTTTGCTACTTCCTCTATAGAAATTTCTCTGTTCAAAGCGCTTAGTTTCTCTGCTGTAATATTGGGTACATTAACGTCCCTTAAATAATCCTCAATGGCTTCCTTTGAAGTATCTGTTTGTAGATCATACAATTCCTTATAATATTTATTAAAGACCTCTCCTATGTCTTTTGGGGCTTTGATTATTTTCCCTCCATCTCGAGATTATCAATACGGTTATCTGCTCTTTTTTTTCAATTTGTTAGTTAGCCATTTGTCTGTTTTATCTTTTTTATGGTAGTATTTGATTTTTAATCTATGCATATTTCTTTCAATTCTGATCAAAAATGTTTCTTTTATTTCGTTTTTAATTTTTAACAGTTTCTTATGATTTTCCTCTGATGGATTGAGTTTATCTTCTTTAGCAACATTATACAACGCAATATAGATGTCTGGTAACTGTGAGCCTGCTTGTCTATTTTTGCTTTTTTTCAATTTGATCAAATGACCCCACATCACTGCCTTATACGCACACCAAACAGTTACATCTTCTATTTTCTCTGATTTATTTTCTTCAAATAAATATTTTGACAGGTTTTCTATATGTATTCTGTTTTTTTTATTATTCAGGATTGTCTCATTGGATTTACGTTCAGTAGATAGATGTTAATTAGAGTATAAAGCTCATCATTTATCAGACACACTACTACTAAATATCTCCCTTCAGGATTTATATACTGGTACTTCACCTTTATTTGGACAAGTCTCGATGTAAGGTCCGCAAAGACACCTCCCGTCACCCCCCTACCAGATCTGTCACCAGGAGGACCCCGCGATCGGGTCCTCGTAGCTCCAGTATCCCTCGCCGTCAGATCCCACGTTTAATGCGCGCGCGGCAATGGCAACTCGCGCGCGTGCGCAACAACTCAGTAGCTTTTCTGTCCCAAGCGTCGCTATGGAAATGGGCAGCATGGCGTGCTTATTCTGGGGCACTTTTTGATTTGAAGACTCAATGGCATCTTATCATCTCCGTATTGAATTTTTCCAGTTCTATGTTCCAAGTTTTCCACAAGTTTGTTAAGAATGCAGGGATCTCTTCCTGGGTAGTTGATTCAGGTATATTCCTAAATCGCAGATTATTTCACCTGGAGCGATCCTCTAGGTCCCCCATCTTAGCTTCCATTTCTTCCACTTTTTTCCAGAGTAGGAGGTTTTGATCTTATTTTTCTTTATCTTGATGTTCTAGAGTCCCCAGTCTTTCCTCTACTGTCAAGATTTTATTGGATAGCTCTCCCAACTGTCTTGTAATTTCCATTGCGTTGGTATTCAATTGATAGGTGATTGCTGCTAGTTGAGAATCTAAGCAGTTCTTCAAAAATTCCGCTGTAATATAGACATCATTCAGACTTTCAGAGTTGCTGAGAGATTCTTCCAAATGAGACGTTGTTAATAAGGGGTCTTCCTCTTTTCTTTCAGTGCTTGTTTTATTTAAGTTTAAAGGGGAAAAAAAGTTAGCTTTTTCTGTTTTTGCATCCTTCTTTTTTTCTTTCTTTGTGGTTACTTTAACTTGAGATCTATTTGTAGCCATTTTGTCTTTAGCACACCCCTCTACTTCTACCTGTCCTCCTTCGGCAACCTGTATTTTATGTCTACCGCAGCCTTTATTTTGGGTAAGATTTTAAGGTTTAGAGAGTTATGATGGGTGTGGTTGAAGTATCATGAGCATCAATATTGTACACGTGATTCTCTTGTGCCCACTTGCACGGTATCGGTGAAGAGACACTGTTCAGGTTGTTTAATCAAATCATATATACGGCAAGAATTCAATAATATCGTGTTTGCTTACAGCGTTTTGCAACACCCATCTACATATACAAGATATATCCAAGCAAGTCAGTTAAGATGGTTCATCGGGACAAACATTCATATAAACAGCCAAAGTTCTTTTGTTGCATACAGCTTTTTGTATCCCACATTTACTTATACGTAATATATCAGAGCAAATCAATGCCAATGATTTATCAGTCTCAAAGATTGTAGGACAGACATTCACCGAGACAGCCAGAGTTCAATGGGGTTTTTAAATATTAAGCAATAGTTTGTTCAGCTTTTTTTTTCTTTTTTTTCCCTTTCCTTCCCTTTCTTTCCCCCTTTTTCTTTTCTTCCTTCCCCTTTAAGATAGCCGTGCTGCCCCTTAACTATTGTAGGTGGCGGTTCTCTGGATATCAACAGCAGTATAAACAATTTCACTATGTATAACACGAAGGTTGCTTAATCAGTGGGCAAGTTTAGCCAACAGTCACAATAGGTAGCAGAAGACTTGATATTACAGTGCTTCTATGTTAGTACTTATCGTTGTTGTATTTCAGCAATCTTCCTCTATGTTGGTCCCTTCAGAGCTTTTCTCGCCTTTCCCTATTTCAGATGCCGTCTTGTAGCCCACTTCAATCAGCCACCATGCCTGCCTTTCCTCTGCTCAGACTCTGACCTTTCACTCTCCGCCCTTCGGCTTCCTGCTCCGGTCGTCTGTCGAGTGAATGGCGTTAGTTGGCTTGCAGGTGGAATAGTAGTTTCCAGCGTTTAAAGCTTCTGGCGATTATCGCCCGGGTACGCTTTGCTGCAAGGAGTTTCTCCTCTCAGGACAACGAAAATCTCTCCCTCGCTTGTAATTCTACTCCAGCTCGCCGGTCTTACGTCGCTCTGCCACCGGATGCGTGCATCTACGTCATCACGCAACCCTGCCGGTCAATTATTATAATTGACACATTTTATGTTTCTATGTCTGGAGTGTCCATTTAAGGACATGCTACAGAGTTTGAGTTTGTAAAAGAAAATTTTAGAATCTGTAACAGATAGTAAGACCTATACATTGTCTGCTGGGATCTTAAAAAGATCTGTAAAAGTGCTAAGGCTAAAAAGCTAGCAGTTGTTAATGATTTAAGAAGCTTCTATGATTCGTTTACCAACACATATATGAAACAGAGAGAGAGAGACACTTAATCTCAGCTTTTTACGACTTAATGAATGCAAAAAATATAAATGAAATCATATGCAGTTTGTATAAATCATAAAGTATCAATCAATATTATTTTATTTACATACCTTGTAATAAATGTTGTGTCATCCATCGATTGTCTGCGTTTATTATTCAAATGGCAATTTAACAATTTAATGGCAATACAATGTGCTGCTTGAACTATGGTAGTGACATAATGGTTAAACAGTAATGTGCTCTCTCAAGATAACTTTGTCTGTTAGAAGATAAATGAATGCCCACACTCCATAAAGCTCCATTAAAATCCAAAACTACTGTTCAACCTGTCTCTGGTGTATGAGGCTGAAGCAACTCACTAATGCTGTGCCTAAACCCTTCTGACAGCAAAGGGCATCCAGAAATGTGATGTGCTGATTTCACCTTGGAGCTTATGCCATATAGAATCAGCATGATAGTTTGTGTGCCTGTTATACTGATTTCCAAAATCACATTTCTACCCATTGCCCTTTCCTGTGATCGCTTTTCTTTTACATAACACCATATTTATATGGTATGTGGACATCTTTATGCAGAACCTCCATATCAGCACTACTGACATGGACAACATGTATTATGCATTCCAAACAGCGATTTCTTGCGTATTCTGTGGCTGTTGCTAGCATTCAGAGCACTGATTGATTATGCTTCCTCCTTTCTATTCAGAGCGTTGGGGGTTGGTGCTGGACCGGCGTGAGCAGGGGAGACAAATTCATCTCAACACACCAATCTCATAATCTCTGCCCAGACTGAGAAAAGGAGCAGACGGTGATTCTACGTTAGGTCAGAGACCAGAGAGAAAGAACTAACTCCCTATGGCAACACTAATTGTGGTGACATTCCCTGTGTACCATGTGCAGTACCAGCGTTTAAAGGGTTACAATTAGTAGAAACCTCTTCCCTCACCCGCTGAAATCTTGTTCTCATTGGATCTTTAAACACACGCCTTTATCCTGCCTATGGTCCATGGTCCAGCCTCCTCCCAGACTCTTGGTTCATTTCAGTGTATAGGAATTCTGCAGCATCTGGAAGGACTGGATACTTTTCCTTGTTTTTCTTCCTTTTTAACACACGGGATTATTTGTATAGTAATCTCTAATTGAATATATATTAAATGCATCCAGTATGTAAATAAATCACTGAACCAAACTAGTGACTTCGTGTTGGCTGATCTGAATTAGCTGCGCTGAGCTGTCCAGGGTGCTGAAAACAGCACTTCCTTAGCATCAACTGCTTTTCTTCTCCAACCTGCTATTGTCATCTATCACTTTGATGATTCGAATTCCACAGCCTAATACAACAAAGGATGGCCCGGACCAAGTGCATTCTAACAGCGGTCTCTGGATTTTACTTCTGGGAAGCTGCACTCTTACTCAGGTACAGTGGATCAAACTTACTTTTCATTAACCAAAGCTGGGATTTAAATAAAACACCATCTGGAAATGGGGTTTTCGAAATAGTGATTGTAAGTCATGTACAATTCACAATATTGTATAGCAGTGCAAGTGTTCATGTTTTACATTATACATTAGACCACTGGACCATACTGAAATGTGAGCAATTTCAGGACTAGATACCCCAGCTGCTGGCCGAGCATGATGGGGTTGTCGTTCACTGCTATATTTTCAACATTTCGCTAAATATCCCTGGTAAGGACGAATCTCCTCCACCGTAGATGTTTTGTAATATATATTAGAAACCAAGGGAACATAATTGCATCTTACCCCACACACATCTTATGGACTTGCTTAAGCATGTGAAGCACATTGTACTCGAATAATTAGCAAGTACACACGTTCCACAGTTCATATTTAGACTAAGAACTAAAGATGGAAGCAGGTAACTGACCTCTTTCCAAAGCTGTATATTATTATTACTGTAGTTGATAAACCATGATACTGACTTATGTCAATATATTACCAGAGCAGCTAAAATATATCATGTTATATTTCTCTACCTGGGGAAATAGGTGTTTCTTTGATATAGAAATAATTAGAAGTTATTTATTATAGTTTGCATCACAGTTTAATTAGTGCTAGGTGTACATTTAAAGAATGCTATGTTTCAGTACCTCAGATAACATATGAATGTGCATCAGGTGGTAGATGTCTCCAATATTTAGAATTGTATTAGGTGTAGCTGCAAAGTAGTATGAAATCAATAACCTTGATTAAGAGATCACTTAGCTAAATAATTTGTTTTCTTATTTCAATCTTAGGTAACAATTCCTCTTAATTACATTAGATCACTTCCATGCAAATAAAAAACATGGAATACAAAGAATCAAATGTCATTTTGATTCATATATAGTATCATTTTTTAATTTATATATATATATATATATATATATATATATATATATATATGTAACATTTTATTTTATAAATTTTATGGAATATCATTACTCAGTAATGACAATAAACTTTTGAAATACATTTGTATGTGGCATGATGTGCATAGTGGCACTGGCAAACATTTTCAGTTTGCTGATGATTTCTCCTATGAGGATATCTTTTTGAATTTTATAACACTATCTAGCAATGCTTATGAATAATTAATGTGCAATGAATGAATGCCCCAGTGGCCCTATAATCTAGTTTTGTGCCAAGAAGCAAGAAGGTAATACAGATTGTTCAAGGTCACAAACAGCTTCTAGTCCAACACCACATTATTTAAGATCATAATCCTTTAATTTGTCAAAAGGGTCTGTTCAAATATTCTCTTTACATGCACATTGTTATATTCAATATGCATTAATATTATTGTTGGCTTTTTTCTATTGTTGTACGTAGAAATTGAATGCTCTATGCATAAAGTCATGCTATGCTATAGTCTACAAGTGCCTTTATTACATACAGTAAATTATATCACTACATACAAATTAATCAGATATGGCAATTACATACAGATAATTTTGCCAAAACAGAAATATGTAGTTTTGAAAGATGGTAATAATAAAAAATGTACTTATTATACAATTTTGCATATTCCAAATGCAATTCCATATTTTTGGAAAGTACTATAAAGAAGTATACATAACTGTGAGCAGTATAGCTAAAAACGTCCCTAGTACAGAGTAGCAGTTGGGATTCAAAGAATCCATTGGTATTTGTTTAAAACAGTAAGAACCTATAATACAAAACGACTATAATTTACCAAAATATAAATTTGAATCCATGCAGTCTGCGTAATAAACCCAATCTCTAAAAAAATTATTAAAAAATACACCTGGAAAGGCCATTAGATTTCATAAGCCGAGTTACTATTTTTTTTTAAATGATTATTGTAATAAACTATTCTTTTATTGGTTAATGTATCTTGAGTTAATTTATTATTAAATAAATTAATTATTTGTTCTTATGCACAAGTTAGTTTCTAAAATGTGTTGAGCAGTAGAGGCAGGAGTGAGTTGACACATTTTGTGTAGTAAGCATTGCCAGTTCCGTAGTTTCTGTATCTACATATCTTAAATGTGGACTCCTTCCTAATTTTGTCGTGTGTATATTTGGTGAACAAATGCTTAAACATGCACAATTTTACATACAAATACACATATTTTTGACGTATTTTCTCCTCCCATTAGCTTATTTTTTACACACCCTGAGTGCAAAATTGTACTCTCATGACTGTACATGCTTGCCATTTTATAACCCTATCCAGCAATGCCTTTGCATTAGGTGACATCATGTGCACATCCTATGTGTGCGGTTCACATGCACAGTGAAATCCTATACTTCTTCTTAGAGATTCATGGGAATGCACAATATCCATGCCTGTGACATAAGAATTGTGTGCATGTACCCTGACCATATTGTGGAGTACTTTTTCTGAAGTTATCAAGACACGTCTTATAGGAAAATCAGTCTCCAGAAAAAATCTTATAGCATCCAATGAAAAATCTTTTGTAAAAATAGTTAATGGCTGAGTTATCACGTATCACTGTTTTTTTTAGCTCAACATTTATGTTTTAGTATAGAAAACAAAGTAGTGGGTAGCACAGCCACGAACTCGTATATTTAAAAAGGTGTGGTGCTGAAGTGTCCAGTTTTTAAGTTTTTGACACATTGGTGGACTAAGCATAATATGGCCATATGATGTGATTTTTGGCCGTGTACTGATATTTCTATGTATTAATTAAATGTGTCACAATTTGTACATCATTGTGATCTGGAATTTAAATCAACAAGCAGGTAAGTAAAATCCAGTAGTGAATGAACATAAAAAGGAGGAAGGAACATGGAAAGGACCAATACCTCCTAACAAACAATTAGAAACATGTTGGCTAAAAGGAACATGTGGAGGGATTTCAATGCAAATGTATCCTTAAATGAAAAATCCTAAATAAATTAATAGAGGTTCATGCAACATTGTTCCTTGATTGATGGCAAAAGTTTCTGTGCACGTTCTTACTGTTAAAAAGCTATGAAAGGTGTCCTATCAGTTCCATAATGGCAAATCCTGACATGCTAAAAGAAGATATTACCAGTGTGATGGTTTTTGGATGCAGACCAGCAATGCTGTCAAAATACCAAAATCCATTGCACTGGTTGGTTACAGCTTGTCATATGTGTATGTGAATTGTCTAGCCTTACAAAAAGAGAGGTATGTAAAAGTCTACATTTAGGATTTCTTCTCCTTTGGTCTGCTGAGTTCTAATTAATGCATCTGGGCCAACTGTGTAATTGTGATGTATACATATGTGTTATCTGAGCCCCATGGGGCATAATATGGGTTTTAAATATTAGACTCAAGCAATCAAGGTTCAACTTCTGTGATGTAACCTCACTAGGACTAACTTTGGTGAATATGCAAAGCCATGTAGCATATAGTGGAACCATTTTTATTTAATATCATGGATGTTATCTATGTCAAGATTATGCCTATTATGCGCTTAGTGCTGCTATCCCTTTGTTTTATTTGGTTATGTGAAAATTTCAGTCCTGTGTGCTTTCTGTTTGTTACGTCATAATTTTGTGTGATGAATCAAAATGGTCTAATTCATAACTAACAGTGAACCAGCTCTTCGTAACAAATGCATTAGTCATATAGACATGGCCTCTTCATATACATGAGTCAAATATAGTGTAGGACAAAGGGAATTTTAGTTGCTTTATTTGAAAGACGTGTTATGTACAGTATTTTACCAACACAAAACCTGTAGGTTTAAAAACAATTCATTGTTTTATTATTTTACTGTGACTAAGCTTAAACAAAGTTGGGGGTGCATTTGAAATGAATGGAAGTTCTACTGCCCATTTTTTTCCTGAACTCATACAAGGCTATTGTACGTAATGTCACTGGAACTGCAATGTGTAACTGCAAGTAAATTGCCTCTGATAATGTTGAACAATACCACTTTAAGAGAGTTCTATCTTGTTCATAAAAACCCTAACTTTACTACCCGGCTTCGCATAAAATTTAGATTGTTGTCGCCTCAGTTTTGAAAGCATTCAGCATGTATTCTGTGATGATGGCTGAGTTGCGAGTGCTGTGAAGTTGATGGGTCATTTTTCCATATGACCAGTGATGTTATAATCTGAAATGTGTATAGGTTTCTCCATATTTCTACTAGTGCTGTAGCACAACAGCACACGAGAGTTCCATCCTGAAGACCTTATGGTATAGGTTTCAAAGGTTCTAAGAGTGGCATGGACAAAAGGAGATTTATACATCACTGGTGTTGTAGAACAATGCCCCATCCACTTCACAGATTATATGGTGTCTAAAAACCTTGAAAATTATTTAACTCATAATTCAGGAAAGGAACAGTGTAGAGAGCTAAAAATAGTTGCGTTGACCTAGAAATTCCAGCATAATTATGCTGTGAAAATTTCATGATTCCAGAGTTCAGCGTTCAAGAGTTTTTCCTGCTCCAGACAAACAAACAAACACAAGGATTTTCTCTTTTATAGTTAAGCTCAATTGACAATAAAGGCTGCTTCTTTGAGTCTCCTTCTAGACTATATCTCTTCATTCTCCATTAATTTTTTCAAACACAAAATCCTGAAACTTATGAAATGCAGAAGCAATTTATCTTTAACAAGTGATGAATTGTAATTTTCATACAGAGACCAAATGATGCAGAGCACTAATTAACCAAATATGTTATTGATTATTTGAACAATTACATAGAAAGCTCTCAGCCTCAAGGCTGCAAAAATCTAAAGGTCTATGTCTAGTTTCTTCTAGGTAGAACCATAGGGCTGGCAGAGATATCTAAGACGAATCCACCAAAAATAACAAAACACATATTGCACTAAGGTGTGCATGCTAATCGGGCCAGATCATTGCTAATATTCGCATTGCTGAGAAATCTGCTATTTGGTTATTCAATTTTGGGCAGAATTCTGCAATTTCAGTTGATTTAGGAGGCCCTATTTAATTCAAACAACTTGACATTGGGGATCCATAAGATTTCACCTATTATCAAATATCCAAATTCAGCAAAAATAGCCAAATTGTGTCATTTCTATTCTCAAAATAATACTTGGAAAATTGAACACTGTAGGGCTATAACATAAATTTAAGAAAAAAATAAAGTAATGAATTCACATGGAAATCACTAATTATATGCTAATTAAATCATGATTAATATATATATATATATATATATATATATATATATATATATATATATATATATATATATATATGCTATTATGGCAAAAATGGTACCAAAAGCTGTTATGGCTGTGTAAAATATATGGGATATGTTTTTTCATAAACATGCTTTATTAAATGCAATGTATACTTGTATTACATATATGTAATATATGTAGATGTATTTATGTATGTTTTACTTTATATTGTTGTATGTTTATGTATTTTACATATTCATATTGATATACATATATTAAAAATGTTTTTTTTATATGTATTCATTTTATTTTTCTGATTTTATTGTATATTTGTTATGAATTTAAAATGTAAGATAAATATAACTTGCAGATGTATATTCTGTTTATATTTATTTAATGTAATTATTATGTATTTATTATTATCATAAGTTTCTATGGGAATTTGGAGATTTTTTTAAGCGAAATGGTAGCCTGGAACTCCCTTTAGGAAATAATGATAAGATTAAGGCTACCATTTTGCCTTGGCCCAATTCCGCATTAATTCAGCCATCGAATTGTCATCCGCAAATTTCAGCCTGATTAGGGATCATTTTAGTGATCCCTAAATGGCCAGATTTAAAGGTCCATTTGGATGACAAAAATGATTCGAAGTAGGGTGAAATTCGGAGCTCCGATTTGTGGATTTGCCAGAGCATTCACTAAGAAGCATACCAGTTATAAAAGTTGGGAATGGAGGATACCACCTTAATTTTTAAAAACCTTTGATGCCACAATGCTTGATATGAAAGAGATGTTGTTAGGTATTGGTTATTGTTTATTTTAAGATGTAAAATACATAAGTAAGGTACAGAACATTTGAAAAAGTGCACCTTTTTCTTACACCAGTGTTTAGTAGTAAAATGTTCTAAAAAAAATCTCCTGCCATGATGAATGTAAGAATGTAAAAAACAATGCCTTAATGTATTTTCAGACATGTTTTTAAGAGCAGATCCTCAAATAAAACCTAGCTGGTTTATTTCTGTTGTTATTTATATCCCTAAATAGTGATAATGAAATACATAATATTTACATAGCACACCTCCTATACCACTTCAGTGTTTGGCATAATTCACAGCTCCTTTTTATTTAATAAAAACTAAACCATATGAACACACCACCCTCTCGATCTTTTTAAGTCTACACTAGCCATAATTTTAGTCTTGTTTACTATAGTGAAATTATTGCCTGTTCTCTGTTGTAATTTAATAAGATACTTCTTAACTAGTCTTTAACACTATTTTCTTCCTACACCAACCCTCCATTCCCATAGGAAGTGCTTGGCTATTTTCAACATCTGCATACATACCTTTTGTAGCCACATGTTTGGTACACCAAATACATTTAATTCAAATTCTCATCATATATATTTTCCAGTATGACTACTGCAACAGTTTATTCGACCATATACTTCTTTAAAGGCTCTGAGTCTGTATGTATTCCCTACCATATTTAATTTGATATAGTGTGAGACTGTTTGATTTAGTCTCATTGGGTTGCTAGGATATTGATACTTTGGAGAGAGTTCAGAGAAGGGCTACTAAACTGGTTCATGGGTTGAAGGATAAAACTTACCAGGAAAGGTTAAAGCATCTTAACATGTATAGCTTGGAGGAAAGACCTAACAGGAGGAATGTGATAGAAACATTTAAATACATAAAGGGAATCAACACAGTAAAAGAAGAGAGTATATTTAAGAGAAGAACAACTTCCAAAACTAGAGGACATAGTCTTAAATTAGAGGGGCAATGATTTAAAAGTAATATCAGGAAGTATTACTTTACTGAGAGGGTAGTGGATGTATGGAATAGCCTTTCAGCGGAAGTGGTAGAGGTAAACACAGTCAAGGATTTTAAGCATGCGTGGTATAGGCACAAGGCTATCCTAGCTATAAGATAGGGAACTGGGGACCAATAAAAGTATTTCGAAAATTGGGCAGACTAGATGGACCGAATGGTTCTTATTGTCAGGGCCTTTACCAGGTCAGGTAGGAGTTTAAGCGCAGGGATAGTGGAGGTGTCTGGTTGCATGTTAAATATAGTGGGAGAACAGATAAGAAACAGAGCTAGGTATTGGAATAAAGACTGAAGGAGAGACAAAAGGGAATTTAGTAAGGAACAGCAGAATAGGAAAAGGGTATGAGTAGGAACTGCAGTAAGAACAAAGAGCTATAGCAGGGACTGTAGACAAGGCAAAGGTAGGGGTGGAGAGAGTTAAACAAGGGAAGAGGCCAGAGGCAAGGGTTAAGGCCAGAGGCAAGGGTCACTAAGCAGGAACACCCGAGAGGGGGTGAGGTCAGCGGTTGGTAGCTAAGCAGGAACACCCGAGAGGGGGTGAGGTCAGAAGCAAGGGTCACTAAGCAGGAACACCCGAGAGGGGGTGAGGTCAGCGGTTGGTAGCTAAGCAGGAACACCCGAGAGGGGGTGAGGTCAGAGGTTGGTAGCTAAGCAGGAACACCCTAGTGAGGGTGAGAAATGAGAAGGGTAGCTTAAAGGGATTAACTTAGCTGAAGAGATCTTGATGTACTCAGAGGGTCTCAGGAGATGCTGAAAATCATCTACTGAGATGGTTGAGCCACTCAGGTTCATATTCCCAGTTTCTGGACAGGGTCACAATACAAATGGGCTTTAAGGAGAGTATCAGGAACAGAAGCAGCAGCTCTCAAAATCAGGCACCAACTTCAATGCAAAAGCCCTGTTTGCAAGAAACGGCAGCAGGAATACAAGCAAAGTAAGGTAGGGAGACCTCTAGAGGAGGCAGAAGGAATATAAGCACATAAATAATGACTTTTAAATGCATGAGTCAGAAGGTCAGTGTTGAACCCTGACACTTATCTGCCGACACATTCTATATTTCTATGTTTTTATGTTTCTGTGCTATTGAGGCAGCCTTATGGGTCTATTCACTACAATTTTATTTTGGAGGTGCCTTTTATTTTGAAAGTAAGTCAAATTCAGCACTCAAGTTTGACTTGGGAAAAAAAACATGTTTGCATCTTCCCCACTGAAAGTGATGGAAGGCAAAATTATTATTCAAAAGTTTAAGTCAAACTCTGGTGCTGAATCTCAAAACGTTGACTGCTATTCTCAAATTTTAGTTAATAGACCCTTTTAGGGTCTAAGAGTTCCTTTTAGGGAATAAAATGTACCTGGTTCCAGTAGCAATCAGTGATGCCCTAGATCTTCATCTTGGGCCCGTGGAGAGGAGCCATCCCAAAAAAAAAAAAAAGAATAATCTTCCAATTCCCTAAACATCTGTGTTGGCAAAAAGTGAAGCACTATGTGTCTGCTAAGGTGTAGCATTATTATGTATCACACATTTAAGTAATGCTTTCTTTTTGTTAAATGAATGTGCAATAATGAAATATTTTTTGTTTGTTATTTTTATCCTGTTGTCATTGAATCGTTGCTTGAGAAGTAATTTGTGCACAGAACAGTGTTTCAATGCCCTTTTTTATTGGTCTGGTATGGAGGATTGCAGTAGGTGCCGTTATTATTTTTTTTACTGCAATATTACCGATCCCGCTGATGATGTTTGAGGTGGACATTCAATCATCAATGCCTATTAATTTACACTTGCACCATTTTTGGATTCACAGGGTTTAATTAATCTACCCCAATATGTTATACATCTGTGCTGTCTCCTATTTATGACACCACCTTGAAATTGAAATGACTCCACTGAAATTAGTTCATTTGCACATTAAGCCACAGGGTCATGTCATGACCAGGACAAAAACCCTCTAGAACACATTTTTATGTTTATACACATATTAGTTTACAATTATGCTACAATAATTTGTGCTTCATTTTTAATCTTATATCTTCACAGTTTAAAAATATTTAGCAGATGCAGTCCCTTTAAGCAATGATAATACAGTGATGCAACAATAAAAGTAAATTGCACAAGGATACAAATTTTAATAACAAATCATGTAAATGATATATTAATAATTCATTACATTAATATGTACAATTCACTTTATGATATTATTAATCTCTAATATTTTATGATCATTTGTATACACGTTTATGGATGTATTTCATCATAACTAACATGTATGAATTCTGTGTATGGCATAGACACTTTTATATTAAAATAATATGTAAAATGTGTTCATTACATTCAGACTGAGATTTCATAGTTAGCCCACAATATGCTGAACCATAATGATAAACCAAATAACAGTATGACATAGTGACAAATCATTTCTAGATTTACTTGACCTGATTCACCAGATTCAAGTTGTAGCTAATGTCATTATTGTTGGAGACAAAACATAGTGTGCATACACAGAATCATACAGAAAAGAATAAACGTACTGACTTTTAAACCCCATTGAGGCAAAACTGGTAATGCTGTAGGGTATTTGATCAACAAATATGAGAGCAAGAAAAGATTAACTTGATGTCTTTTTTCAATTAAATCAGTTGTAGAACCACAATTTTGTCTTATGTATGCATTGGAAGTGATCTCCTATATTTCTATATATTCCGACGCTTAAATATAATTAAACTCTGTCAAAGACTGTACCAAAACTAAGTTCAATAAAAGATGTTGGTTTAAGTCAGCTTCACTATTAACCTGACGCACGTGTGATGCATGTGGTATGTTCATGTATCGTGTATGGTGAAAAATTACAGATGTGTCCATGTAAGCACTAGGAAGGCCCACAGAAGATCATCTGTCTAAAATGCCAGAACATGTCCACCACGAACAATTTAAATATATCTAAAATTATGTCTATGACAGATGTCAGCGGCATGGTTGCCAGTTCTGGCTGGAGTCCAGATGCAAGGGCCGGAGCAGGTGTGATACCCTGTGCAGGGTGACCACTCTCCCCCAAGGGTGGAGCCCCAGGCTTTGAGCGGCCACAATTAGGGTTTTGCGCTCTTCTTTTGGGCATCTTGTCAAACAGGAACAAACGGGCAAATCAGAAAACGTAGTCGGGGTCACAAGCCAAAAGGTCAGGAGTGGAGAAGGACGGAGAAGTCAGGGTACAGGCCAAGTCGATATCGGTAGATCAGAGAACAAAACGATAACACCAACAAAAGACAGGCAGGCAAAATGTTCCAGCAAAGAGTGCTGGGGGGAGGGTGTTTAAATAACAAGGCAGTTAATGAAGGACAGGGAACACCTGGGCGGAATTAAGTATGGGCAGGAGGTAGACAGACACAAAGAAATTCTGAAAACCAATCCCTCTGGTGGCGCACGGAACAGACACAGGCACCAGAAACACATAGGTCCAGGGTTCAATCCCAGCTACGGTTACAACAGAGAACATTTTAATTCTACTAAGCTTATAAAATGCCCTTTATAATAAATACAGTTATTTGGCTTTCAAATCACTGAGACCTTTATGCGTCGACAATGTGGTAGCCATTGAATTTTCACCTATATAGCAATTTTAGACAGCAAGCACTGTGCTGATGAATATAGTATCTAATCAATGTCCATCTATATTCATTTAAATAAAGCATTCTTAAAATTACCTTTTCCATTTCATTGATAGTCATTGGTATTCCATCTGAATTTATTTTCAGGGTTTCATCTCAAAAGCGAATTACAACCAACTTTTCAAAGGTTTTAATGTTAAATGTTAATATCTACTGGTTGTATATACAGGCTTTCTATGCTTGTCATATCATTCACATAACACCCATTTTGTTAAAAGATAAATAATAGATGCATACAGGTCTTTCAAGTGAATTATTTATTTTTAGAGCTGTAGTGTTAAATTGTGCATTTACACAACAAGACACAATTAAATGTAACTATTTCAGTCCTTATAGATGTAGGTTCTGCTGTGGGTCATTTTGGATAGGTCTTTGGTAGTTTTGCCCAACAGACTGATTACATTTTTGAAATTGCTTATTGGAAAAAAAAAAAAGATATTTTTCTGAAGTCATTGATGTACTTTAATTGTCTATTCCAGCTATTCAGTTCTCTCAATCTTGTGGACAAGAAGATATCTAAGGTTGTCAAGCAGCCAAGTGAAACACCAGGGTATTATAATACTAGATATTGTTCTACAGAAATGTGAAATATATTTTCTCCATGTGAGTGTCTAAATTTTGAAGGATGTTTCCACAATGACTTCTCACTTCTCACATAAATACACATCCCTTCTGAAGGGACCTTTTTCCATGACATGATATTGTCACTACATAGAATCATGTTAGTGGAGAAACTGCAGCAGGAACACAATAGGCCATTCTTTATACAACCTTCTGGAGAATACACAGGTAAAAATGCCAACACATGTAATTCTAGTTCTAGTTCTTCTTAATTGAGATCGCTTCCTGTGGATGTGTTAATTTAGAAATAAGAAATTTAAGGCATGGAGATATTTTGTTTGTAAAGTTAAAATGTATAGTGCGAAGAGAAAATAATAAGCGTTGATTTTATTTATTGCATTTCTATGCTTTTTTATGTTTGATATACATTATTAAAAATGAAAAATATTGTGAGCTACATTAACTGTTACCAAGGAAACTATAATGATGTTGCTAACTTGATGGTCCAGTCAGTGTATTGTTTTGAAGAAGATTGAATGTTATTTAAATTAAATTATCTTACTGAAGTGTTCTCTTCATATATTGGACTTATCTGATCTCCACTATATGCTTCAGAATAACAGTTTAGTGAGGTAGAGAAGGAGTGTTGTATATTTTATATTCTGAGCCTTAAAGAAACTGACATTGCTTATATATAAAAAAAAGAAGAACAATTGTTGAATGAGGCACTCAAGATCATAAATAATTCACCTTTTTACAAAAAATATAATAGAAAATATGTGTGCATAGCCAAGTCACAAATACATAACAGACAAACACAAAATATTTACAAACAATAATGGAAGTTATGGCAAGCAGTACAACTGTAAAAAGTCAAAGATAAGTGTGGCCACTAACTATATACTAAGTTAATTAATCACATTAAAATAGAGTAACCTGCAATAAATTAAATTACCTATGACCTTATAAAGTGAAAGTGCTTGTCACATAAAAATACACATAAGTTAATTACAAGGCAAATGGTAAATATTTCTGGTCAACAAATATCACCAATATAGCCCCAAAGGATCCAGGAGTGTAGACAATGACTCTATCTATAATATACCCAGCAGGTGCTCAATAATGTAGCATGCTGCTATGGAGAAAGATTCATCCAGGGCTCACTATATTCAACATTCAGCATATAGGATACCTAATACAAACAAACATGCACCATACAGCTGAAGTGCAGATGTGTAGGTCAGAATGAAAATTCTCACCACCCTCAGCCGGCTCCTCACAAACACTAGGAAGATAACAGAACCAGCTTACAGGTCCAGTATGATCACTGAATCTGCTGAGTATTGGAATAGGATGGTGGACCTTAAATAGAGAAAATGGCTTTAGCTGTGTTGGTGTGCAATATGCACTAACAACGTAGCAGTGATATATTCTCCATATTATAAATTGTGTAATAAAGTGTCCAGTCGAGTATCCCAAGTAGACACTAAATAATTTCAACAGTCCACAGAATAATGTAGATGAGTAAGGCTCGGGATGTGATATCACTTGCATAGGATTGCCCAAAACTGATGAGATGGCATGAAGCACGGCCTCCCAGCAGGGGAAGTGATGTCACTTTATCTGCTGGCAACCAAACAGCTCAGTGCTTGTGTAAAAAAGACATGCTGAAGATATCTACTGCTTGATCTACGGAAGCTTGTCCTTCACTATTTATTTGGCTATTCAGTGAGTGGATTATAACATACTATTAGGTCTCAGTAGGGCAAGGGGGAGGGAATGTGTTTCGATCTGTTTTATGAGATGCCCATCATCCGTAGCCTCAGGGCCGATTCTGGGCGGGTGCATGGGGTGCACCGTGCCCAGGCGCACAGCAGGAGAGGCGATTCAATCACAGAGCACGATGGGAGCGGAGCTTGCACCCGTTGCGCTGTGCTTAGCGTGACAAGGAGGTGCAGGCCGCAGGTGAGTGCCTGCTGTAATCGCACCTCCCTGTCACACGAAGCACAGCGCAATGGGTGTAAGCTCCGCCCCTGTTGCGCTCTTATTGGCTGTAGGAAGGGGTATGGTGTCTGCAGAGGCAGACACCGACATCTAGTTTCTTCTGCCGGATGTCAGCTGACATCCGGCAGAAGAAACTAGATGCAGGTGTCTGCCTCTGCAGACACCATTGAGAACGTGAGAAGGACAGCATAAGTTTGTGGGGGTTGAAAAAAATTAAATACAAATAAATAAGTGAAAGGTTGTGTGTGTGTCAATATATGGAACTGTAAGTCAGTGTGTACAGGGTGTGTGTGTGTATAAGTGTGTGTGTTATTGTCTGTGCTAGTGTGTGTACATGAGTGTCTGTGTAAGTGTATCCTGTGTCTAAGTTTGTAAAGGTGGCTGTGTGTGTATTTATGTGTGTTTGAGGGTGGCTGTGTGTGTGTAAGGGGGCTGTGTGTGTGTAAGGGTGGCTGTGTGTATAAGGGTGGCTGTGTGTGTAAGGGTGGCTGTCTGACAGTGTGTGTAAAGGTGGCTGTGTGTGTGACAGTGTGTATAAGGGTGACTAAGTGTGTAACTGTGTGTGTGTGACTGTGTGTATTTATGTGTGACTATGTGTAAGTGTCCTCTTGCCCAGGGCTTACTGGTTAACTGGTCCCACTACACATGTCACTATCTCACATGGAGGGCAGTAGTCGGCATCCAGCTGGCGTCTATTTCCCGCTGTGTGGTGGAGACGGCCGGGGACACTAGAGAGCAGCAGCAAGGTGAGTACTGGGGAACGCGGGAGAGGAGATGCATTTATTGACTAAACTAACCGTGGCATATTAATGGGCAATATAACAGTGGGATATTAATGGGATAATTGGCTGTGGCCTATTAATGGGCAAACTAATATTGGTATATAAATGGGAAAACGGTCTGTGGCATATTAATGGGCAAATTGGCTGTGGCATATCAATAGGCAAACTAACAGTGGTATATTAATAGTCAAACTGTGGCATTTTTAAAGGGCACACTGGCTGTTGCAAATGTAAATGGCAAAGTGACTGTGTCATGTTAATTGGTACCTGACTGTGTTTCATTTTAATTGTCAAAGTGATGCTGTGGGATCTTTTGTGGGGCAAAATAACATGTACTATGGGGCAAAGTGATACTGTGGAATGTGTTAGAGACCCTAGGTACACCTCTGCAAATGGGCTGCCCATATGCTGATTTGCTGCCACTCAGAGCCAGCTTTGCAAATCTGACCTCAGCCAGTGCTTTCTGCTCTTTCCGTGCACAGTGATGTCTCAGAGCTTCTGAGCATAACGGTCAGAGTAATCACTATGTGTGGGAAGAGGAAGGCAGCGCTAATTGAGTTCTGAGATGAGGTTAGTAGGGGGCATGAAAAAGGGACATGGGAAGAGACAAATACATGGTAGGTAGGAGGTATAGGAGAAAGATATGGGGGAGAGACAGACATGGGGATCATGGAACAAAGAGACAAATAGAAGGTATGAGGTGAGTGGGGGGAGAAAGATACATGGGTGTTATGAGGAGTGAGAGAGACATGCGAAAGATGTACATGGGGATATAGGATGAGAAACAGAGATTTGCAGAACAAGAGACCACAATGGGGAGCATGGGGGTCAAAAAGATAGACATGGAAAAAGAGATGGGGTATGATGGGAGAGACAGACACGGGGTATGACGGGAGAGACAGACATGCGATATGAGTGGATAGAGAGAGACAGACATGTGGCAGGAGTGAAGATAGAGACAGACAGACATGGGTTATGAGTGGAGAGAGAGAGACAGACAGACATGGGTTATGAGTGGAAAGAGAAAGAGACAGACATGAGGTATGAGTGGAGAGAGAGACAGACAGACATGGTGTATGAGTGTAGAGAGAGAGATAGGCATGGTGTATGAGTGTAAAGAGAGAGAGACAGACATGGTGTATGAGTGTAGCGAGAGAGAGACAGACATGGTGTATGAGTGTAGAGAGAGAGATAGGCATGGTGCATGAGTGTAGAGATAGAGAGACAGACATGGTGTATGAGTGTAGAGAGAGAGACAGACATGTTGTTTGAGTGTAGAGAGAGACAGACATGTGTCTAAAAGAAAAAAAGAAAACCTGCACCCAGGTGCCCGGGTCCCTAGGATCGGCACTGCGTAGCCTGCTCTGTCAGTTCTATTGTTCTAGGGTTGTATCATGTGGGCTAAGCAGAGCTTTCCTGAATGGGTAACCCCAATTCCTCAAGGTGTCATGAACTGGAAAAGACCCACAAATAACCTATGCATTACCACAATAGTATTATGTTTCATTTTCATTTTTAATGTGAAGCTGAATGTGATGGTGGTGTGCAAAATGGCATTTGTACCTTGTGGTGACAAGCTGTAATTTCCAACACTGAGAGTGGTATAACTAGGATGATGGTAATCTTAAAAATGTTTTGCCGCTGTACTCCTTTGGCCTTGAATTTCAATGTCCCTCATGTGGTCAGGATATGATCTTTTAAGCGGTGTGTAGCCCTGACCACATATCATTTATGACGCTGGTAGAATAAGGTCTATTCAACACCTTTACTCTTACACATTATATGGTCCTTTATTTTATGCACAGTCATAGTCCCATGATTATCCATGGATGTCTATTTTCTTTTCAATTACTAATCTGCTCTTTACATATAAGTGTCATTTTGCCATGAAAAGGCCCCACTCTTCCCCAAACACACTACATATTTGACTCTCTGAGAAGGCAAATGAAAATATTTTTTGGTAAAAAAAAAAAAGGCCAAATTATCCTGGCCCCAATAATAATTATGAAGGGCCTAGGGGTGTGTGTAGTGCAAGTTATTTGTATTTAATTATTTTGTGTATAAGCCTCAGTTATGTTTGGGGGAGCAGGGCTATTAGCATAATGGGAGGCTGGAAGCCATATGCCTAGCTCATTTTTCATAGGAGTGGTAGGGCTATATTCCCTTGCCCCCCACATATATTTTAGAGGTCCCAGGTGGGCTATTTTCTATTCCGTGTATTTATTTATTTAATTTTGGGAGGATTTCGACTATTTTCAGAGTAGCCGAAATTGTCCCGTGAGTTTCTATCCTCCCCATAGAAGTCAATGGTTACCACTTTTGTTTTTGACATTTCAAGCATGTTAAGGATGCTTTTTATTTTGTCAGGTATCGGGGAACAATTGGCTGAAATGCGGACCTATTCCGCAGCATATCGGGGCATGTTGGGTAGCTTGTACTTCAATTCCTGGTATGTGCCTAAAACCATTCCGGAATTCAGAATTTCAAATGTCAGTGCATATTAAGTAGACCATATATAATTTTACTACAGAATGGATGCAATCAAAAATAGCTACATTTCTTGTGATAAGGACTATATTATTTGTGGTATTATTATTTATGAAAATGGCTCATTCTATGGATGTATAGATTATAGGCAAATAGATTGTCTTCTGAAGATAAATTAGAGAAATGTCACAATTAAAACAAGGTTAGATGCATATGACAACTAAACTAGGATTAGGCTTATTTTTTGTTGTATTACATATGAAAAGCTTATTGATTGAAGTTGTGACTTAACTCTGTATATCTAATAAAATCTGAATAGTACCACATACCTAAAACATAAAAAAAGACAGTCATGAATTGCATACAGAGGTCCCACTGTTTACTCGAATTTAGAATATAAAATATTGAATTTGGCGGATGTTTGGGAAAGTCTATGTAGCAGCCTAAAGAATTAGGGCATTTCAATATTGTTGGCTCTTGAAGCTGGTCATTAAGAGGATATCCTTTGTTGACAAATAATCTTCCATGGTAGGAAGGTAGATTTGCTGAGGCCTTCAGACGTTAATGAGTCATCAATTTCTCCCTTTAAAGCCACCAACTTGATGACTGTCAAACAGATTGTTAAATCTCTAAGTCTGATCATTACTCATCATTCAGTTTGACAGGTTTCAGTAAAATGTCAGGAGCATCCCGAGGGAAGATCATATGCAGACACAAACTTCATCTGCTGTGTCAAAATCAGGCATTTATTTTATTGTTGAACAACACAACTTATTTTATGAAGGGTTTGCAGCCAGTGAAATACACAACACTAGGTTAAGGCAACACAAAGGGAACTACTTGTTTTAAAATGAAGCTATGTCATGTCAAATACCCCATGGCAATTCTGAAACTTGTTTGCAACTGCATCATTCATTTTTATCGAGTGTTTGTGTGACTCATAGATCATTTCACTTTCATATGTGCATCAATTTGAGTAATGTCTAATTTCGACTCAACCAATAACTCTAGGTTAGCAATAAGCATCAATATGTTTACTTCAAGATTCTGATTTATTCTTAACTTGAAATACGATGGAGTGAATTATGCAAATAACTTGGATTTCAGCACCAAGGGTACTTGAAACATTCTGTGGAAGGCACGTTGATCAAATATATAAAGGTACTATGAGTAATATGGAAATCATGTGAATGAGTTTGGAACTTATAGGAATCTGCATCTTTGGTATCATTCGGCAAATAAGCATAATCTGAAGTTAAGTGTTTATAAGAGAGTAATCAGTGAAGTGTTATAATTATGTGATAATGAATATTGATCTCCAGAGAAGGTAAAACTGTCCCCAAATTAACATCCAAGGACATGTTGAGAGAAGGGATGTCTTATCTCTGCATTCAGTGCTTAATGTGGCCACACAATATTTAGCAGTGACAGTACTGTGATAGTAAAGACAACCAGGTAGCAAGTCCAGCAGCCCTTGTATCTGACTCCTCCTGCTGCCGGTTCCATGTGTTCCCCTGCTCCTGTTAGAGGATGAAGGCCACAGGGAATCCTGAAGACAAATCAAACAACCTGCCCTGGCTGAAGGGCATAAGGGTGAGTCCAGAGAGGGAGTGTCCACCACTGCCATCCTCATTGGGGAAGGTACCAGGGAACCCCCCATGGCAGTTACCAAGAGCGGTAAGATAACACACGGAGGCTGGGGGCAGATATAGCACACAGAGTTTGGGGCAGATATGGCACATGGAGGCTGGGGACAGAGATAGCACATGGAGACTTGGGGCAGTGATGGCACACTTGGTTGGGGGCAGAGATGGCACACAGAGGCTGAGGGTAGATTTGGTACCCAGAGGCAGGGGCAAAGCTGACACTGAGAGGCTGGGGCCACAGATGACATGGGCAAGCTGGGGGCCCAGATGTCACTGGCAGTCTGTTTATTGGCATCATCATATAAATCATGTATATGTATTTATTGCTCTAGCCCCAGATCTTTTGGAGAACTAGCAATGTCGCTGTTGCCACGACTATGACTCTTTATTACATTATATTGACATGGTAATTACATACCATGCCAGACGAACAGAGACAGACTGAAACAGAGCTTACAATTTAGATCCCTATGTACATTCATATGTGTCTAATCTATAAAAAAAAATCTACTTTTCAAATGTGCTGTAAAATACACAGATTTCACTTTTCTGAACAAGCAAATGATGGTGTTTTGCCATGGGCTGATATACAATTATTTCCAGGGCTGGTTTTTGTTCTGAGTTTGGTGCTGCAGGTAACACCTAAATCTATTTGCTTTTCATTATTTAAAGAATATGACTTATAAAGAGAAAATGTATTTGAACATGCATACATATAACATATTCACCATGCCCACCTGTAACAATATATGGCACAAAGTAGATGAACCAGGAACAAGAGGTAAGTTGTACCCCTAAAGCAGTTTTGACCGTAAGTGAGTATAACAATTGCCACTATGTATCTGTTATAATGTTGACAGCAAGTGTAAAGAATAATTATAAAATTGTACAAAGCATGATTTAGCTTACTTGTCACTTTACTCAATCTGGATACTGTATGCAGACCTCACAAATATCCCACTTCATGGGGGACAGTGG
Source organism: Pelodytes ibericus (assembly GCA_036172795.1). NCBI lineage: Eukaryota > Metazoa > Chordata > Amphibia > Anura > Pelodytidae > Pelodytes > Pelodytes ibericus. The sequence continues at coordinate 116,249,848 of CM069863.1, forward strand.
TTCCAATTTCAGTCTCCATTATCCAGGACAACAGAGAATGCATACTACAGTATATATGCACATAATATAATCTGCTAACATCTAATGGGAACATTAAACTTTAGCCAAACAGAGAAAGAAACATTTTGGTGTACTAAACTTGTCACATGCTCAAATACTATACATTTTTTTTTAATCAAAATTTAATATATCTTTATTGCAAACATTGTTGTACTTCAGTGTATTCAGTAATTAAGATCAGTATGGGGTCAGTCCAAGCACCGAAAATAAATATTTGGATAGGTATATGTTGGCATGATTTTTAGTTCCCTGTTTTCTGTATTCTTTAAATTTGTGTTTTCTTTTTCTCATGTAGGTCAGGCCACATGGGCATTAGATCATATCAATTATGGGTGATGTTTGGCAAGAAACACATCAATGAATAAGACATTATTTTAGTACTTTTCCTTCAATTATGTTTTTATATATAATATATATGTGCACAAAGGTTTTAAATGTGTATGCATGTACCAACTCACAGTTAGTTTGACTCCCAAATGTTAAAAAAAAGTATAATAGTTAAAGTGAAAGAGGTTTATTAAAAAAAAGTGAGCTAGGAGGTCAAGATTAGCACTAATCTTGACATCCAACCTTGAACAGACTCACCACCCCTCATTCCAACCTCACAAAATTGTATTCCATAACATTTTATACAAGGTCGAGATGAGGTGACATGAGGCAAGGGAAAGTCAAAATGAAATAAAAAAAAAATCTCCTCCATAAGAAAAACTGATCCTGGGAGCTCTGCAAATGGTCTGTGGGATCCGTAACACATATTGGGGTCCGAGACAAGCCCCCACTATTAATACCAATACTGGGAGTCTGGTTTTTGGCTCCCAGCCCACCTTAATTAATTTCAGGGCTGGGAGCCTGCTTAATGCATTCCAGACCCACTAATATAATTACCAGGGCTGGGGGACTGTCACATGGGTCCAAGACCCCTTAAAATGAATGGGCCAGGGACCGGGCCAGGGACCTGCCCAGGGTCCAAGGTAAGTTAAAAAAACAATATCCACATACAGTGATGGGGGTTATAATTAACCCCCATAAACTGATAAGAAATATCCTGGGGGGCCTGCCAAAGGCCTCTGTAATATGAATACATAATATTTCTTCCCCCAAATAAATGGTACATGGGGGGCATAAATAATAAATAATTTTGAAAAATAAAATTAACCCCACATGCAGTGATATGCAATTTACCTAGGGCTTGCCTAAAGCTTCCCTAATAAATAATACTCGGGGGTTTGCCCCCAGGCATAAATAATAAATAACTTTTAAATAAATATGAACCCCCCCATCTGCGCCAAGACTCCCGGATAACACAATTAATTAAATGCAATTACATGAAATTTACCCTACTTACCCACTACCTCTTCATTGGCCAGGTGTGTGTGTGTGTGTGGGGGGGGGGGGGGGCAATGAGTGCCATGAGGGTGAACAGTTCAAATCAAGGGGCCATCCATAAAAATAAATAAATAATGCATCTATTACTAAAAAATCTGTGCCGGTAAAACAATGTAAAAAAATAAAAAAAATAACTTGACAGTCCTACTTTATCGGTTTGCTCTTAGCAAACCCCCAGAATAAATAACTTAGCCTGGGAGGGCTGGACTTTCAAATGAGAATCGGAGGCATATGACTATCTGACTCTGTCGGCCAAACAGAAGCCTCCTTGTCCCCAGACCTACTTTTGGCAGTATTTTCAAACTGCCCAATAGTAGACTGGTTTAAAAAGCAGCCAATAGTTTATTCTCTGGGAAGAGGAAACCATTTTTTTACATTTTTTACCATAGTGGATTTTTAGTAATAGGTGGATTCTTGTTTTTTCCCCATTATTTATGGATGGCTCCTTTTCCTTGTCCACTCTTACCTAGCCAAGGTAAACATAGGGGGGAAGGAAGGGACAATTTAGTTTCAATTTATTTAATTAATTGTTTTATATGGGGGCTATAATAGCAGAGCAAGCCCCAGGTATTATTTATTGGGGGTGACCTTGGGCCCCTGAATATTTCTTGTCAGTGTATGGAAAGGTTAATTATAATTACCCCATCCCAGTTAGGGGATATTATTTTTTAACAGGTCTTGGGACCATGGACAAGTCACTGGATTATTTGGCAGACTCCATGCCCCAGTTATTTTATCGGGGGGGGGGGGGGGGGGGCTGGTTAGAGGTCCTAGGTGACATTTGGGGAGCCCCTGGACCTGTTTTGGACAGAGGGGTTATTTTTTATTATGAAAAATATTACAAAAGGAAATGGAAAACTGGAATGAGTTGGAACTTTCCTGGATAGGTAAAATTACATCTATTAAAATTAACATCTTACCTAAAATACTATACTACTTGAGAACTATTCCCTTATCAATTCTGAAGACTTTCTTTAAAACAGTTCAGTCTGCTCTAATTAAGTTCATATGGGGAAATAAGATGAGCAGAATTACATTTTCAGTATTGCAAAAGCTCATGTCTCGTGGAGGTTTAGGCATACCTGATTTTTTAAAATATTACCCGGCAACTAATGCCACTACGGCACTTAAGTTTGGCCTACAAAGTCAGATTCCACGCTGGCTTGAGATGGAAAATTATAGGATGTCACCATATTCAATTAAAGAAGTACTGTGGCTTCCGATGACTGGGCGACCCAGAAAACCATTTCAAAATAATTTATAGATGGTATTTACCCCCCTATAGGTTAAATAAAATGAACTCCCGATATTCAGACAAATGTTGGAGAAACTGTGAAATTATTGGATCGCTTTCCCATGTTTTTTGGTATTGTCATAAACTCACACAATTTTGGCGGCAAATACATAAATTATTCCAAAAAGTAAATTCTAATATTCCTGTACTCACTTCAGAATTGGCTTTATTCAAATTCTTCACTGATACTATTGAAAAAAAAATTGATAAAATTATAATTGGACATATCCTTTTAGCTGCTACTACGGTAATCCCCAGATACTGGAGGTCACCAATAATCCCTACTATTAAAGACGTTTTTAATTATATACTAGAAAATAAGGGGTACGAACTGGCTCTCAGATAACCTTCTCTGCAGTTAGATAACCTTAGACACTACTGGGACGAATGGGAAACACAGATTAAAAGAGAAAATAGGTTTTGATTACTTGTATAAAGAAAAGTATTTGAAAAATTGTTTGACAATAAAAAAAGTTATTCTATTACGCGATTATCAGAACTAGGTATTGTTGTGTCATGTTATGTATACTAGAACTGGTTACAGTCATTAGAATTTAATTTGAAAAAAAAAAGCTATTGTGGATGCACTCCCCTGTTTCGTTTTGCCTCCCCTCCCAATTTTCAATTTTTTGTTATATTTATTAACATTGTAATTTAATTGCATAATCAATTCATACCAATATGTTATCACAATGAAAACTGACTATAAAGTGCCTGATCAATACTTTCATCATAGATTTAAATATGGACTGGATACATTGATGTTTACTGTTTTTATGTATAACATAAATGGTATTTTCTCTTTCATTGTATATTTAAAGAGAAGATACAAAGATTTGCATCATTAAAATCAGTAGGAAATAATATTGAGAATCTTTCACTAAAAAGGTGGCTGGATGTTGGTCAACAGGGTCCCAGGATTATAGATTTTTAAGTATTTTAAAATCATATTTTTTTAGAAAAATACCTTCATACAGATGAGGTTGCTGGAAACAATGTCATCTCTAAAATATTTGGAGGAGATATAGTAGATCAGATAATGACAAGATATCATGAGGTAATCAATATAAATCAAACGGAAGAAATACCAACTATAAAATAAAAATGGAAAATGACCTGAAGATAAACATTCCCCAAGTAGACTGGTACAATTCTCTAAACATCACAAGACAAAATATTCACTGTTTGAACACAGTTGAAAACCAGTTTAAAATTATACATCGGTGGTACTTCGTCCCAGGAAAAAATGCTAGAATGTATCCCCAATGCTCTAATATGTGCTGGAGATGTGAACGACACATGGGGGACCTCCTACATATATGGGGGGGATGCCCAAAGGTGGAATCTCTTTGGAAGACTTATGACCTTTTAAATAAAATGTTGTCACTTAAATTAAATAAAGACCCGAGGGAGCGGAGCTACACCTTGAGCAGAGCAGATAAGTCTTGGCTGAGCTCTGTGGTCTCAAGTACTATACTACACAAAATACATGACACATCAGTTCCAAACACAAAAAATTGGGACATCGAGATGCGGAGAAACGATGGGGAAGAAATCGAAGAAACCTGACTGTGTTAAACAACTATTGTCTCCTGATATTGGCGTGCTACTGCAGAGGCTGACTAGGCCGCAGGCCTTCCCGCCAAAAACATCTCTCCCCCCAGATCTCACAGACTCTGAGGGCTCTTCCACAGAGGAATGTTTACCATCAACACCTAAGGCGGTGCAGCTGAAAGGACTGACTCCCCCTGATGCCACTACTGTCACTACTGGGGCAATGATGGCTCTTATACAAGATTTGCTGCAGGAGCTGCAATCAATGTGGAAGGCAGAAGCAGCAGGCATTCCAAAGGAGGTCCAAGCCCTGGACCATAAATTAAGCGGCCTAAATGCTGAAGTAGTAGCAGTTAAAAGACTGTAGTCAGACCAAACCTCTCGTTCTTACCTCCTGGTACAACAAATTCACAGGTTAATTCACCAAGTCGCAGCGCTGGACAACAAACTCCGAAGTGCTAACCTGAGAATCAAGTCTGTCAGGCCCGCAAGCCTCCAGGAAAACTTACAGGGTGTGCTCCTGCTGCCCACACTGGCGAATATGAGCTCTCTGATCCAGGACCAGTTCAGGGTGAAGAAAGCCCCAAAAGCTCCAAAAGATTCACCCAGAGATAGTATACTACGGTTAAGGAGCGCAAATGACAAATTAGCAATTCTTTCTATCGCACGCAAAGAAAGGCAGCTCCAGTATGAGAACAATGCGATTCAAATCTTTGAAGACCTGCCATATGCAGTCCTATAGTGGAGACGCTCAATGGCACCATTAACCTCCTACCTTCGTGCTATGGAAATAAAATACCATTGGGGCCCTCAACAACACCTACTGGTGACTAAGGAGGATAAGCAGCTGGCCATCACAGACATCGAAGATATGTCAACCTTCCTTCTCGGCCTTAACCTCCCTCTGCCACCTACTCCCCTGGAGATACCTACCCCTGCGACGGCGCCCACAAACCAATAGAGGGGAACTACCTTCCACTTCAACCGCTGACTGATCCGACTCTCCAGTCCACTATTGCTGCCTGTTTTTATTGTTGTGCTGTAAAATCACCTGGACTTGTTTTATGTTTCCTCGGCCAAGGGACACAATGCTCCAGACGCTTGGATTGTTTTTGTTTCCCCCCAGGGGCATCGCCACTTGCCCCTCCGCTAATTGAGGGGGTACCAGTGGCACTTCTTCTCTAGCTGTAAGGTACGGCTAGGGGCCTGCTCTTTTTGGCAGTGCAACCTAGTATCTGCCGGCATACCCTCTCTTGGGGTGCCCTTTCTGCCCCCTGTTCTCTTCTTTAATTTTTCTTCATAAATACCCTTTTCTGTACCCTCCCTTGGACTCCTCTTTCCTTGCTCCCTACACTATTGTGACGCTATTATGTAACATCTTGTAATGTAACTCATAGATCTAGCTAGAAGACTTTCTCTGTCCAAGTGGTATGTCAGTGTTCATTTTAAGCTTACTTGTTTTTTTTTTTGTTATGTTCTATCCTGTCAGAAGTTCTACATCTTCATGGTCTACTAGCTTTTTAATGAGAGTAAATGTTCCTTACATAGGATTCTGCACCTGCATGTTATGCCTTAGTCTCAGCAGGTAATGTTTTTCCAAGCCCCTTACTGACATACCCTGATAAGTTCTATGTTTTTTAGTACCCATACAGCCTTTTTACAAACTGTTAATTCTAGTTGATATATGAGTTATTTTAAGACTTGATTGTATTCGTTGACATTTTCTTTCTTTTATATACATGAGTCTGGTACATGATGTATATTTTATCTGAAGCGCAATTCTGGTATTACCAACATAGTTCATATATACCAAACAAAACATAATAATATGAGTCATCCAAGCCTTATTGTTATAAACCTATGCTGAAGACTCAATAAAAAACTTTAATTTAAAAAAAATAATTAAATAAAGACCCAGGAATGGCCATACTGCTAATTGGCTTTCTGAATCTCCACAAACAGGAGTTCCTATTTTCCATACATTGTCTAGCCGCTACAAAACTTACAATAGCCAGGAATTGGAAAAAGGGTGCACCTTTTAGATTTCAGGATGTGATGACCCAGATTAATTATCAGCTAAAAATACTTCACTGTTCTATATATAGAAGTACCTGTTACCTGCAGACACACATTCTTGCACCACTCTCCCTCCCTTTAGCAAACAAACTGGTTTCTGCTTCAGCCAAATATTTTAAATGTTTATTAATCAGTCCAGAGCACCTGCTGCCATTTTTCTGCACTCTAGTTCCTGTTTTTTCAGCTTCACCTTGTTTCCACATTGGCAGTATAGCATTTTGAACACAAGTCTTCCATGAAGACCACTTCTGACCAGACTTCTCAAACATCAGATGGGTGTACCAGTGCCCCACTGTTTTCTGCCAATTCTGCTCTGATGGCACTGCACATTTGGAAACCCCTGTCTGCCGTGACATTTCTTCCTGGTAGAAACTTTTCTGTTGCAGTATAACTACCTTGTGTCTTATTGCTTGTTGTCGCTGCTATGCTAAGTCTTACCATGGTGTATGACTTTTGGTATTAAACTGTCTTCAGCAATCTTAACTTGCTATCTGAGTTTTGCTGTTCCTCACTCAGTTTTATTCTTCATGTACAGCTATTTCCGTTAATGATTGTGTTTCAATCTACATATTAGGTTGATGATCATTAGCACCTGTTTGAAATAATTGTTAAATCATACACTTGACTCTATGCCTACAAAATCACTGACTTTGTTCTAGTTTTGAAGGTAAAAGTTTTCACACCTGCCTTTTGCACAGTAAAGCAACATACATAATATACATAGGCGTGCGCAGCCTATTGCATTAGGGTGTGCACCCTAAAGCACAAACACACACGCCGCACACGGCGTCCCCCCCCCCCCCCCCATTATCATATTATTTTCCCATATCATGACATCACATGTTCCACCCCTTTCTCAGCATTTAAATTAAAAGAGAGTTAACAGAGTTACATGTTGCAATAAAGCCCCCTATTAAGAATGGTGGAGAATAAGTAACATAACTTAAGTCTCAATATGCCAGGATTATTCCCCTCAATACCCCAGGATTATGCTCCGCAATATGCCAGGATTTAGCCACCCAATATGCCAGGATTATTCCCCTCAATACCCCAGGATTATGCTCCGCAATATGCCAGGATTTAGCCACCCAATATGCCAGGATTATTCCCCTCAATACCCCAGGATTATGCTCCGCAATATGCCAGGATTTAGCCACCCAATATGCCAGGATTATTCCCCTCAATATCCCAGGATTATGCCCACAATATGCCAGGATTATTCCCCTCAATATCCCAGGATTATGCCCCACAATATGCCAGGATTATTCCCCTCAATATCCCAGGATTATGCCGCTCAATATGCCAGGATTATGCCCCTCAATACCCCAGGATTATGCCCCTCAATATGCCAGGATTATTCCCTTCAATATCCCAGGATTATGCCCCTCAATGTCCCATTATTATGCCCCTCTTTATCCCAGGATTATGCCCCTCAATATGCCAGGATTAAGCCCCTCAATATCCCAGGATTATGCCACCCAATATGACAGGATTATGCCCCTCAATATGCCAGGACTTTCCCCCAAAATATGCCAGGACTTAAACACCCAATATGCCAGGACTTTCCCCCAAAATATGCCTGGACTTAGCTACCCAATATGCCAGGACTTAAACACCCAATATGCCAGGACTGTCCCCAGCAATATGCCAGGACTTTCCCCAGCAATATGCCAGGACTTTCCCCCAAAATATGCCTGGACTTAGCCACCCAATATGCCAGCCAGGCCTTCTTTCCTTTACTTACCTCGTCGCTGCTGCTGCTGCTGCTCTGTCTCCGGTGCTGGGCCGCCTGTGACTGAGAGGGAAGCGTTGTGCGCTCCCCTCCAGCCAATGCGCTTTCAATAAAGTTTTAAAAAAAAAAACTTTACTGAATGCGCATTGGCTGGAGGGGAGCGCACAACGCTTCCCTCTCAGCCACAGGCGGCCCAGCACCGGAGACGCAGCGACGCCGACGAGGTAAGTAAGGAGGAGGATTTTTTTTTTTTTTTTTGGAAGCAGGGTTCCGGCGCCCCCAGCCAAGATGCGCCCTAGGCAGCTGCCTAGGTCGCCTTACTGGTGGCGCCGGCCCTGGATTAGGGTGTGCCCAGGCACACCCGGCACACCCCGTGCGCACGCCTATGATAATATATATATATATATAGAAGCATAAAGCAATTTTGTTGACAGTCTAAAAAAGAATTATACGTGCAGTTTTGGCAGCAGGAACTATACACATATGAGTTGTGTTATACCATGTAAGGTTAACTTAATTATTATTTGTCGAAAGCTTACTTATATTATGTTTATATGCATGTATACGAATAAGAGAATAAGAATAAGTATAAGAAACTATTTTTTGATTTTGCTTTGTTTTCATCAACTACAAGGATTAAAATATTTTACCTATAACCTAGTGCCCTATTTTCAGCATAGTAACAATTCACTTGAAAAATATCAGAGAAGAAAGTGGCCTCCCCTGTGTTGTTAGAATGTGGGAGAAAGTCTATACATTACTTTCCATATTATGTATATGTGTTATCAAACTTCCATGAGACAGATTGATATACGGTCCAACATGATTGGCACCATATGATCCGGAATAACTGGCGTCCGATTCAAGCTCCTGCTGGAATAAACCTGGCGAGTTTTCTTAGTGGGGGAAACTCATCAGGTTTGCCTCTGCACAATGTATAGCTAAATTGGTGAGGTGAAATGTTCATCTCACCTTAACTCACCTTTTAGCCCTCACTTGCAAAAAGCTGGTGTCATTTTCACATGCAAAAGTCTTTAGCATGCCCAGATATAATCCCAATATATTAGCGCAACCGGAAAATGCACAGAAAATAAAAATAAACTAAAGATAAAAAGCAAGAAAAAAAGGCCAACATGTTATAAATATTCACAAATTGCTACTCATGTTTTTTTTCCCCACTGCACTTGTTTAGTACATGACCTCCATAGAGTGCTGTGTCTCATTTATGCATTTTATTGGCACAAGATACACCACACATTTATTGAATTATAAACATTTATTTTTGTATATCCCTTTTCTGAGGTGTTTTATTCTGGACAAACTACCATACACAGTGTACTGTATTTTAACACCTACTGTTACATTGTAAAAGTAAATTATATGATTATTAGGCTGGACAATGCAAGTTATGTTGCAAAGCATTGAATTAAGATAAACATCAAGGTTAGAATACATTTTAAGGGAAATTCACAAAGGCTCAATAACAGCCCTGAGATAGCATATTATCAAATCTTTATCCGCAAATGTATCTCATCGAGAAACACGCCTGTGTCCCTTATAACCTTGGAGCTTTGTTAGTTTGTTAAAACTAACAGATTATAAACCTGAGTTTTTTGTCATTGTGAACTACAAAAACAGTCACTGCCCATTGTTAGGTTTAGTTTATTTGTAAATAAATAAAACTGTTAAAAAATCAGAATAGACAGCGCTATATTAATTAAATAGATAAATAAGATAAATAAATGATAATATAAAAATATGTTTAATAAACCATATTTTCAAATAAATAATAATACAAAATTACATAGATACACAAACAAAAATACAGGACATAAAATGTATTAACAGGACCACTAAAGTAGTTGTGGTCCTGAGACACAGTAAAAGCATACAGAAATCAATATTATGAAATACAGGATTATAATGGAGTTATTATAAATGAGAATACACACCTTATAAGTTTGCCCGAAAGTGTATTGAACTCAATATGCAATAAAATTGAATTCAGGAGAAAGAATGGCCAGGTCTTTCAAAAAACTGGACGCCAAGGAAAAAGTAACGCGTTTCAACTTAACTTCCTCAGCCTAAAAAATGATGGCGTCCAACACGATATAAATAAAACTGTGTATGTTGATAAAATGAGTAGTATGTGAATGTGTATGTGAATGCTCATGTTATTGTAAACAGTTTACAATAAGACAATGGTGTAAATGGTGTAAATGCAAATGAAAATGCTACCAATGTAATGGAAGGGATGCAAAAAACAGGTCGGGAGCTGCACTTAGTAAATATATATATCATTTATTTATTACTGCATACAAAAAATTGAAAAACATAAATATATTGCTCATAGGCACATGAGCAAGTGTAGCCTACATTTTTTTCTGAGAGGTGCTTATTCAAAGGCCACAAGTACACTTTACTAGGACACTGACACGTTACTAGGAGAGAGCAGATGGACAGTGAGAACGGCACAAGATGTCAGCACTGTTGTACAAGAAGGAGCACAGAACATGCTGAAGATTTATAGGTACGTTGTTTGTTCCAGCACATTAGACTAGGATCAAATGTAAGTAATAGGGAAAGCCTTTTATGTGGTAACATTTTATTTTTAGGGTTTAATCCCTCTTTAAAAGAGAATTTCCATGCAAGCTATTCACAATCCTAGACTGACAGTGACCTGCCATAATCAATCATTGGAAAAAAGCTCTTCATAGGAAACCACCCATTTTTGAATAAAACTTTTGTTTTTGAGATTCTGTTATACAATAGCACTCATCCTTCAGTAAATACAACTTTACTTTCACTCATTACAGTCTACCACTTGGGAGGTTTTTCTTAGCTGCATCATTTTCATTACGTGTGCCACTTCTAACGCCCTCCCTCAGTCCTGAGCAGTTGGGCAATCAATCATATACATACTTTTCATGGTGCTTGTGATATATGACATTTCTTTCCTACCTTCTATAAATCATGTTCCACCCCCACTGTAGATTGGATTTCCCACAGGAAAAACACATAGAGATGATCTTCCCAATAAGACTGTAGGGCTGCACAAAATACCATAACACTGCAGGATATGGTGCACAAAGGTGAAAACATGTACAAGCCCTAATAATGATTTGTTGGCCAATGTACAAGATACTCATAAAATCATATTTTAAGGTGTAGTAAGTAACTAGAAGCAGAAGAAATAAAGATACATGAGAAAATGCAGTACACAGTGTTAAAAACATCTCAAAATTATCTAAATAGAACAAAATATACAATAAATATAACCCATATATTATGTGTGCACTATTTTCTATAAATAGACATTGTGATAGAATATGCACAAATAGCATACTATTCACATAGGAACATTTAAACTGTGCTACTTATAATATGTTATCTAGTGGTTGCTATGCAGAATTTAACCCTTTCTATGCATGTCATAGCAGCAACACTAACTGCAAGAGATTATTGATACAGATATTTATTTACATGAGCACCACATACTCGAAGACATAAATATAGTGGTTATACTCAGTCCGGCAATAGTATATACTCACCACACTGCACAACAGTGCACATCATTTGGGATTGACAATGAGCAAACCATTACGCTCCATTTAGCGTTAGGCAGGTATTTCTCTCTTTGCTGCTCTTTCCCCTTTTTCCTTTACCTCCTACTTGCAGTGAATACTGCTAAACCATCCGACTCAATGAAGACAAGAGGAGGCAGTCCTTTAGCATGGATAAAGACTTTAACCCCTTAACGACAGGTGACGTGCCAGGCACGTCACGGCAAATCGAGGACTTGCCGACAGGTGACGTGCCTGGCACGTCATGCACTAAATAGAGTAAAGAAAGCGACCAGCGGTCGCTTTCTTTACTCTAACGGTGTTGCTACAATGCCTCTAGGTAGAGGCATTGTGCAACACCCCCCAAATGTTCAGGGGCGCGCTACGATCACTCCACGGAGTGATCGTAGCAGCCATTTAAAAATGGCTGAGCCGGCTGCACACATGTGCTTAGAAAGCGAACGATCGTTCGCTTTCTAAGCATCTCCGGTGTTGTTAAAGTGCCTCGCCAGCGAGGCACTTAACAACACCGTTCTGCTCCCCAGAGCCGATGGTGGTCGCTCTCCTGAGCGACCCCATCGGCTCAGTAGAAGTGAACGCTGCCTGTACAGGCAGCGTTTCCCTTCTAATGGCAAGAGCATCGGAAGTGAAAGTATTTCACTTCCGATGCTCTAGGGGGAGCCAATCGATGCCGGCACAGCAGATCTATGTGATCTGTGTGCAGGCATTTATGGTAAGTGCTCTGATGAGCACTTACCATACTGTCAAAGGCAATATTACTAAATATTGCCTTTGACAAGTATTGATCTGCCTCCCTCACCTTACTACTTTTAGTAAGGGAGAGAGACAGATCAGATCAAGTAAAAAAATAAAATAAAATAATAAAAAAAATATTTAATAAAATTTTAAACACCAAGGGCTTTTATAAAAGCCATTTAACCCCTTCCCTGCCATTGATCGCTGTGTACGCAGTGATCATACACAGCAGCACATTTTTTGCTGTCTGTGCATTTTTTAGGGGTTATTTTTTTTTACTGTAATTCATTACAGGATAAAAAAAGGCTCTTTTAAGAGAGGTTAACCCCTTTCTTGCCGTAGATCACTGCCTAATCAGCGATCTGACGCAAATGCAGCAATCTTGCTGCAGAAGCATTTTTAATTTTTTTAAAACTTTTTTATTACACCCGTCACGTGTTAATTATACCCGCTAGGGGACTACGTTTAACGTAAAAAAATTTTTTTAGCTGTCTGAGCGCATGTATAGCGATCAGTAACAGCTGATAAGTGACAATGGCGGGTTGGCGTTTGCTCAGATGAGCATCACCATTCGTCTGGTTAGATCAATATGTGTAAATATTTGATCTGACCAGTGTAGATCTGCCTCCCTCTCACTTGAGTTTTAGTGAGGGAGACAGAGCTGTATAATGTAAGTTTTTAATTATAATATATTTAATAGAATTGAGACCCAAAGGCTTTTATAAAAGCCGTTTCCAGTATTTAACCCCTTCCCTGCAATTGATCGCTGTGTACGCAGTTGTGTTGATCTTACACAGCAGCACATTTTTTGCTGTCTGTGCATTTTTTTAGGGGTTATTTTTTTTTACTTTGATTTATTACAGTATATCAAAGGCTCTTTTAAGAGCTATTAACCCCTTCCTTGCCGTATATCACTTCCTAAGCAGCACATATGGTCACATATGGTCACTGCCTAAGCAGTGCATATGGTCACTGCCTAAGCAGCGCATATGGAGCAATCTAGTCGCCGAAGGATTTTTTTTTGCTATCAGCATTTTTTTTGTCAGACTCACTAGGGGTTAATTATACCCACTAGGGGATTACGTGTATTCCTTTTGAAGCTGTCTGAACGCGTGTATAGCGATCAGTAACAGCCGATCAGTGGCAAAGGTGGTTTGGTGATTTCTCAGATGAGCATCACCATTCGTCTGGTTCGTAAATATTGTTCTGACCCATATGGATCTGCCTCCCTCTCCTCACTTGAGTTTTAGTGAGGGAAAGAGACAGATCTGTATAACATAATTTTTAAATTGTAATAAATTAAATAAAATGTTAATAAATTGTGAGTCCCAAGGGCTTTTATAAAAGCCATACCTTTTGTATAGTGTAGTGTATTAACTCCTTCCCTGCCACTGATCACTGCACAGCAGAAATTTTTTTCTTGTCTGTGCATTTTTACGGGTTAATTTTTTTGTACAGTACTACAAAGGCTCTTATAAGAGCTATTAACCCCTTCCTTGCTCTACATGTTCAAATTCCAAGTTTGAAAATCAAAAAGCGCACCTCTCAAATGTAGCCTTTCAACCCCTAACAAAGCTGACAAAGCTATGCATGGGTGGTATCCCTGTGCTCGGGAGATGTTGCTGAACATATATTGTTGTATTGTTTGTCAGTGACACATACCGAAATATGTGAATTTGTGTCTAAAGTGCAATGTATGTGGGAAAAAATACACAATAAAATGACTACCACAAACTTTGACAAAGGCTGGTGGTAGAATTGGTGCATGGAAAGTGTTAAAATAACACCATTTAAAATAGCCTAGGGTGTCTACTTTTACAAAATATATACTTTTTGGGGTAAAATACACTGTCCTACTTAAAAAAAAGTCCCAAATGAAAGATGGGCTCAGGCTGACTACACGTCAATATTCCAAGTTGAAAATGCGCACCTTCACAATGTGGCCCTTTAGCCCCCAAACAACCCAACAAACCTATGCATGGGTGGTATCCCTGTACTCAGGATATGTTGTTGAACACATATTGGGTTATTGTTTGGCAGTGACACATACCAAAATCTGTGAATTTATGTCTAAAATACAATATTTGTGAAAAAAAACCACACAAAAATTACTACCACAAACTTTGACAAAGGCTGGTGGTAGAATTAGTGCATGGAAAGTGTTAAAATACCACCATTTTAAATAGCATAGGGTGTCTACTTTAAAAAATATATGGGTTGATGGGGTAAAATACACTGGCTGGTTTCAAATATGTCCCAAATGGGACATGGGTGCAGGCGGTCTGCATGTCAAAATTTTAATTTGGAAAACCAAAAACTGCACCTACCAAATTTGGCCTTTTACTCCCCAAACAACCCAACAAACCTATGCATGGGTGGTATCCCTGTACTCAAGAGATGTTGCTGAACACTTATTGGGGTGTTATTTGGCAGTGACACATACCAAAATCTGTGAATTCATGTCTGAAGTACAAGGTTTGTGAAAAAAAACCACAAAAGAATTACTACCACAAAGTTTGACAAAGGCTAGTGGTAGAATTAGTGCATGGAAAGTGTAAAAATACCACCATTTGAGATAGCCTAAGGTGTCTTCTTTTAAAAAATATATGGGTTGATGGGGTAAAATACACTGGCTGGTTTCAAATATGTCCCAAATGGGACATGAGTGCAGGCGGTCTGCATGTCAAAATTTTTATTTGGAAAACCAAAAACTGCACCTACCAAATTTGGCCTTTTACCCCCCAAACAACCCAACAAACCTATGCATGGGTGGTATCCCTGTACTCAAGAGATGTTGCTGAACACTTATTAGGGTGTTATTTGGCAGTGACACATACCAAAATCTGTGAATTCATGTCTGAAGTACAAGGTTTGTGAAAAAAAAACACAAAAAAATTACTACCACAAAGTTTGACAAAGGCTGGTGGTAGAATTAGTGCATGGAAAGTGTAAAAATACCACTATTTGAGATAGCCTAAGGTGTCTTCTTTTAAAAAATATATGGGTTTATGGGGTAAAATACACTAGCTGGCTTCAAATATGTCCCAAATGGGACATGGGTGCAGGCTGTCTGCATGTAAAAATTTCAAGTTGGAAAACAAAAAACTGCACCTCACAAATTTGGCATTTTAGCCCCCAAACAACCCAACAAACCTATGCATGGGTGGTATCCCTGTACTCAGGAGAAATAGTAGAATCTATTTAGCATGTTTTTTCGTTCGCTATTGTCGATGAGGAGAAGTTGTTTCAAATAAAAACAAAGAAATTTGTGTATTTTTTTTTTTTTACCATATTTTATTATTTTTTTTAATAATATGATAAGATATGATCAAAAAGATGGCATCCATAGAAAGCCCTTCTTGTCCCGATAAAAACAATATATAATATGTGTGGGTACAGCAAATGACAAAGAAGAAAATTACTGCTAAACACAAACAGCACAGAAATGTTAAAATAGGCATTGTCCAGAAAGGACAAAAATGTTTCAAAGGCTCTGTCCTTAAGGGGTTAATAAGAAAGAACCAGTAGATATTTCAGTTGATTTTACAATAGATTGGGGAAACTTCCATCTATGTTTCCTAATAACTCCATTAGTTGAATTTGTAAAATAAACATAGTACCTTTCTACCTGACTGAAGTCTTTATATATATCCAGGCAAATAATTTATTAGTTTCTTTGCTGACAGTCAGTTACATGGCTCATTGATGTTTTATCAGTATAACAGTTTAAGGTCTATGGGATTTTGGTTGAGGGGTTGTTTAGCAGGGTTTCAGTGTTTACATTGGGAAAAATGCAACAAGTGAGCTCTTAGATAGACAACCCTATTTCCATGTAAATGTGATCTAAAACAAAAATTAACATGTAGTAAATGTAGTATTCTGATTAAATTCCTTTTGTCACTGATGGTAAAATATTCACTTATTACACATGAGAACAATTTAAGCAAAGTACACTGGAGGATGGAGAGTTAGTGATGTCAGGTCCTACCACAATTTGAACCTCACTCAAGCTGACTGTAAGCTTTACTGGCTAGCAGTTTAAAATAAGGAGGGATGAATTTAACTGCACTATTCCGGCCACAACCACATACAAACGCTAACCCATGTTCAGTGTTTTTTGGCAAATATTTTAATCACATTTATTTTGATTAATGCTATAATATTTTTACAGAAATGCAAATATCCATATCCTCCAAGCTATGTTTAATGCATTGATTGGATCATGCCAGATAATTCATGTACAATTCAAATATGTATAGTTTTTGCTCCATCTTTGTAGATTCTGACCATACATGTGTACAGTTAAAAAAAGTTATTGAAATGAAAAGGGCATGCATGAAGTACACGATCATGGAGAGCCACCACTTGCTTTACATAGTAACATAGTAACATAGTCATTTAGGTTGAAAGAAGACACAAGTCCATCAAGTTCAACCCTTCTACCTATCATTTCAGCGTTTTCATCCAAAAGAAGGCAAAAAAAACCCTAAGGAAGCTTTTTCGAATGATGCCTCCTAGGGGGAAAAAAATTCCTTCTTGACTCCAAAAGGGCAATCAGATTTCTCCTTGGATCAAAAAGCTCTATTATTAATGCTTATTCTATTATTAATACCCCTGTATGTTCTGCTTTTCTAAAAAAAAACATCCAGACCATTTTTAAATGCATCTATTGTGGTTGATAGCACTACCTCTCTTGGCAGTGAGTTCCATAATTTTATTGTCCTTACCGTAAAGAATCCCTTCCTTTGCTGCCTATGAAATCTTTGCTCTTCCAGTCTCAGGGGGTGACCTCTTGTTCTTTGTACATTTCTATTAATGAATAGGTCCCTGGAGAGCTCCTTATATTGGCCCTGCACATATTTATATAATGTTATCATATCCCCTCTAAGACGCCTTTTTTCTAAAGTAAATAAATGCAATTTTTTAAGTCTCTCTTCATAACTAAGATCCTCCAATCCCCTTATTAATTTTGTAGCTCTCCTTTGCACTTTTTCAAGTTCCATAATATCCTTTTTAAGGACTGGTGCCCAGAATTGTACTGCATATTCAAGGTGAGGTCTTACCATTGATTTGTAAAGAGGCAAGATGATGTCCTCCTCCCGTGAATCTATACCTCGTTTTATACATGCCAATATCTTATTGGCCCTGGCATTGGGCACTGTTGTTTGTTATCTACAATAATTCCTAAATGCTTTTCGTTAGTAGTTTTCCCAGGGAAATACCATTTAACGTATATGTTGCTAAGTTATTATTTTTCCCATAATGCATAACTTTACATTTGTCTATATTGAACCTCATTTGCCACTTTCTTGCCCAGTTCCCCACATTGTCCAAATCTTCCTGTAAAGAAAAAACATCAAGATTAGTCTTTATTACCTTACCTAATTTTGTGTCATCAGCAAACACTGAGACATGGCACTCAGTACAACGTGGGAGATCATTATTAAACATATTAAGAAGAAGAGGTCCCAAAACAGACCCCTGAGGTACTCCGCTCACTACCCTGGTCCAATTTGAAGCTTTACCATTTACAACAACCCTCTGTGTTCTATCTTTTAGCCAATTTTCAATCCAAATACATACATTTGCCCCCAATCCTATTTCTCTCAATTTGTAGAGTAACCTTTTGTGTGGAACTGTATCAAATGCTTTAGCAAAATCCAAATAGATCACATCAACTGCCAGACCTTGAACTATATTTTTACTGACCTGTTCATAGAATGTTATTAAGTTTGTTTGACAAGACCTGTCTTTTACAAAACCATGTTGACTTTTACTAATTATATTCTGATTCAAGATTTATTCTTGAGTGTACACCTTTAGCAATCCTTCAAATAATTTCCCCACTACAGATGTCAAGCTCACTGGCCTGTAATTACCAGGCAGAGATTTTGATCCCTTTTTAAATATTGGAATGACATCCGCCTTTCGCAAGTCTGTTGGCACTATACCTGAACTGAACGAATCCCTAAAGATCATAAATATTGGTCTGGCCAGAATTATGCTTAACTCTCTAAGGACCCTTGGGTGTATACCATCTGGCCCTGGGGCCTTGTCTTTCACATAGAGAATCACAGGAAATCCCAATGTACTCTACCCTGATGTCATTCACATACTGATGTCATTTATGGAGGGATAAGCCAAATGGCAAATGATTTAGCTAAACTAGAAAAATGGTCAGAGCAGTGGCAACTGACATTTAATGTGGACAAGTGCAAGATTATGCACCTTGGGCATAAAAACCCAAAAGCAGAATATAGACTATTTGGTACAGTCATAACCTCAACATCTGAGGAAAGGGATTTAGGAGTAATAATTTCAGAGGACTTGAAGGTAGGTAGGCAATGCAATAGAGCAGCAGGAAATGCTAGCAGAATACTTGGTTGCATAGGGAGAGGTATTAGCAGTAGGAAGAGGGAAGTGCTCATGCCATTGTACAGAGCACTGGTGAGACCTCACTTGGAGTATTGTACGCAGTACTGGAGACCGTATCTCCAGAAGGATATTGATCCTTTGGAGAGAGTTCAGAGAAGGGCTACTAAACTGGTTCATGGGTTGAAGGATAAAACTTACCAGGAAAGGTTAAAGCATCTTAACATGTATAGCTTGGAGGAAAGACGTAACAGGGGTGATATGATAGAAACATGTAAATACATAAAGGGAATCAACACAGTAAAGGAAGATAGTATATTTAAAAGAAGAAAAACTACCACAACTAGAGGACATAGTCTTAAATTAGAGGGGCAAAGATTTAAAAGTAATATCAGGAAGTATTACTTTACTGAGAGGGTAGTGGATGTATGGAATAGCCTGCCAGCAGAAGTGGTAGAGGTAAACACAGTCAAGGATTTTAAGCATGCGTGGGATAGACACAAGGCTATCCTAGCTATAAGACCGGGAACAGGGGACTAATAAAAGTACTCAAAAAAAAATTGGGCAGACTAGATGGACCGAATGGTTCTTATCTGCCGACACATTCTATGTTTCTATGTTTCTATGTTTCTACGTATTAGATATCCTCATGCATGTCTCAGAGTGACGTCTGTTTAGCTCCTAAGAGATACTGGGAATGCCCATTTCTGAAAAAGAGACAATCATAATAGTCTAGAACTAATCTAAAGCCAAAGCCTACAAAATGTATATTTTGACATTATTGCAAAAATGATAACAAAAACATAAAATACATTTTTAAGTATCAAGTTTAACATGCCTTTTTCATTATTATTTCAATTAAACTAGTCCTTTAATGCAAATGCCAATAATACTCTTAACATTTTCCAGAGCATCACAATTCTGACAGAACAAGTTGATTCTGGGAAATTTATAACATATTAGTACTAACCCCCAAAATAAATTATAAAATGGTTTAAACATTGTTTTTGTCCAGCTTATTTATTTAATGTCACTGCGTTTTGAACATTGGATTAAATCCCCCGCAGGCAAAATGCCCTTTTCTTAAATTTCCACTTGATCCTCCGTAATCCTGTCGTGGACTGAAATGGCATAATAATGATGGAATATTTGACTGACATGCATTCCATTTAGTTTCCAACTGTTGATTTGGAGTCATTTTTCCTGCAGCCATCGATAAACAGGGCTTTAATTGTGCATTGTAAATAAAGTAAAAGTTTTTGCTTTCAAACTGTTATTTACTTGTGTTTGTCAAGTAGATGAAAATGTACATTTCATTAAATAGATATTCTCTAATGTAGTTTATTTGTGCCATAAAGCAGATTCCATGTATAAGCAAAAACATATGTAAGGTATGAGAAAGAACAAGGCTTATAGTCTGTGCTGGGGGCACCAGTCAGGAGAGTCTCACATAGGTTTCAGCTCAGTACAAAAGTATGTGTTTTTTGAAAAAAATGTGTTATTGTGGGATAGGTAGGTTTCTGTAGTACTTGGATTTCTATACAAAATATGATACCCTATATTGAAAGAAAATATTTGCTATAAATATATCACTAGAATTAAATAGAGTGTTTTCTATTTAAAACACAAATCAAAAACAGGTCGGCAGCTGCACTCAGTAAATATATACTTATATGATCTATTTATTACTGCATACAATATAGAAAAATATGAATATACTGTTCACGGACCTGAGGCAATGTTTGCCAGCTGCCTTACGCGTTTCACGCTGAGAGGGGCTTAATCATAGGCCAGAAGTACACTTTACTAAGACACGTTACTAACCGGAGATCTGGCTGCAACTTTTTTTGTTCAGAGTAGGCCCAGACGTGGGTCCATGGCTCACTGCACTGATGAAGCCTATGGTAGGCCAAAATGAATGTCTGTGGTTGCTGTGTTAGTTGTGCAGAGGAGGCTTGACATGCATTTGGAGAGATTTCTAAACCTAGGGCTATCTTTTTACTTCACAAGGCTCCAAAAATCATTCTCATTCATATCCTTCCATAAGATGTGACTTTTATAATAATTTAAACATGTAACACTATAACTATTGTTTGAAACAGTTATCTTGCTGTTCTAGCACTCAGTTGGAGTCTGCTACATGTCAGCACATTAATTTAATAGAAAACCAAAGTAACTAGAAATGTTCTCTATGTTGTGAGATGAATTTCTCCACTAGCAATAGCTAGCACTATAAAAAAATACACAAAAATTTGTAAGGACCACTCTGAAATAAAAATATTTAAAAAAGCATTTGTTAAACATTCTGTGGGCCTAGAATGAGGATACAATTCCACTTTAAGATGTCCTTTTTAAGATACATGTCATTTTATATTTGGACTGGAAGCCTCCGTGCTTTACTGTGACCAAGCCTCACTCTTAGGGCAATGAGAGACCCTCACTATATACCTATTCATTGCAGAGGTCTTCCTTTTACTTATTATTTGTGAAAAATTAGGTTCTCTCTACAAGGTAGGGTAGGTCTAACAGGTAGAGAACATTTGGTACATTTTGGTCTGACCAGCAAACAGCAGTATCTCGCTCTGTTTGGTCAAGTATGTTCTGACTGTATCAGCATATGCCTGCAGCAAGATTTGCTCTGCCTCATTAGAGCTGAATGTATACCTATGTGTACCTGTAAAAATACACACCAGGTTTACGCCAGGGGAATGACTTATTAATATTTGCTTTGGTTATTTAATAATAAAATAATGAATTCATATTAAAGCAAGCACATTTAAAAAAAAAAAAAAATTCACATTTTTATATATCCAATACTCAATTTCCCCTTGAAGCCTTTTCCTCCATATTGACATCCTCCTTAAATAATAATAGGAGTATCCAATAATCTGAAATATCCCACAAATTCAAAACAAGGACTCAATGTGCCTGTAGCATGTTTGTTAAAACAATTACAAGTTTAGAGACATGTCTACAAATGCTTGCAGTTTAAGGAATAAGATCCATGAAGTTGTGGCTATAATGGCAACTGAGAATGTAGATTTAGTAGCTGTTGCTGAGATGTTATATATTGAGGGGGAAAAAGCACTGTCTCACATACAAGGCTTATCGATCAATGGCAATCTTTGAGTTTCCAATATAGTGGCTTAGTGACAGACAACAGAGGGTTGTAATCAATGGAGCACATTCAGCTCAAGGTTTTGTTAACAGTGAGGTACCTCAGGAATCTATACTTGGACTCATTTTCTTTAATATTTTTTATTAGTGATATAGCAGAAAGTGTTGATCATAAGGTATGTCTTCTTGCCGATGACACAAATATTTGTAATATGGTTGATGATCCTGGAGGGATAGAAAAATAGTCAGAACAGTCACAACTGACATTTGATGTGTGCAAGATAATGCACCTTCGGCGTAAAACCCCAAGGACAGAACATAGAATATTTGATACAGTCAACATCCGAGGAAAAGGATTAAAGGGTAATTATTCCAGAGGATAAAGGGTAGGCAGGCAATGTGATAGAGCAGCAGGAAATGCTTGGTTGTATAGGGTATTAGCAGTAGAAAGAGAGAAGTGTTCATGCCATTGTACAGAGCACTGCTTACACCTCACTTATGGGTGTATTCACTGAAATTCAACTTTGGAGGTCAACGTTCATTTTGAGACTAAGTCAAATTCAAGTGCCAAGTTTGACTTGGCAAAATGAACAAGGTTATTTTTGAGACTAAGTCAAACTCAGGTGCCGAATTTAACTTAGTCTCAATATGAAAGTCTACTTCCAAAGTCAAATTTTATTGAATAGACCCATTAGAGTATTATAAACAGTACTGGAGACCGTATCTCCAGTAGGATATTCTTTTAGAGCCACTGCACAAATGGAGTAGCAACTGTGGCACCTTAGATATTTGGGAACTACATATTCCATGATACTTAGCCAGCTGTATGACTGACTGGAAAACATGGGATATGTAATTCCCAAATATCTAGCGTGACATGGTTAGCCATCACTGACCTAGAGCAACAAAGGTAAAAATAGTCACTTCTTTAAATGTTCTATTTTATATCAACTGAAATTAACATGCTTGTTTTCTTCGCCAACTTTTATGGATAGGATTGTTGTGTGTTTTTTATACATTGTTTCAGTTGATGTAAGCTGTTTCTTGGATATTAAAGTATAAAGGATGGTTACTGACAATTGTTTCATACTTTTTTGCAGTTTGGTCACTACAAAAGAAACTGACAGTGCACGATCGCGTAGCCCGCCAATGTCACCATCAGATTTTTTGGACAAGTTGATGGGCAGAACATCTGGTTATGATGCACGTATTAGACCTAACTTCAAAGGTAAAATATTGTATTCAACAATTTATACCAGACTTTATATAGCCCTCTTGTAAAAAGATTTCAACATTCATTAGTCAAACTTAATTTGTTTTACCATTACTGGCACTCTTTATTCAACTGTGTATACTGTGTAACTCCATCTCGGATCTCCTTTTCTGTAAAACATTCCCTCAGAGAATTTGATCTAACCAAGCTGTTCCACTGACTGTGTTGTGTACTGTTAATTTAAATGTTCATGTAGAGATATATCTAGCTGTTTTAGTTTTTCCAGCGAGGAAAAAAATAAATTATTCTGCTTCGTGTATAAGAGGTGCCCTGGGTCATTTTAATATTCAAATTACATGTCTGCAGCTACTAGAAAATATATTTGTTTTGTGCTCAAAATGTCTCTCACAGATGTAACTGCAATAAAACATTCATCGTGTGTCATGCGCAAATACTAGTAGATATTAACTACAATTAAAAAAAATCTATGTTCCACAATATGAAACGTTTCGCTGGAATCCTTACATACCAACTCTCAACATTCACAATAGTATGATTTAAAACAGCTTGTTTTCATATCTTTCTTTGCACCCTGTCCTCTAGATGCTCTATTACCAAAATTGCTTCCTTACTGATTATTTTCTCTTCAATATTATTGTCACCCCCCTGGATTTCCTCCAATGCAATGCCAAACAGATTCCTTAGTAATGCCAGTCAGATGGCCCATTAAATATGCCATACAGGAGCCCAACAAAATATGCCACATACAGGACCCCACAATTATGCCACATACAGGAGCCCATTAACTATGCAATACACAGGAGCCCCATAACTATGCCACACCGGATCCCCATTAATTATGCCTCACCTCGGAGCCCAATTAATTATCCCTCACACAGGAGCCCCTTTAATCATGACACACACACAGGAGCCCCTTAATTATGCCACACACGCGTCCCATAATTATGCCACACAAAAGAGCCCCTTAATTATACCACACATGGGGACCCAATAAATATACCACACATGGGACCCACATTAATTATGTGACACACGGGAGCCCTGCGAGGTGACAATTGTACAATTCTAAAACAATAAAAATCTATACACACAGACATCTCTCTATCTCTATATAACTAGTTGCATTTATACTTATTTTAACTTTTTAATAGTACATGCAACTATTTTCATATGTAAAATCTTATTGAAAAATTGCATTCCTTGTTTTTATTCCCTTTCTCTGCACCAACATTGCACCTAAAGGATTTAACACAACACCATACAGTACCCACAGCACTTGCCATGCACCTATATTGCACCTGCAGCACTTGGCTTGCACTCATATTGCACCTACACGATGTGGCATACCACAGTGTCACTTTGCCCCCCAGAACTGCCCCGCAGAACAAGCCAGTGTCACTTTCCCCATAGTACATATTATTTTGCACCAAAGACCATGACACAGCATCACTTTGCCAAATAAAATAAGACACAGTTTTCCCACGTAGGGTCATGTCCGGTGTCAATGATTTTTTTAAAACTTTTTTTCTGGTAGCCGAATCTAGCAGATGCGGCTGCCATAAAAAAAAAGTTCAGCAGCGCGATGTGCTGTGGGGGGATGCCAGCAGCATGGGTGTCCGCCCCACTGGGGGTGTGATAGTGCGGTCCTCACCCCCCTCGGGGCTCCACTGCCTCTTCCAAAGAATTCCCCATTTACTAATTTAATTTATAATACTCAAAGTATAACTCAGTGGGTTCAGAAATCATCATGAACCTTTTAACTTGAGGAAGCAAGGACATGTACATTATGTATGTACACTCAATACACTTACCATAACACAAGCATGGGCCTTATATTTTTTTCCATTTTGGCCATTAGCCTATTGTATAAATATCCTTGACGTGCTAGTACACAAACTTACATCAGTATTCGCTATTATATTTGCCCATATTATGCAGCACAGCAGAATATATTAGTATTGATCCAGTACTTTACTTGGAGGATGAAATGTTACTGTGTCATCATAATAAATTAATGGTTTCTGGTACTCTCATAAGAATTATAACATTACTTTGAAGAGGTAATTGTACATAATATTGTGGAGCCTACATAGAAAAAAATGTGTTTTGTTTTAGTTTTAGCCCACTGAATATAGTAATCCATGTTTTTATTGCATTTAGCATTGTGTGATTACTGTGAGCACAAATAAATATAATTTATTTTTAATGGAATATTGAAATGACCTGGGCACTGCTCATGAATAATTTCCTCTGTGTGCTACTGGAAAATGTAAAGAGGCAACAAGTCAAAAAAACATGAAAAATAAATAATTTTATTCAAACAGGGATTTAATTCAACCCAAACAGAGTTGGTGCTATGGCACGAGGAATTAGGCATTTACTTTGGATGCTAGCTCTGCAGGTCAATGAAGGAACAGTATCTCTGTTAGCTGTCCTAGCACAAAACCTATATGTATATATTATGCGGCGGACATGTATTATTGGGCAATGGGGGACGTAAAAGGCTGTGCTTTTCCCCTTCAACATTCGCATTGCAGAATGTTGATGTCATGTGACATTTTGATAACTGACTCAGATGCAAGGGATAATAGGGCAGCAGGGAAAGTGGTGTGTGCTAATATTAAAATAGACAGACTTACATGTCCTAAATGTAAATGCTGCTGTTACGTAACCTGCTCCTTAGTGGTTTTAACAGCATAAGGATGCAGAAGATAATTTGAGCACAATAATAATAAACATAAAATAATAGCAGAACAATATAATAGAGGTCTTAATATGTAATGTGGTCTTTTTTTATAGATATTCTATCCAAAAATACATAACAACATTTGTAGTTTTGTCAAATAAATGTCATTAATCTTTAATAGATTATTAGTGTAGATTATTTAATTCTGTGCTATAGTAGATTAATTATACTATTCTGTCTACAGGGCCACCGGTGAATGTCACTTGCAACATATTTGTAAACAGCTTTGGATCAATTGCTGAAACCACAATGGTAATGTATCGATATTACATTTAAGAGATAATGTGTTAACTTTTTAGTATGCAGTCAAATGATGTAGATATTAAGAGTCTCTAAATGTATCATAATGTTCTTTAGTATGATACAGGTTTTTGTTTTGTTTTTTATAATTTTTATTTAATTTTACTTATCAAAAATGGATATACAAACATATAAAAGACAATACAATACTACAAGATAGTGACCAACATACAGCAACAGAATTAAAAAGTGATATAGAATAAGATAGAGACCAATCTTTCCCCTTCCTTTTTGGGGGCTAACTAAAGTGCCATTGGAATGCATTAAGTAGATTTTAAAATTATTGATTATCAGATACCGATCAATCAGTTCTATTTTGGGCTTAATTGAAAAATAGATCTCATAAATGAAAATGATGGAACCACTAAGGCAAAGACAGTACATATAGTCAAAAAGAGAAAGAAAAAAAACAAAACACATCAACTCGGATTGGGAGAGGGCTTTGCGCAGGGATAGGATGTTCCTAAAGTGCATATCGTTATATCCTAATCAGATTTGTGCCCGTTGCCCAAATCCCATTTTTCGAGGACTGTTACCCATTCTTAGAAAACAGAGTATTTCTTATTTGACAGATCCCTTGACCAACCCACTTCCTTTTCCATAATCAGTTGATACATTATTTGGTCGACCAACAGTTTCTTATTAAAAGGGAGACTAGATTTCCAATTATGTGCTATTAATATCTTGACCGCAGCCGTACAGTGTATGGCCAATGCTTGAACTTCTGGGGTAACTGAATTGATTTTCACAAGGAGGAGAGCAAATTCTGGATTAAAAGGCAATCTTTTTCCAGAAATAAAGTGAAAAATATCATATCATCATTCCCAGAAAATAAAAAATAGTATGATACAGGTTGAGCATCTCTTATCCAAAATGCTTGGGACCAGAAGTATTTTGGATAACGGATCATTTTCACCAATAAGATATACTAAAGCCTTAGCACTCCTGAAAAACAGTGGTATCAATGCAATTACTGGATAGAGAAAATAAATCACTTTTATTGTTATGCAGCTGTGATATGAGGCATCGTTGGGAACTTCCAGTTGGTGCGTCAGGACCTCACACGAGTCAGGGTATTAATGATTGTGGCCGTGGCAGAATCTGAGCATGCATGGAAAGGCACGCCTGTCCATTATACCAACAGTTTGAAGCATAGCATTAACCAAAATGTCTTGGTATGCTAAAGCATTAAGATTTCTCTTCACTGGAAGTTAGCAGCCTAGCCCTGAAAAACAACCACCAAACTTTACAGTTGCCATAATGAAGGCAGGCAGTTAACACTCTCCTGGCATCCACCAAACCTTGACTTGCCTATCAGACTGGCAAACATTGAAGTGGGATTCATCACTCTACAGCACACGTTTCCGCTGCGGCATGCTTCACACCATACGATCCGACACTTGGCATTGTACTTGGTTATGTGAGGCTTGCAGTTTGGAACTCTTCAGCTGAGGAATCAGCAGAATATTGACAAATTTTACACACCATGTGCCTCAGCACTAATGGACATTGCTCTTTGACTTTACTTCGTCTTATGCTATGCGACTGAGTTGCTGCTGTTTCTAAACGCTTCTACTTTCCAATAATACTACATACAGTTGACCGTGGAATATTTAGCAGGGAGGAAAGTTCATAAACTGACTTCATGGCATCCTGTGCCATAAGAGGAAATTACAGACCTTGTTAGACAAACGCAGACATTAATTGTTACATGAGTGCCATGCAAACGTACAATCTAGAAGGAGAGTAAAGAGACAGGTGGTGGCAGTGGTTGTACATGGGGAGCTAGTGACAGCTGGGTGGATCAGACCAGGGTCTATGCAAAAAAGAGTTAATTGCGTGGAACTGAGATGAGAATTTCAAACTTTAGGCCATTGTAGCCAAGTTGGAAAAGTTCTCAAATGCAGGTAAGTGGAAAGATTTTATCAGCTCAACTACTTTGGGCATAAATTTGAAATTCACATCTCAGTTTTCTGCAGTTCCCTACAATTCTAGTTGAATGAGTTATTGATATAAAGTCCTCTTACTCTGATTTCCTTGTAAAGTCAACCCGTTTCAAAACAAAGTTCTTCAGAGCTTGGAGACAGTCCAGGACTACAGGCAGTTTCGTTAAAGATACTGTCTAGTGCCCAAAATGCATCTTCCAAATATTAATGCATATTAATGTGCTTTCAAGGTACTTTAAAATGCATGTCTTACATTTTGCATTGCTTAAAATAAAAAATACTTACAGCTAAAAGAAATTGTGAAATGACAGCAGTTTGCAAGAAACAAGGACTTTAGCTTAGTAAAAGTCATGTCCTCTTTTTTTTTTTGCTGCAGGAACCAATGAGAATATTGCCATTCAAATGAATGGAATATCCTCTCTCTCTTGTGATGTCATCAGACAATCCTACTATGTACAAGAGGCTCATAGGCCACTCAATAGACTCAATTTGAGGAGGACAGGAAGTGACTATATGAAACAAAACTTTATATCCTCAGTGTCTGTAGAATTAGTGCTGCCGCACCTGCAGTAAACAGGCAGAGTAATCACTTGAGTCAAATATTAAAAATGTGATATATACAGAATGCCTGCATCAGATCACACATGGATAAACACCTGTGCATTATAAAAAGCAGCGATCTTCATCTTGCACCAAAGTGAGTTTGGGGACTAGACTGTCCCTTTAAAGCTGAATTTTATAAGTACAATATCTTAATAAAAAAAAATTGCTTCAGTTATTATCTTTAATATTCATTTTTTTTAAGAAGAGATCTTGGTGAATTTACATTTTCACCTAAAGGCTGACAGGAAGTAGGTGGAGTACATAGCATTCAAGCAAAAGTGGATGATGTTTAGATGACAATTAAAATACACCCATTAAAAACATGTTAACAATGACAACCATAGAAAATATGGATGTGTCTTATTAGAAATAAGTGCACATATTAACCACATTGGAGGACAGCAGTTTATGGCATTACCACACACTTCACCTGTCTTTAGATATAGCATTACAAAGCATCAATGAATTACAGTTACAGACACTTTTACATGTTTTGCTAGGCAAAAGGTGAGAGAACAAAGCAGAATAGCATTAGAAATATATTTTTACACTGCCTTCTTTCATGTAGATTTAATATATTCACATTGGAAATGCTGAGATAATATTATATTTCAGACCCATATGTAATCATTTTTTTTCTTTCTTCATGTCCACTTTAGTCATGTTTTAATCCATTTAAAGTCTGCTGCTTTATTGGTCAGTTCCAGAAGCCTCTATACACGACAAACATAATTGTATTCACCATTTATCTCTCAGTACTCATTTTCCTCTGAATGCCTGCACCAGGGAGAACGAATCCAACATGCATAAATATATAATGCATTCAGCATCATCCAGCATAGATTATAATTTATACTACACACCACTCAAGGTTATTTGAAAATCAGGCCATTTCTTTGAGGCCCTGTGTGCATAAATCACAATGTTTCTGCGTACTCCAGAGCACTCATAAGGCTTACGAGTGTTACCATGAATTATACAGCAAATGCCATGCTCTTTTTATCAATTAAACATTTAATAAATAAATTCCCTCTAATCTCTGTGTCTATTAACATAACCTCAGCACATACTGACATGCCACCCTACTATGACAAATTATCTTGCAGTGTTTACTAAACAGGCACTGTGTAACCTGACTGACAGTGCGTTGTACTGAGGCTTTAACCAGTGCCCTGAATCACTGAATCAATTCCAAACACAGATCTTTTAAATTCTACTCCACAACAGCTGCTTAGTTGCTGCATGGGCAAATTAATCTATTCAAATCCCATAGCTGAACTCCCCTTCTGCATTTTAAGCTGACTACATGATAATACATGCATACAAATATACTAACCCTTTCACTACGAAGGTTCAGGCCCCTAAATGAGATAACTTTGTGTGGCAACAGAAGCAAGCATCATGTGTAGCTATATCAGTGCTGTGTTGCTGATATACCAATAAAAGTAGTGACCTATGAACGTATGCGGTAATCTGCTCTTTCTGTTTTTACCTTGTTACTGTATCATAATTATTCTATATTTAAAATAAGTTATTAAAAAAAATCTCAACAAGTTTTTTTACTCTTAACACGGTATAGTTAAGTCTGTACAATGAAATGCTCATCTCACTTCAACTCATCTGCAACTTACCTTCACTTCACATTTAGTGAACTGCCCCAAGTGTGTTGAATTACCACACAGCTGGTTCAGAAGCAACTGAATAACCATCTCTTAAAAAATACTGCTTCTGACCCTAAAGAATTGACCCCTATGGCTGATATTGACAAGATGGGAAGGAATCTCCAAGTTGGACATTGAGATTTGTCTTCTAAAAATACAGACAAAGAGAGACATACATTTGTTATAAGATAAAACACAAGTATTTCGATTTTCTGCTAACTATAAAAAGTGTTGTATGTAAAAATATAGTGATCTTACATACTGAATATTGGTCAATAGTAACATCTCCAAAATGTATTAAAAACAAGATAATGGGCCTTATTCAATGACCTGAGTTTATTTATATCATGTGATTGAATGCTATAGACTGTAATTAATGAGTATGAGTTAAAAGCAGTGATATTTTACACTACTGAATCTGACAAATTACTCTACATACCTTTTTTCTGGTTAAACACTTGCAAAATGGACTTATTTCAAGATGTGTTCTGAAATGAAACCTTTGTTTAATAGAACATGTGTTTTTTGGATTATATTTGTTATTCTTTCTTTAATCAGAAATTGTGTGGATTTATTTCAAATTGAAATGAACAAATTACCCATTATTTAAAGTCATATTTAAACTGCCACCACAATACAAATGACAAACGTATTGTTTAAATAAAAAAATCAATAAATACAATATATCTTCAAGGACAACAATCCTTTAATTATTTTGCTTCCATTTCATATGTCAAAATTATATTATCCCTGAAGAGTAATCACATGCTCAAGACTTGCTACAGGGGCTAACAGATTGTATTGCATAATCAATAAAAAATCCTTTACTCTTTAATCTTAAAAAAAGAAAATTATCATGCTAGATGCTCCTCACTGTGCAAGGTTGATCACGGAGTGGGAGAGTGGAGAGAGACAAACATGAGCATGCACTGGTAACTAGGGAATTATGGCGCACACACACACGCACACACATGCACACACACGCACACATCATCTTGCGTTGATGCCTCCTTTTGCTTCCCATAGACTCACTACAGCAATGAAATCTACTGCACCGTCATAACGTCACGGTGGCAGGTCTTTTGAATTATTATTTAAACACTGAGCACTTAATCCTTAATCCAAATTATGATCAGTAATACAAGGCCTGTTTGTTTGTTCCTGTCTCTAAGTCTCTTACCAAGTGTTTTGTTTCCTTCAATTCCTGGTATCATAACTCTGGCTTGCTGGCAGTATTGGGCTTCACTGTATTTCTGATATCTCTGGTACTCTGACCCTGGTGTATTAAATTGGACTGTCTTGTATCTCTGGTATCCTGATAATGGTCTATTGTATTGGACTGCCTTGTATCTCTGTTATCCTGACCCTGGATCATTGTATGTAACTGTCCTGTATTTCTAGTATACTGACCTTGGCTTGCATTACTGGACACTCCTGTGTTTCTGGTATCCTGACACTTCTGTACATATGGTATCCTGACTCTGATTTACATCTTTGGACTTGCTGGATCAGGTATCCTGATTTCAGTGTTTCCTTTATGTGATACTTTGCATTTGGGTTCCACCTCTGTTAAACGTGAGTAACCCTTACAAACACACACACACACACACACATTATAAACGGTGAGTTTAGAAGAAGAATTTGCAGAAATATTATATAGATCAGAATAATATTGGCGGAAAGCTTCCGCTATACACTCGGAATTTTGTTTGGTCCTCATCTTAGGAATGTGCATTGACATTTGTTTTTGTTAAAGTTTTTATGGAGTGATGTAGTTTAAAATGATATAGCTCAGTTAATTCTACTCTCAGAGTTGTTAGTTTCTGGAAAACTCCAGGTGATATAGAACGTTTGTGTATGTCTTCTAATTTCAAAATTTGTGTCAGAAGTGATATTAAATTAGCTGCCCTAGAAGGTTTGAGTTGGGAACCTATACTAATTAGCTGACCTCGGATGTAGGAGCACTTCCTTTAATAGAGGGCTCCTAATCTCAGCTCGTTCCCTGAATAAAAGACACCTGGGAGACAGAAATCTTGCTTGTTGATAGGGGATCAAATACCTATTTCACTCATTGACATCAATTTAAATCAATGTATAACTGTTTTGACATGTGTTTATTTTTTGTTATTCTGTTTCTCACTGTTTAAATACACCTACCATTAAAACTGTAGACTGATCATTTCTTTGTCAGTGGACAAACGTTCAAAATCAGCAGGGGATCAAATACTTTTTCCCTCACTGTATATCCTAGCCAAGACATTATTGGTAGCATCCCGGCCAATAGGTTGAAAATTAACACATTACTCACAACTGTAGAGACTGCTTCCCTAGCTAAATTCTACCCACTACGTTTCTCTATTGTACAAAATCTAAATCAGAAAGACCATATTGTCATTTTCTACATACTGATGACTTTCCAAATCAAAGCAGCACAAATATTGTGACACTCCATGAATATGTTTTGATCTGCCTCTCATGACTGATGCTGAATATCATGAGATTCAATCTTATGTAAGTGCACAGCTGAAATCTAATCAAAAAAGACTCATCCACATTCTCATGTAAAATGTATTATTTAAAGTTGTCTACCCTATCCTGATGTGATGGGATTTTCATTCAAAATGTAACATAATTTCATATATTGTTTATAGCAATCATTTACACATTTTAATTTATTTTCTCTTAAAGAGCCACCAACACTGTTCTCCTCTGTAAAGTGAACCAAATCCGAATTCTAATGTAGTCATGATATCACTGAATCAGCTAGGGTTGCCACCTTTTCTATTGCCTCCATAGACTTAACTTGTTTAGACTTAAGTCGGCTGGTAGAACACTGGCTTAGAGGAAATCCTAGAATGAACCCAGTATCAGAAATGTTATGCATAAACATGGCTTGGGTGTAATAAAAAATCTAATGAAAATCTTTGCTTGATTTGTTTTTCTGTTACTAAAAATGTTTTGGCTAGACTGGAACAAGATTTTATAAAATGTGAAAAACATGCTTATTGATTCCCTCACATAGGAAGCGAGGATCATAAATCACAATATTGATGCATATACTATTTTTTTTTATTACTGTTCATACATATTTTTGCTGCCTAATTGAGAATGTCTGTACAGACAGACACATATACACATGGACACTTCAATAGATATTATCTAAAACAAAAATCTACCAGCACACAAGCCTTTACATTTATGTCCCATGACACCTTTATTGATCTACTGCATTCATATCCACATTGATCTCCCCTGAGCTCAGATCTGATATAAATTTCTATTTAAAGTTGTGGTTCAGTAATCAAAACAATGTTATTCCAATTTAACACAGTTTTAACTCCTCTGACATTGCCTATATCTGTCTAGCCACACAGGGGTTAACTTATCTGACACTTTCTATATCTGTCTAGCCACCCAGGGGTTAACTCCTCTGACACTGCCTATATCTGTCTAGCCATCCAGGGGTTAACTAAACTCCTCTGGACTGCCTATATCTGTCTTGATTTTGTTGTGGGTCACTTGTCACATATGATGTTTTAGGGATTTGCAAAGGATTTTATCATAGTAATGTTTTACCAATACTTTATTTCCACCTTATGGATGAGCTAATTTTATTATTATGTATATAAGAAGAGCTTTAGTAGGGCGTATTAAAAAAAAAAGAGCTCACCTACGAGGTGAAAAGAAAGTAACATCTAATTCTTTGCCCCAGGCAGCACAATATCGTGGGCTGGCCCTGGTTGTACAGGTCCTACCACCTATCTTCTATGACACAGACATTGATATGTACTGTAACACCCATGGCCCTTAACTACTTGCAGCATTTTTTGTACACGTTAATTGCTGAAATGTACTGCTTGGCAACCCTCTCTCCAGCTAACATTCTGTGCACAGCTACAGTTCTCTATACACAGCCTTAAAGCTTCTCCATGTGTGGCAGCTGTTTTAACATGTGCAACCACATGCAACATTCCCTATATGTACAGTTGTATCCTTGACTCAACCATTACAAGTATTGTAAATGCACTGACCTTTCCTTCTCCACCTCTACAGACCAGTTATTCCCACCAAATTTGTTGACTGCATTCAAAACCTCTTGCCAGTTATCATTCCTCCTACTCAGGCTTGTCTTCTTAACTGCAGTTGTAGTGTCAACAAATACCTCTGACCATTGCCATATTCTCCTCTGCTGAAAACCCCTGGGCACAGTGCTTTGTCCTTGCCATCCTGAGGCCATGTTTGGCAGCTGTTTTAACATGTGCAACCACATGCAACATTCCCTATATGTACAGTTGTATCCTTGACTCAACCATTACATGTGTTGCAGGTACTACAGTTGTGGATAGTACAATTTAAAATGAAGCCTATAGCGATGAAGTATTGTAAATGCACTTACTTTTATTTCACCACCATTTACAGACCAGTTATGACCAACAAATTTGTTGACTGCATTCAAGACCTCCTGCCAGATATCATTCCTCCTCCTCAGGCTTGTCTTCTTGGCTGCAGTTGTAGTGTCAACAAATCCATCTGACCAATGCCATATTGTCCGAAAAATTCTGGGAATAGTGCTTTGCCCTTTCCATCCCTCTCTCCTGCAATCAGTGTCCTGCCTTCCACCTCCCCTGCTCTTACTCATTACTTGCCAAATTTGTTTTTATCCTGCTCTAAAATAGTGTGTTTTGTCAGATTCCTTGACAGCGATTGGCTGCAAGTTGATAGTAACAATATTTTGTACCAATTTCAAGAAGTTTTATTTTGTTTGAATTTTGTTTGTTTTTCAGTATTTCTGCGTATTTTTGGTATTTTGGGGGGTTTTATGAGTGTGCGAAACCTATAGGATTTAATAAGGAGCTTGAGGCTACATGCTAAATGCATTCAGTGCATTTTGGTCATGTCTTGGGTGCTTTCAGTTTTAGACGATGTTGGTGTGGAATAATCTATGATTTCCTGATTGTGGACCTATTCAAAGGCACATCGGAGCTACCTGAGTATCAAAAAATGCAGGTGTTCTCTTGCCACATGGGGCACCATTTCAGATCTGAAAATTAGAGCTATCTTGGTAGAACCTACAGGTGATACTCGAAAAATGAGAATATCGTGCAAAAGTTCATTTATTTAAGTAATGCAACGTAAAAGGGGAAACTAATATATGAGATAGACGCACTACATGCAAAGCAAGATAGTTCAAGCTGTGGTTTGTCATAAGTGCGATGGTTATGGCTTACAGCTCATGAAAACCCCAAATCCACAATCTCAGTAAATTAGAATATTGTGAAAAGGTGCAATATTCTAGGCTCACAGTGTCTCACTCTAATAAGCTAAGTAAGCCATAACACCTGCAAAGGATTTCTGAGCCTTTAAATGGTCTCTCAGTCTGGTTCAGTAGGAATCACAATCACGGGGAAGACTGCTGACCTGACAGTTGTGCAGAAAACCATCATTGACACCCTCCATAAGGAGGGAAAGCCTCAAAAGGTAATTGCGAAGGAAGTTGGATGTTCCCAAACTGCTGTATCAAAGCACATTAATAGAAAGTTATGTGGAAGGGAAAAGTGTGGAAGAAAAAGGTGCACAAGCAGCAGGGATGACCGCAGCCTGGAGAGGATTGTCAGGAAAAGGCCATTCAAATGTGTTGGGGACTTTCACAAGGAGTGGACAGAGGCTGGAGTCGGTGCATCAAGAGCCACCACACACAGACGGATCCTGAACATGGGCTTCAGATTTCGTATTCCTCTTGTCAAGCCGCTCCTGAACAGCCAACAACATCAGAAGCGTCTTACCTGGGCTAAAGAAAAACAGACCTGGTCTGTTGCTCAGTGGTCCAAAGTCCTCTTTTCTGATGAGAGCAACTTTTGCATCTCATTTGGAAACCAAGGACCCAGAGTCTGGAGGAAGAATGGAGAGGAACACACTGCAAGATTCTTGAACTCCAGTATGAAGTTTCCACAGTCTGTGTTGATATGGGGAGCCATGTCATCTGCTGATGTTGGTCCACTGTGCTTCATTAAGTCCAGGGTCAACTCATCCATCTAACAGGAAGCCTGGTTCAATGACCGTGGGATTACTGTGCTTGATTGGCCAGCAAACTCGCCTGACCTGAACCCCATAGAGAATCTATGGGGCATTGCCTAGAAAGATGAGAGACATAAGACCGAACAATGCAGAAGAGCTGAAGGCCGCTATTGAAGCATCCTGGTCTTCCATAACACCTCAGCAGTGCCACAGGCTGATAGCTTCCATGCCACGGTGCATTGAGGCAGTAATTGCTGCAAAAGGGGCCCAAACCAAGTACTGAGTCCATATGCATGCTTATACTTTTCAGTGGTCTGATATTGTTCTATGTACACTCCCTGTTTTATTGATTGCATGTAATATTCTAATTTACTGAGATTGTGGATTTGGGGTTTTAATGAGCTGTAAGCCATAATCATCACACTTATGACAAATCACGGCTTGAACTATCTTGCTTTGCATGTAATGCGTCTATCTCATATATTAGTTTCCCCTTTTACGTTGCATTACTGAAATAAATAAACTTTTACCAAATATTCAAATTTTTCGAGTATCACATGTATAGTGTTTTTCCAATAACTGATTGCATGGGTGTTTCTGTAGAGATCCTACCCATGGAAATCAAGCATATAACAGGGCTTGACACATATTCATAGACTTTAGGAGCCAGACAGCACAACTTAGGAGTCAGTCTAGCTATTTTTATCCAGGGAAATGGAATTTCCATAGAGTTCTATGTAAAATAATCCAAATAGCAGCAGGGATTTTAGGAGCCATGGCTCCTGGGATTTTACAAGCCCTGGACTGAAACAATATAAACATAAACAAAGAACATATAGTGCGCTTAGTGCAAAACTGTGGTATTATAGCACCTTGGTGGATATAATTATCAGTGATCTCTTTTAGAGATATAGATATGTCTTCCAAAAATAGGGAGATTCTCTGTCCCCCTTAAGGGGATGCACTTACATACTGCCAAAGAAAGTCAGGCACTTCAAAGGGTTTCCTGTTGTAGTGGAGCTTCAGGGGTACTTTTTTTCTCTCAAAGAAAAGCAACAGAAGGCACCAGGTCAGCAGTGAAAACAATACAGATTTTAATAAAAATAATAACTGCTTACATGGAGGATCTTGATATCACTTTAGGGTGGGCGCCACACGACTGATGTGATGGGGATCCTTCCAGCAGGTACAGGTAAATATTAATACATTTAAAACAAGAAAAATGTACATAAATATAAAAAGGAATGTAGCAGGTAGAGTCCAGATCGCTACGCGTTTCGCTCCTCATGAGCTACGACCCGGCGTCTGGACTCCCTGCTTTCAAACGGCTTCAACTTAGAAGATTTAGAAGATTTTTCTTTACTTTCGGAATCTCGCAACTCGCGAGGTTTTGACTTAGATGGAGGAAGTCAATTTCTTTAGTCCTCCAGACGATATACAGCTCATATTCGCATGTAAAACAAATATGGAGGAAAAAACAAGGAAATATAGTGTTTTATCTTCAAAACAACATCGGTGTTAATACCTAACATGTGCATTTGTAAAAGCCCGTAATTTGGCCATAATTTTATATTTCCATGGGGGATTAAAAGATTTAGAAGCAGTTATTATTTTTATTAAAATCTGTATTGTTTTCACTGCTGACCTGGTGCCTTCTGTTGCTTTTCTTTGAGAGAAAAAAAGTACCCCTGAAGCTCCAGTACAACAGGAAACCATTTGAAGTGCCTGACTTTCTTTGGCAGTTTGTAAGTGCATCCCCTTAAGGGGGACAGAGAATCTCCCTATTTTTGGAAGACATATCTATATCTCTAAAAGAGATCACTGATAATTATATCCACCAAGGTGCTATAATACCACAGTTTTGCACTAAGCGCACTATATGTTCTTTGTTGTTGTTTATATTGTATTTCTGTGTGGTTTAGGGACACACTACCTAAGTGCTGCTGTGAGCTTTTGAATACAGCACTGGTTACACCCACTTTTCTGGACTGAAACAATGTTCTTTTTCATGATTTTGGACTTTTTAAAATGAAGTGTTAGTGGAAGAGACCTGTGACGCTAGCACGTTTTCAGTGCTGAGATGTCATCTATTCCATACTGAGTTTTACCTTGATGGTCAGGTTATCAAATAAAGATGGTTTCATTTGCTTGTTCACGGTTATCATCACACAATGTGCTTAATTAAATCATTTACAAGGCATACAGCTGTGTGTAACATGCATGATATCATTATGTTCCTTGACATTGTAAAGCAATTGCATTGAAACACAGGGCATGTTACGAAAGCCTTGACATGCTGCATATTACATAGGAGGATTTTTCATATTTCTTTTAAGATAATATACACTATACTATGTTGGGAAACTTTCATTTATAATATCAGACAAAGCACAAACAATGATAATGATTATTTTATTCTGCTTGTGTAATATATTACTGGGATCACAAATTCAATCACTGTATTTTATGTTGTACATTAAAATAAGAACTTTTCTAAATTTTGTGTGGGGTCTACTCAATATGCACCGATATGCCCCGAATTGTATGCGGATCTGGCACAGTGGTCGATTTTCCCAAAAAGCTGAAATATGGATACTCTGTGTTGATGAATTTCAGCTTTGTTTCAGCTGTACAGGCCCTTCATAAACCGAATCATCAGAAGACTTTCTGACAAGTTTGCCATAGAAAGCATGTCTACCCAATATACAACAATCATCCTGGAGTACATTTCAGGTGTGGGCATGAGAGCTGCATTTTGGGCATTTCAGTTCTCTTATTTGAGAAAGAGATAAATGAAATCCAATAGAATGTAATAAAAATAAATAATTTAAAAGCACCCCAGGGCCAGCAGACCTCCGCTGGCCCCTTAAATAAAAAGAAATAACTTGGCCCAGTAATTGGTCCCTAGCCCCTATAATATACATTGTAGGCCAGGACAAGTACCCCTGAACCCCCCCCCCCCCCCCACCCCCCATCAAGAGAGCTTGCTCTCTTTTAATTAGAGATACGTTGTTTTATTTACTACAGTTGTCCTTATACCTATTCCACCTATTTTTATTATGAAGAAACTACCTACAATCTTGTTTCATTATAGTCACAGCATCTGGTCCTTACATTAGATAGTCAAGGCTTGGTGAAAAGAAACATTAGATGGCATTACATTTCCAAAGACCCATTCAAACACCCAATCATGCTTTTGATTTACTAACCATGCACAATGGTTAATTAATTCTCACTCAATTGCTTCTCAATATGATAGTAAAATAATTCATATGCTCAAATGTAAACAATGGGAGGAAATAATATGTATTTTTGCATAGTGATCACAATTCAATTAATGTACTGAATTACTTCAGTACATTAATTAAAAGTACTATTTAATATGTGGCTGCTATTTTGCAACCGGCTAATCTTAAAGCTCCTGGGCAGCTATTGTTAGAAGAGCAAATCTGTTTAATTATTAATTGAAGCTGATTGCGTAGCTATACATACACCGATCAGCCATAACATTATGACCACCTGCATAACTTTGTTTGACATGAAAACAGTCTTGGTCCATTGAGACATGGACTCCACTAGACCTCTGAAGGTGTGCTTTGGTATCTGGAACCAAGATGTTAGTAGCAGATCCTTCCAGAAGTCCTGTAAGTTGTGAGGTGGGGCCCCATGGATCGGACTTGTTTGTCCAACACATCCCACAGATGCTCGACAAAAGGGTGTACATGGTCTGTAACAATGCTTAAGTAGGTGGTATGTGCCACAGTAACATCCACATGGTAGCACCCAAGGTTTCCCAGCAGAACATTGCCCAAAGCATCCCACTGCCTCCCCTGGCTTGCCACCTTTCAGTGGTCATAATGTTATGAATGATCGGTGTATATATATATATATATATATATATATATACAAAATAATAATGTACGAATATTCTGAGAATAAAGCCATACCTTTAAACACACTGGGTCAAGTCAATGACCTGAGTGAATTTATGTTGTGTTCTGATGATGATCTCTGCACACGAGTTAAACTTAGTCTCAAAAATAGCTTTGATCATTTTGCCTCCCTTTACTTTTACTGAGAAATGTTCGAACCTGGGTGCCGTTCTCGAACTTTAGTGAACAGACCCATAAGTATTTAGCTGATACCAACAAATATACTCAACTTGATTCTGTCTATATGCTCCCATCTTTGTGCAGTAGAATTGCAAGCATGACAGCTGGTCAAGTCTATTCTCCACAGGATTTGCATTACATTCACCAATCATCATTTGTTAAATTTATTTCCAAGTTCACATCTCTTTCCAATCAATTTGTGGAAACTTTCTCTAGTGACTGCTGAGCTTTGTAGATCAATATTAATTTAACTCCTACTCAATGTACTACCAAATGGAAGCTCAACTATACATAAATAGAAAAAACAAGTTTCACTGGCTTTGCTTAATTGAAGACTGTAAAATAAGATAATAGATCTCAGCATCTATATGACATATATGACCTATGTCCGTAGGTAACTAACTCTTCAAAATGTCTTTCTTAAATTGGGGTCCTGCCAAATCCCTTATTTACTTAGCACAATAACATTATTAAAGGATCCAACTAATAGAAAGTAGCCAAAAGAAATAAGCACCAGGAATACCATTTACTAGTCTGTACTTCAGTAGAACACTGCACAACACTAAGTTGCAGTAATAAAGCATTGTTTTCATGCTTATTTATTCACGTTATTAAATGTTATCTGTTATGTAACGTAGAAACAGGTGAAACTGTGTGGGATCGTCACTTAGACTTTCCAAAAGAAGTCAAAGTATATTTCTTTCATTGGTGTATGGGTGTAAACAATCCAATGAGTCTAATCTATAAAACCTTCCCCATGGCTCTGATCCCTGTGATGCTCTGCAGAGTAATTAATTCTAGAATGGGATATTAGGTCACACAAAGTGCCAGACTGGGGTAAAAAACTGCCCTAGAATTAATTGTATACTAGACCCATAGCATAACATTATTTTTTTTGTTCATGAAAAGGAAAACCATGCACTTTAAAAGCACATTGAAGAGTGTATTATTTATAGATGACACTGATATATACCCCTGCATAGGGCAATATATTCCCCGAGTATGTACCCAAGCTTGTATCTCACACAATTCCCTGATACACACACAGTATGTTGACAAGATTATTTGACTTTCCCTGTGCAGGGAGTTTATATCAGGGCAGTGTGTGAGAAATAACCTTGTGTTCAAACTAGGTGGATATATTGACTCACCCCAGCACCCAGATGGCACTCACAGGACTTGTCCAAGAACCTAGATTGCACTCACAGGACTTGTCCCAGCACCCAGATTGCACTCACAGGACTTGCTGCAGCACCTCCCTCTCCTCTCCACTCTAATGTGTGTAGTCTCTTTCAACTCTCCCTTCTCATGTGTGTAGTCTATCTCTTCTCTCCCTCTTTGTGTGTGTAGTTTCTCTCTCCCTTCCCCCCTTGTGTGTGTAGACTCTCTCTCCTCTCACCCCTTATGCGTGTAGTTTATCTACTCTCCTCACGCCTCATGTCTGTAGTCTCTCTCCTCTTCCCCCTCATACCTGTCTGTGTCCTTCTACACCCACTCATATTTGTCTGTTTCCTCCCCTCAATTTCCCCATGGCCCTTCTTTAATTTTT
Source organism: Pelodytes ibericus (assembly GCA_036172795.1). Classification (NCBI taxonomy): domain Eukaryota; kingdom Metazoa; phylum Chordata; class Amphibia; order Anura; family Pelodytidae; genus Pelodytes; species Pelodytes ibericus. The sequence goes on from CM069863.1 coordinate 116,291,924, forward strand.
ACCTTGGGGAGTCAAGGGCAACATCAGCTCTGTATGTTAAAGACACTCAAAGTTCAGTCAGTGATGCCTCGTGCTCCCTGCGCATAGTGATGACTCAGAGCATCATGTTTCCGATGCTCTGAATCATTACTGGTGAGGGGACCATGAGGCAGCATTGACTGAGCTCTGAATGTCTTTAACCTGCAGCTCCCCAGTCAACCACATTGCTCCACAGGATGGGGGCAGACCTTTCACCTCGATACCTGGTACAGCAGAATACTTAATGTGGCTGCATCACACAGTGGCCCCCGGGCAGGCAGCCACCATGATTTTTATCAGTAGGCCTTTCTGGCACCGGCCATAAAAGATTACCAAGCAATCTTTTTAGATTTGCAGATGGTGTAGAGTCACTACATCACTAGGATGCAAGGCAAATATAAATTGTAATGCAGGTTGAAATACCATCAGGCATCCTAGTCACCCATAAAATCACAATCATATAAAGTAGTATATGTTAGTTAGACCATGTGACAATTTTTATCTTACAATCCATGTTGGTATACCACAGAACATCATCGTTATATATATGTTGTTATAGGGACACTTCCTTAGAAGAAGCAAGGGTTGAAAAATTGTAGCGCAGATAGAGATCCTTGTTGTTTTTACATGGAATTAGCAAAGGTGACCTAAATAAATCCCCTCTGCTGATCCCATGTCATAATCAGGGTCTCTCGCTACACTAGACTGGCCATTGTGATTGAGGAGAAACATCAAAACCGTGACATGAACATGTAAGTATTTAAGACTATCTTTTAGCCCAGAGTCTTTCTTAGATTCAATGGAAACAGACTAGATGGGCCAAATGGTTCTTATCTGCAGACACATTCTATGTTTCTATGATGCATATGAGATTACAAGACAGTGAAAAATACACTAAATAAATAATAACAATAATGTTTTACTTTTCATTTTATTAAGAAAATGCATTCTTATTTTAAGAAGTCATTTCACTCAAAATCCCCATCATCAGCTTAGTTCTACAGCTTAGAATAATAGTAAATGCATGCGAGCTACATTTCATTTTTCTCCTGGACTTGAATGTCTGACGGAATGTCTGCTTTATTGCTAAGGGGGCTGGTTAGTTCATTATATTGTCTTTATTGAGAAGTATTGCATGAATTATTTATTAGATATGTTATAGGTATAAAGCAACAGTTTGAGTATTATTGAGTTTATGATTTTCAGAAAATGCTGATGTATTACAAAAACTTAGAGAAAGTAGAATATACAATTGGCTGTCCAACTCTATGTCATTTATTTGCCTGTAAACAATTAAATGAGATAGACAGCTCTATTTAGATTATCCCACAGTAAATGGAAAAGTAATCTTCTTTAAAGCCCATTTACCCATCCCTGAATCATATATGAATTAAATACAATTATAAGTCATGTCATGGGTCTATTAATTAACTAAGACATGAGAGAGAGAACAGGGTCAGCTCTTCTTTGATTATAAAAACTAGTGAACACATAATATTTTGGGAGGCAAATGTGGGCGGTGGGGTCAGGTGGAATGGTTATCTTTATCTTTGTAGGGATAAGTGACCCCTATAATGACCCTGCTGGTTTAGTCCTCATCTCAGTCAGCAAAATAATCTAACTGAGCCACTGCAAGAACCATGTAGAGCTCTGCGTAGGGAATAGTCCATAATGCAGCAGTCTGATTTCACCTAATATTAACATATATAAAATGAAAGTTAAGCAGTAATAATAACAACCACTTTATGGCTTCCACTAGACCTCTGAAGGTGTGCTGTGGTATATGGAACCAAAATGTTAGCAGCAGATCCTTTAATTCATGTAAGTTGCCGGGTGGGGCCTCCATGGATCGGACTTGTTTATCCAGCACATCCCAAAGATGTGAATGTTTTTACTGACTGATTAAAAGTTATATTTTATACTTGCACTGGTGTGCAGCCTCTTTTTGGATACTATAGGTTTTGGGCAGTTTGGGACTGCCTCTTGGCTTGCACCCAATTGCCTGTCTCTTGGTTTTTATGTATACTGCTTTTTGCCTTATTTTCCAGTGGTCCTACCTGATTTTGTATTTTGGAAAATTGTAGTAGTACCACGGTAGACCTCAAATGTACAGGTGCATATGCAGAAAAAGAATACAAGCAAACATTGTGCAATATGCCAGATGTAAAATAAAGCCTAGACCATCCCATATTTACAAATGAATCAGTATTAAGTGCCTTGAGTACATAAGGAGACTGAATGTTTGGAAAATCCTTATTAATATATAGAAATACTCCAAAGACTGACAAAAATAAATTACCCACAGAAACCACTTGATAAGTTAATGAGGAGTATAAAGAATTGAATAATGCATAGAACCCTTCTGGGCTTTATTTTACATCTGACATATTACACTATGTTTGTTTGTATTAGTCTTTTTGGCATAAATTCCAAATTTTAAGATCTACAGTGGCACTACTTCTATTTTCTATTTTAAACGGTTGTATATATTTTTACCGGCATATATACTCACATCCAATGTGACTACTTTATATATTTTATTGAAACACACCTTCACCATTGTGCTTTTCTATTCTCAATTTTATCTGCTAGCACAGTTCTCAAGTTTTAACCAGGAAAGATACATTCCAGTATTTTGGGGTTTTTAATTACATCCTGAAAATGTTACTTTTGCTCCAACATCCAGGGATGTTGCTATGACCACAATTTAACAGTACTGATATTTTTTTTTACTTTAGACTGGGCCAGCTCTGCTTCAACTTGTACCTGCAACTCTGAGGGTTAAACAGATTCGCTAGATGGTGCATTAACCAGCTGAGCTATTTCACCAATTATGTATCTTTATAATATATTTTTATTGTTATTACTGGGAAACAAACAGATGTGAGTGAAATATATTACCTTAAAGTCCTAACAGATGACACTGGATAGTTTGAAGAGCTCTGCTAATAATCAGGAGTAAAGTAAGAAGAAGAGGTAACAGCAAAGTTAAAAGACAAAGAAAAGGCTAGTAACAGTCTTTTTTAATCTGACCCAGTCATTATCAACTATTCTTATGATGATCTGAATGTCACAGAGGATGGGTGTCTAATATTCCTAATCATCCTTTTGTTTTAACTAGCTACTTTTATTTTATTACCAGAAAGCATCAGCATTATAGTTGATGTTATTCGTTATATTTGCCACAGGCAGATACAAGATGCACGAGTGAGATTGTAAACACCCCTCAAGAAATAAACTTGGTGCTTATTAATATTGTGACGGTCTAGTGTATCTGACCATCAATTATAATGCATTATTATTGCATTATAGCATTACTCATTGAGCTTTACTAATCTGTTTCTATAATTCATTGGAGGATAATATTCATTTTTCTCTTTACATGCCATTAAATACTAGCTCATTTACTCATTTTACTCATAGCTGAGTAATAATCACATGAAAAGAGCTAATTGAAACACCTATGGATCTATTCACTAAAATTTGAGTTTTAGCTCGAGGAGGTTGACTTTGGAGGTCAACTTTCATTTTGAGACTAAGTTAAATTTGGCACCCAGGTTCGAATCTTCCCCATCGAAAGTAATGGGAGACAAAATGATGAATTTTTAGACCAAGTCAAACTTGCGTGCAGAATGTGACTCAGTATCAAAAAAAGCTTAGGTAATTTACCCTCCCATTACTTTCATTGGGGAAATGAACCCCCAAAAGTCGACCTACTCAAGCTACAACTCGAATTTTAGTGACCAAGCCAAATAGTGTAGACTGTTGTTTAAGAAGCATAATTATTAAGCTCCCCAGGAGGTGAACTCAAGCATAGAGGAGCATAATACCCCAGGCTCAGGGATGCAGACATAGGTAGAGTTCATCAGAGTAAGCTGAAAATGTGCAGCGCTGGAGGACTGCAGTTATTCCACATTTACTTGGGAGCATGCAGAAGGAGCAAGACAGAAAAAGAAAGGAACTGGGTGTAAGGAACTATAAAATATCGAATCTGTTTACATGTTAGATTGTTAGTAATCAGCGTGTGACTCATATTGCAATAGGCATGTATATTGCACAGGAATGGTAACAGTATAATACATTAAACGATCACATACAGTACAATACAAAAACAAATATATTTATAATTATAATCAATATCAATGTCAAAAAATGCAGTCCTTCCAAACCTGTTCCATATACATTTCTTCTTTGTTCCTCTTATTCTGTACATTATCATAAATTTTCATATATCTGCATCCTTTATAATATATGGCCACGTTGAGAGATGGCAATCTGTATCAAACAAAGAATATAAAAGCCACATCTGGATTTCTTTTTTCCCTAAGAAAGTATCACAACAGAAAGGGAAAAGAGGAAAGATACATATTATTCCAAAAAGGGTATAATGTCAAAAGGGTACGTGTGTGTCTATTACTTATTACTGTTATATTCAAAACATTATTAATTCATTTAATATATACAATCTGAATATTTCCACTTAAGCTATTTCTAACTAATCTTTTATTTGTGATGATTATTTATGATTGTGGCTTCATTATATAATGATAGTCTGGTGTTTACTGAATGTGAATACTGTCTATACGTGGACTGGCTGACCGATATTGAATTTCTCTATTTTCTGATTTCCCTGTTATATGGCGTGACTGTTAATAACTAGCAAGGAACACGACCTTTGCTGGCACTGACAACACATATTATTTCACTGCAAAGCTTTCCTCTACCAAAGAAGAGCTATGAAAATTGTGTGTCTGGAGCAATTAATGTGGAGTCATTTTGTGTTCAATTGGACCACTGAGCTCAGTTAGATTATCTCCAAGGACTAATAACATTGGATGAGAAATAGTAACTATTATACGGTTTCATTCAAAGTGTTACATCAATTGTGGGGTAGTACCATGGCGCACAATGGAGATATGTAATTGAACAGGGAAATGTGTTCTTTGTATCCCAAAATTAAAGGCAGACAGATTCTATCATATTTCATTTATATATGTGTCTTGTGTGTTCCCTGGTATTTGTTATGATTCAATTTTTGTTCACTAACGATGGATTGAGGAATCCCGTTGAGGCCCTCTTCGTAATAGAAAAAACAATAACTTATGTAATGTGCTGATTTTGCCGAATGTAAAAGCTTGCATAACATAGTCTTATTTATTACATTATAAATCACTGCAGTGTCCACGTAAGTGAGATGTACTGAATGCAGTATTTGTTTTATTCACTAAACAGTTAAATGACAAATTAGTCAAATGGCTCCCAGTCCCCATCCTGTATAAAATAGGGACCAGGGCTGCTTGCCAATCTCTTTTTATGGAGATAAAAACAGTATATAATACATGTGGGTATATTAAATTAAAAGAGGAAAATTACATCTAATGATAAACACCGCAGAAATGTTAAAACAGGCAATGTCATGAATTACCAAAAATGTTCCAAACAACTTTGGCAAGCGCCCAGACCTGGTGGAAAATGGTTATTTAATTTTAATGGGGTCCTGAATAGGGCGGAATATTTAATTTTATGGGGGTTTCAGGGGCATTTGGCCAACCCCTGAGCCATAGGAAGGTTTATATATTTATCATGGCAGGTTCGGAGACATTTTTGCCTAGCCACCAAACCCTGTTTGTTTACACTGAATTATATGGGGGGCATGGATGAACCCCCATGAGTATAATAAAGGGCTAGGAGCCATTTGGCAAGCTCCCAGCATTGTCAATTCTTAGTGGGGATGAGGGTTAATTTTAATTCGGGCTGTGATTTTTTAAATTTACTTATGGTGCCAGCAGACTGTTGAGAAGGCAATTTTAAAATGTTTTGATAACTTTCATTTCAACTCTGCTTCTCAGAGAAATGCAGCTATCATAGCCAATTTCATAGAGTGTTCGGGGGTAATCGGGGCATCTTGGGTAGATGAAAATCTATGGTTTTCATAGCTAAAAAAGTCACGATCTGAACGCTTTGGATGCTTCGGTTCCTGAAAAGCCCTAACTGGAGATTTGAGGCATATGGAGTAGCCACATTTTGGCTAAAGTGCCCAACCAAAACCAATTCAGGATGAATGAGCACATGTTGAGTAGACCATATAGTGTGTGTATGTACATATATAAATATACATAATATGTGGGGAGTATATATATATATTGTGCTGGATAAAGGGCAGTGTATCTGCTCGAAACGTTGCTGTAATTAAATTGAAAAAAACTGTATTGCAAGTCCCGTGTGTGTGTTCTTTCGGATTGGAATTGTTGTTTATGTGACAGTCCAGCACCCGGGCTCTCAAACACTGTGATTACATTAAAGCAGAGTGCTTATGTAAGTTGGGTGAATATATATATATATATATATATATATATATATATATATATATATATATATATATATATATATATATATTCTTTTTTTATTGGGTTCTTGCTAGAAATGGGGCTCTGTTTTTCTACAAAGTGAAATTGACAGGTACATAGTACTTTCTATGCATTACTTGTTTTCTCTTCTAAGACATGTTCTATTCTGACACATTGTCTGAGGACTACATGAGAGATCTAGTTGCACAGTGGGGAGGAGAATAACAATGCTGTAGAAAGAACACATATCATATTTATTGTCATTGTATTGACACAGAGTTTTGAAGACATCTATTTACTAAGCAGTTGAGGCATGAAGTCAGTATTTCAGCATCAGTTCTACTAGCTATAAGTACATTTTTTCTGTTATTTTCAAGGAACTGTCAACTTAATTTTATATTTGGATAAAAAAGCTAATTTTAATAGGTTTTTATTCATAAAGTTTAATCATATAGAGGGTGTGTGTAGCCAGCAAATGAAGCAGTCACATGGTGAAGAGGCTCCATGCGAAAGCTTACATATTACACCTTTTGTATTCATTATTGCTATCATGAGGGAATTATGCAAACAAACAAGCACTCCAGGACCAAAGAGAGAGAAAATGAAGCCTGCAACCACCTCGATGAGGGACTTTTTTGCAGCTTCACATGAAGCAACAGAAACAGGCCTCATGTCCAAGTTAACTATTTTCAGTCAGATCCACCTGCATCCTGAAACACCTATTTAATATGACTCTGAACTGGGATTTTGAAACCTCAATTCGACTAAACAAAGCTTATAAATCACGCAAAACTTGAGGACCCCCTCATACTCCACCGTGGTCTGCCATTTACATCAACTTTCTATTAAATCTGACATGCTCCACAACTAATGTTCCATAGATACGGTAAAGATGCTCCAGAGCAATATCTACACTTTCCAGACTTCTCATCCACCACCCTCCAGCTATGGAATGGTCTCTGCCCAGTTACAACGGTGCTTCATTAAGCTAATATTAGCTTTTTTTTCTATCTTATCGCCAACAAAATGGCAAACAATTCATCTTGAGACCCAATTGGAACACAGCTTCTTACACCCTGCTGAGGCAGCTGTGGAGAGATCCCGTAATGGGTTCCGTTTATACTTTCCTCACTATCACAGTCTCCTCAAATTCACTTCTACTGCCACTACCTTTTTTTCTGGTCCTTTCACCCACCTTATGTCACTTTCTCAATGCTTGCCATAAATTGAGTGTAATGCAGACATAGGAACTCAGTTTAATTATAACACATGTGTGTCTAATAACAAAGATCTTAAATCCAAGTGTCATTTTCACGGTTATCTGTGGAATGCCGAAATCGGTTGGTGTTTGTGTACTGAGAGATTACCATCATTAAATCAACTGGTTTATGTTGTTGCGTTCTTTCAGTACTCGGGTATGATTAGCCACCAGCTCAATTTCATGATGAATACATGGATGTGCCTTTTACTTTTGGATCTTCTGTCTACATTACTCTTGTTCATATGAGTGTTTGCTACATATTGTTTGAAGTCTTCTATGCCTTTATATTTACCATTGAAGAATAGTGGACCCTGATGCTGTTTATGAACGAAATGTTAAAGAACCACTCTGACTTACTTCCTTACATCAATTTAGCAACTTCTACTTACATTCACTCAGTCATACAGAATTTAGATGTTAACTGAGCAGGGGGAAAAACAATCAAAGTGGATGAACAGTGGAGATCTAGTAGAGATCTATTAGACCAAAAGAGCAGAGATGTTTTGCATGCAGTCGACCTTGAATATTATCTTTTATGTATTTGTATGTAATGGACCTATATAGAAGTTTATTGAAGAACCAATAAATGTTGCAGGAAATGCTGACGACATTGTGCAGTACAAATATAACTCAGCTTTATCTGTGAGAAAATGACCCTATTTTTCATTCCAATCACATCTGTAACAATTTGGCTTGTAAAATAGATCTGTTAAATGTACAAATGTGTTATTTTTTTTATTTTTAAAGTAAATAGAAGTTATTTAATAAAATGCAAAGAAATTGGATACATTTAAATATGTTTTAAAAAATACATTACTTGTCATTACATTTTTTCCAGTAGCTTTTGTGTTTATTATCTCTTTATTGATCACAGAGAAACACTAACCTGACAGTTTGTTGGGCTTCAATATAACTGAAATAGCATTTCCCGTGGATCCAATACCAGCAGGTATATGTACTGATATGCTGATGTTGAAAAAGCAACACTGTCTCTTGACATTGTGCACAGCTGAGTGTATGCCATATTTAGTTTTTACAGTATTCATTTATTGCTTGTTTAATACATTTCCATCTCTGATGGCCTTATACAGCACAACTAGAAAAAAAGGTTAGTGTCGCTTTAAACATCTTACCAGAGCACTCTAAATCTAAGTACCATTATACAATTAATCAGTCTTTGACGATTATAAAAGTATCCATCTATAGAATACAAAATAAATGCAATTTGTTTGAAACAAAGTACAATTTAATCTAGTATTTAACTAATGGCGAGGTATCACAATAAATTGATATATCTCACTATCCATGGTACTGGTACTGGTTTTTGGCATCCAGTATGATTTGTAACTTAATACAATCCTGGTTGTGTTACATAAAAGGAAGTCTTGGGAAAGAACCCCAGTGCAGAATGTTTATATTATTACAAATATAAATATTTTGTATGTATTATTTATGTAGATGTTCCATTTTATTGCAGCTTGTTTTAATATTTTGTTGCACCTTTTCATTGCTCTCAAATACTGATGTTAACATAAAATAGCTAATATGATACATTATACCAGTAATATTTACTGTTTGTTTTGTACATCATGGGAGTGATTGAATGACCTTAAATAAAAAGGAGGAATAGAGTTGTGTCTCTCACTCACAGTTTTTATTACCAAAAGCGTGAATTATAATGTCAGTATGCAGTATCTAGGCAGATAACCCTACAGCAAAGGGTATGAGTTATTGATCATAGAGAATAACATGACCTTGTGGTAATGCTGTCAAGGACTGATATTTATCAGAGTAGTAGCTTGCACTTAAGTAGTATAATAGTATAATGTTCTTCTTGTTCTGGTCTCAGCTTTCTGCTAAGGGAGAATTTTACTTATTAAATGAGACATATTCTATGAATCTATCTAACAGAACAAACCTTAGCCCTTCCTACTAATGAATGATCTGCTCCTACGGAATGATCTGCTCTATACATTTGTCTTATCTAAACAAGCAACGGGGTAGCACTTGCAAATTACCAAGTTAAGTAACAGGACTTTGGCTCGAAAATAAGCAGTGTTCTTGGAGGTTCTTCAGCAATAATCAGGCGGTATTTCATTGGTATTGACAGCGCACTGAGCGACGCAACAGCCCAGAAGTGCCGTTGCGGCACAGCCGGTGCAGCCTCCTGAAACTTCTCAGGAGTCTGCTTTTTGCATAGGCGCACATGCCAGTAGTGCCACAATTTGGTGTGCCGTCGTTATACAACATAACCCTCATAGTGTAGTGAACATTCCTGATACTTTGATTGAGATAAGGAAAGTTCTGCTTTATTCCACTGCATTAAACTAGAATTACTATTACACCATAAGCTCATGTTTAGCAAAATGCAACTTGAAAGACAAAATAGAATGGATTATTTTCTTGCATATACAGTACTAAAAAAGCTATTTTATAGTACATGTAATTTATTGCACTTAAGGTCAGATCACTATGTATTCCTAATCCTTTGGTAGGAAATAAAAAGCTCACTGGACCAATTTTTAAAAAAATTATTTTAAAAGGTAGGCAATTCTACTGACAGAAAAACAATAGCGGAAGGAAACAGATACGTATGTGTGAGACATCTGATTTATTGTTAAAAGTATAAAAGTACATAACATAGTATTATGTATTTATTATTTTGTACAGAGGGATTTTAATATCAACAGTAATTCAACACCAAAGTAATTAAATCCTCTCCATAATTTAACAAATTAGAAGCTTGCTTACTCTGTAGAATATAACCATGCATATTCATGAGTGTGGGTTTGGCAAATAAATACTAATTAAAATGAAAATAACCTAGTCTCTCTAAAGCTGTATTACTTCGTCTGTTCTTGTATTTTCTGTTGGGTATAAAATTGTATAGACTGAGTAAAAAGAGATTAGGGTGAACAAAAAGAATATATATATATAAACAAAAAGAACACCCTATGTGTATGTAATAGCATAATCTTATATTCCAATTTAGTAGAGAATCTTCAGAGTGAGATATTGCTAAGATATTGTCATGTAATCTATGTAGAAAAATAAAAACATAGCGCGATCTGTATACAAAACAGTGTGTCCTGAAAACAAATGGTTTATGTTACACTTACACACTCGGAGTCAGGAAGAGTCGCGTAGTATTTGTCTCCACTTAGTGTTGTCAGAGCGCCGTGCACAATGCGTTTCGATTTTTCAAAGTGTTGGGCAGCTGTTTATATAAATAAACAAATGTTTCCATTGCCAAAAACTAAAATGGCAAAACGGTGAGTTTGGTGAACTCACCTCTTTCTCCTTTTTGTCATTTTTATACTCATCATATACTCATGTTATCCTCTATTGAGGTCTCTTATATCCCATTAAGCTCTAAAACCTAATTCATAGCCAAAAACTACCAAAATTGTAAAGAATTTCTTGATAATGTGGCATCATTTCCAAGCTCCATGTTATTTTCCAGCATTTTCAAATAAGGGAATATTCCTATGTTATATTTATTTATAAAATGTAATTATATGCTAATCATTAGCTTTTAAATGTCTACTTATAGGATGGCATGGGAAGTTTTGCATTCCCTCTGTTCACAAGCCAGTGTGTATGCAAGGGTGATGATCTGATGATGTAGCCTGTGATGGTCTGATGATGCAGCATACAGTGGATATAAAAAGTCTACACACCCCTGTTAAAATGTCAGGTTTCTGTGCTGTAAAAAAATTAGACAAAGATAAATCATTTCAGAACTTTTTCCACCTTTAATGTGAGCTATAAACTGTACAACTCAATTAAAAAACAAACTGAAATCTTTTAGATAGAGGAAAGAAAAAATATAAAAATAAAATAATGTGGTTGCATAAGTGTGCACACCCTCTTATAACTGGGGATGTAGCTGTGTTCAGAATTAAGCGATCACATTCCAAATCATGTTAAATAGGAGTCAGCATACACCTGCCATCATTTAAAGTGCCTCTGATTAACCCCAAATAAAGTTCAGCTGCTCTAGTTGGTCTTTCCTGTAATTTTCTTAGTCGCATCCCACAGCAAAAGCCATAGTCCACAGAGAGCTTCCAAAGCATCAGAGGGATATCATTGTTAAAAGGTATCAGTCAGGAGAAGGGTACAAAAGAATTTCCAAGGCATTAGATATACCATGGAACACAGTGAAGACAGTCATCATCAAGTGGAGAAAATATGACACAACAGTGACATTACCAAGAACTGGAGCTCCCTCCAAAATTGATGAAAAGACGAGAAGAAAACTGGTCTGGGAGGCTACCAAGAGGCCTACAGCAACAGGGGCTGCAGGAATTTCTGGCAAGTACTGGCTGTGTGGTACATGTGACAACAATCTCCCGTATTCTTCATATGTCTGGGCTATGGGGTAGAGTGGCAAGACGAAAGCCTTTTCTTACGAAGAAAAACATCCAAGCCAGGCTACATTTTTGCAAAAACACATCTGAAGTCTCCCAAAAGCATGTGGGAAAAGGTGTTATGGTCTGATGAAACCAAGGTTTAACTTTTTGGCCATAATTCCAAAAGATATGTTTGGCGCAAAAACAACACTGCACATCACCAAAAGAACACCCTACCCACAGTGAAGCATGGTGGTGGCAGCATCATGCTTTGGGGTTGTTTTTCTACAGCTGGAACTGGGGCCTTAATTAAGATAGAGGGAATTATGAACAGTTCCAAATACCAGTCAATATTGGCACAAAACCTTCAGGCTTCTGCTAGAAAGCTGAACATGAAGAGGAACTTCATCTTTCAGCATGACAACGACCCAAAGCATACATCCAAATCAACAAAGGAATGGCTTCACCAGAAGAAGATTAAAGTTTTGGAATGGCCCAGCCAGAGCCCAGACCTGAATCCGATTGAAAGTCTGTGGGGTGATCTGAAGAGGGCTGTGCACAGGAGATGCCCTCGCAATCTGACAGATTTGGAGTGTTTTTGCAAAGAAGAGTGGGCACATCTTGCCAAGTCAAAATGTGCCATGCTGATAGACTCATACCCAAAAAGACTGAGTGCTGTAATAAAATCAAAAGGTGCTTCAACAAAGTATTAGTTTAAGGGCGTGCACACTTATGCAACCACATTATTTTATTTTTATATTTTTTTCTTCCCTCTACCTAAAAGATTTCAGTTTGTTTTTCAATTGAGTTGTACAGTTTATAGGTCACATTAAAGGTGGAAAAAGTTTTGAAATGATTTATCTTTGTCTTGTTTTTTTACAGCACAGAAACCTGACATTTTAACAGGGGTGTGTAGACTTTTTATATCCACTGTATATAAAGAATGAATGCTTGACATGATATAGTTAGTGAAATGGTAAAAATACTGTCTCATTAGAACAAAATGACAACTGAAATGCAAAATGCCTCTGGGTTGCCTAGAACTACTCAGAGCTTATGCATTGTGGGTAAACCAATATATCCATCTCTTTTAATTAGAAATTCTACCAATTACTATTAGTATAATTATGCCAATCTCCACTTCTTTCCCATTTATGTTTTTAAGACTTTTTAACGATTCATTGATTGCAATTGTTCTACAGTGCTTTTGACATTTCTTTCCTATTTGGTTTGCATTTTTTGTCAATTTCAAAGACCTATATAATATGACACCATGCAGTGCCTATTTCAATATGTACAACATTTCATACACCAGTCTGTGGATGCTTAAAGTCTCCGCTTGCTTAAATATTATTATACAATATAATGCAGCTCTGCTTTTCATATTATTACTTCATATAGTGTTTGTATGTGTTCCGTGGAGATAATGGGATTCTTCAATGCAGAACTTATTAGCTTGACTGCTAAATACTTAAGGCAATAAAGAGGTAAAACACAACATTTATTTTTCTTCTCCATTTTCTGGAGACTGGACATTGAACACATATATTGCATTTCAATAATATTCTAACTTACGTTTGCCTACAGACAGATTTATTTGCAAAAGTCTTTAAATCTTTCTGGTAACAAAACATGGTCTGTTGTATATTGATTTCATACCAGAACTCTTTAAATAATTGGCCTCACATCTATGATGGAATCATGTGCTCTTGTTCATCAGGTAATTTTTATTTGCACTCACTCTTAACATCACTTGAGCACAGCAGGAAGCAGAGTGTAGATGAGAATTGTTTCCCTGTGATTAGAAAAAAAAATTAATATATGAAGTATTTTACCAGGAAGGATACATTGAGATTTCTCACATTTTCATGTATTTAAATGAAAGTTCTCTCTCACTGTTTTTATGTACATATTTATATGTATATTTATATATTATATATATATATATATATATATATATATATATATATACAGAATCCAAATAAGGTAAAGAATGCACTCACAGGACTTCTGAAGACAGTCATTAAGGATTTAATTCAGGTAACCGTCAGCATCACTATTGGCTAATAGTGATGCTGACGGTTACCTGAATTAAATCCTTAATGACTGTCTTCAGAAGTCCTGTGAGTGCATTCTTTACCTTATTTGGATTCTGTATGTATTGATGCGAACTGCACCCAGGCATGTTGTATACTGATGACTAACGTTATGCTGAGTGCTAGTACTTTGGATTGATATATATATATATATATATATATATATATATATATATATATATATATTATATATATATATATTATATATATATATATATATATATATAAGTATTGTGAGAGAATCTTTGCCTTTCTTCTTACAGGCCTGAGATAACCAATCATATGTTAATATTATGCATTTTATCTACAAGTCTCTGAGCAACATAACAGATTGTATCTTGGAGTGTACCCTAACCTGTTTTCAGATATTAATCCACAGATTCATTTGACTGCTTTTCTAATTATGAAAACTAATGTCAGCGAACACAGGCATCTTTCCACATACTAAAAAAAGAGCAAGAAAAAGATTAAAGAGCCTTCTAGGTAGGGTAGAAGTGAAAAGGAAAAAAAAAAAAAATAGAGAACTCGGCACACCAAAAAAAGAATCATGAAAAATACTTAAATGGCAAATTAGTTAATAAAGATTCCCCATTGACCAAATACAGAAAGTCTTCATCAGAGACTTACACACATAACAAAAAAAGTGACAAAAACAGGCAACGCTACAATTCACATACCTGGAATATAAAGCACACACACCTTAGTAGAACAGCCCTTAATCAGAAATAAGTTTTACCAGTGTGGCTTTGGTTTTGGCAATGAAATGGTGCCTCCTGATTACAGAAAAACGTAGATCACATTGGTGGTGCATTGGTACCCAAATTTCGAGCTACCCAGGAATCCCCAATGTGCCTCTGAATATGTCTGCAATTCTGACATCATAGTCGATGCCACATTAATATCTCCCACCAGTGAAATCAGATGAAATGCACTGAAACAAAGTGGTAGCCTCGGTCCTCCCCATAGACCTCTACAGGGAGGAATTTGGCTTTTTTCAAGCCATTGCATTTACCCAGGCATTTACAATTATTGCCAAATTCCTTTCATAGAAATCAAAAAGTGCACTCTGGGTATAGCTGAAATAGCGGAAGTAACCCAAAGTGTAATAAAAGAAAAATCAGTAACAATTCAAATAAAAAAATACTTTAATTAATTACATAAAAATAAAGTAAATTAACATAAAAATATGTTTATTAAAATGTAACAATGCTAATATTAATGTAAATATACTATTGTAATATTTAACATTAATATATTAAAATAGTATATTCATTTATTTTTTGTTTAAAATATGTTTATCTTCATTTCTACTTCTACACCCTTCTAATTCTCCAGCTAAAATCTGGAGAATTGAATTGGATGAATTCTGCCCATGGTACCCAAAATTGGAACATGTTCAAAGGTGAACAGTGCACATTGGGTAGACAGAAATCTATGGTTTCATTGCAAACATTTCTCAATATGAATGTCTATGATGCTTTAGTTTTTGAATGGCCAGAACAGCTGATTTGGACCTGAATTCAGGGATACTGAGAGGCCACATGTCTGAGATTTGTAACATTCAGCTGAAGTGCCAGACCAGAATCCAATTTGGGACAAAGCTCCTGGCGTTAACCCTCATCTGTTGGTTTTCAGTGGACCTGGGCACATGTAAAATTAATATTGATCTGCCTGTAAGTAAGATAGTCAAAAGAATTGCAAACGACTCTCCTCTGAGCCTTGCTAAATAAGAAAGGCATCTTCAATATACCCATAAAATCTTTTTATTTGTGTCAGCAAAGCTTAATTTAAACAGTATCTATTCCTCATACTCTTAAGATTATTGCAATAAAAATGATATAAATAATAAAAATGATAAGATAAGGTTGTGTCAGAATCTAATAGTTAATAACACAATGATGTTTACTGATATTTATCACAATTCCTCCCCCCTTTTATTCCAGCTTTATAATTCTGGATTTGTCTGTACTTTCTGAATCACTCTCTTATCTCTGATGTATTAAATGTATCTGAAATTATGACGAAATTAATGTTTTTGCTTAATATACCTATCGACATCTTCACTTAGCATACAACCAAAGTTACTCATCAAGGTGTTTTGAATGGTATTTTAGCTTTGAATTTGTTGGTAGCAGGGGCGTTGCTAGGTCTCCAAAAGATCTGGGCCTGGTGCCCATAGCAGATTTTATAGAAGTGAACTAAAGAAGCTCACATGCTTAGTTGGCTATATGAAGGATTTATGATGATGCCAATGAGTAATAGGTATGTGTAATATAAACAATAAGCAATACAACATAAATTATGTATATGATTCCAATTAACAATAACATTATATGCAAGGCTTTATACCAATGCGAATATCTAAACAATGTATATGATGCCTATGGGCTGTAAATGCACATTCTCTGCCCATTCTCTGCTGTCTCACGAACTCATACTCGCTGTCTCACACACACTCACTTGCTGTCTCTCACACACACACACCCTCGCTGTCTCACACACATACTCACTGTCTCACGCACACAAACACTCGCTGTCTTACACACACTTTTTCTGTCTCACACACACATACCAACCAACAGAAGAGTTTGAAAAATAAAATACATGTTTCAATAATATCCCCAATCCTTTTTCTTTGTTTTTAGAGAGAGAATAAACTGACATAAGAGCAATGCATTTTAATACATGTTCTTCAGTACATACTCAAGGATGTTTTTTTGCAAAATATACACAAGGGGGCAATTAAATGATGTTTTACGTGGTTATGTGCGTATGCAGTATACTATCCACTAATTGTTGGGCATAAGCTCTCATAAAATATATATGCATGGGTTTTACACAAACTCCAACTATTGCACTCTAGAGGAAAAAGGATTCGCCATCCTAATGCAAAATAGCACAAAAATTTCAGCCATCAGATGCTTTCACAATAGAGCATTTTGTTCTAATTCATTTTGTTTTGTTATAATTAGTATTAACAGCAATGCTAATGGCTTTCCTTTTGTGTAATGTATCACACTAGCACAAGAAACAAACATGCAATATCCCCAGTGAAACTGAAGTTGTATGTATAGCTAGGGGTGCTAAAATGGTGTGCACATATTGCAAAATTACATGTTGCTCCCTTCTTGTAATCCATCAGGTAACTATAGTCCTCCTTTGGAACGTTATCTCTGAAGGCCTGTGATGCTCATTATATTTCAATGCTGGCCCAGCATCACCCTCCCCACATTTTTTTTAACCTGTAACTGTTGTTCTCTAGATGTCCATAGTGGTCTTTGCAGTAGCTGCTGCTGCTGCTGTCTGTTGGCTCTTCTGTTATCATGTCTCATGAGGGCAGCTTGCGAGCGGGCAGAGCTGCAGTGCAAATGCATGTGGTCCAAGGCAGAGGCTTTGTGAGGCCTTAGGCGAAACTCAAAGCTTACACCTCCGAGTCCAGGACAGTGTCCCGGCAGGAAGAAAGCTGTGCGCGGGGCAGGGGGAAATAAACAAAACAAAAAATTAAAACAGGACCGCAGTCTCGGAGATTCGAGGCTATGGACTGGATATTCAGGGCTTTAGCCCACCTAGCGACGCCGCTGGTTATTAGTGTTCACAGTAAATCCATGGGTAGATCCAAGGGATCTGTTTGTACCTTATGTTCCATTAAAGTATGTTTCTTTCTTTTTTTATTTGGTGTACTGAATTCACTATTACATTTTCTGGATGCCTCAGGGCCTTTGACTGCTCTGGCACCCCATAGATTATTTTGGTGGTGAGTATTCACACCTATAATATTTATGTTTAATATTATATGAAGGGTCAGAGCATAACTGTTCAAGTTTAAAAAGTATGGAGTATTTTTTTTAAAAATGGGGTAGAGCAATGCCCTTTTCTTTCCTGGCACCTTGAAATAGGGAAATCCCAAAACATTTTTTTAAATGCTGTCATGTGTTATGCATAGGTGATCTGTTAAAGGAAGCATCATTACATACAACTTTTTCTGGTTGGGGAGGTGCATGTCATGTAGGAAAGTGTCAAATGATCTGGTTCAGAAGCCTGTGTGATTTTGGTTTATAATATTACTGGGTTTAAAATGTATAGGAATTAGACAGTGCTTACACAATACAAGTCATGAAACCAGTATACAAATATATAAATGTTTTTAATAAAATAATATTTTAAAATCTACACAGAAAATAATATACATACAATAAATAGATAGGGATATACAATATTGCTGTATAGTTAACAATTTACAATACACAGCATATATAGCTCCTAATGTCCTGCTCACATGTACAGTGAATAGTATACATAAATAGTATTCCCTCCCTTCTGAACCAACTTTATTTCTAACAAACAAAAGCAGAACACTACCACATAAATGTGGCAATATTATTTACCAGTTAAACATAATGCAAGGTTAAAACAAGCATTTTATGATATACTACACTTCTCTTCTAGCAGCATATTAGAGGCAAGAAATATATATTAGCAGGATGACTTTTTAGCTTTTAGACTTTTTAGACTCTTCTGGGACTCTGGAAGTATCATTGTCATAGCAACGCATCAGACCTCACATAGCTAGCATAGTGGGTCCGATGATGTCAACAACAATTTAACTCCCTCTGTGCCAAATTTAATGGAGAATGTAAAGGCCAACAGAAATTATTTCTCTCTTCAGTGTTTTTCGTTTTACTGGGTAGAAAGCTGCCAGACAGACTGGGGTATCATAATGTACTTAAGTGCAATGTTACTGACAGTCAACAGTGCCCTAAGCCAGAAATATACTACACAGCTGTGGTTCTGATAGAAAACTTGTCAGCGGAAACAAACAATGTCTCTGTAATTTATAAACCTTTCTGCACCTGTCAAGATGTATAATTTCACATTTTGTAGCCATTTGTATGAAATATCACATGAATAGAATCCATTTTCCTAGATGACCTGAGCAATCTCTTGTATGAGCAGTTTGTTTATGTGTTCAAGGATATATTATCATGTAGGCATTAATGGTAGGCTTTTGTGGGTACGCACACGTGCATTTAAAACAGATATAACATTATAGCTACAATAATGCTCATGAGAAATGAAAGCTGAATAAACCTATTAGAAGTGGATTTATTGCCTGCAAATATATATTTTCCATCACATGTTGAAATTGCTAATTTTTAATTGGATATACTGTTGCCCATTCCTGGCATCAACTTTGTCCCCCATTTTACTTGCATGGTGAGGTTTGTTATGGTGTTTTCTGACTGCATCATAAGAGACTCTGGGAGCTATTCACTAAATGTGAATTGTAGCTGATTTGAGGTGAAATGAACATTTCATCTCACTGACCTAACTATACATTATAATATACAAAATTAACACCTTTTACTTGAAAGTCTAAAGTGTAAATAATGTTTCATAGCTTGTTTTTTTTTCAGAAATATATCATGATATCAGTGACCTACAACATTTATGTATAGTATGTGCCTTTATTAGTTTTAAAAATGCAAACTCAAATTCTTATAAAAATATTGCAGGCAATGTATCAGTGGTCTCATTTATTTGAAAGAAATGAATAGCTAGTTCCCCCAAGCAGTGAAAGCGCCAGAAAGCCAAAACCACACAACTGTGTTTTTTTAATGAAATAAATGGCTATTCATATAAGTACACTTCACTGTTTCTATCTCAGCATCAGCCATTGTTGATGATGCTAATAGATAGATAGATAGATAGATAGATAGATAGATAGATAGATAGATAGATAGATAATGTGCCATCTGTGAGCAAAAGCAGTTCAGTGCCAACAAGTTAAATTAATGGAAACTTTAAAATGTGTGTGATATATACATATAAGATCACTGCAGTGTTACTTAATGCACAGTTTAAAGCCAAGTTAGTTATGTCATATAGCACAATTCTTTACTCTCATAATTGTGTCTGCAAGGCATGGCTGGATTTGAGCCATTTCACTAAAGATTTCTAGAAACCCTTAAAGCCTGCATAATGTAGCACAGATAAATGAAAAGGAGAACAAGAAAATTCCCAGCCTCAGGAATATATGATAGAATTTTAAAATGTAGAATGGAAGTAATCCTGCCAAGTGACTCTAGTCAACACAACGAACAGGACAAAGGTAATATCCTGGAATTTTGGCATAATAATTAATAGAAAAATGTGAAGGTTTATGCTCATAGGAAAGAAAGAGTCTACCTTAGCACTATTTAATTGTGTCAACCAATCACATTTTTGCTGTGACTGCTCTGTAAAAGTAGCTTAAAATATCTGCTTTCTCTCAGTCCTTTTCTGACCATCTCACCGATTTCAGATAATGTTTTTGAATGTATATATTTAAAGAACTCCTGGGGATTCCTCTTACTCTCCAGCAATTGTTTTTTTTCATTCTCCAATTTAGCTAAATGCCTTTATACAGGCTTTGTTGACATATTTATATTTTGCAAAATCCTTATATTGTTGGAATGATACTTTCTTTTTATTTGTTTCCTGAGACTCGCAGTGACTTCCAGCAGGCATGGTTTGGGTGCTGGCTCCCAGGATCCTCCATTTTCCACTGCGCATGTGCAGTAAGAGTCAAAGTAAATATCTTAAAGGGGCCTATTTAATTTCTCTGGAACTCCTCATCTGATTGGCTTCAGGGTGGGGTTTTACCCTCATTTGCTTGATCCGTGCCTGTCTAGCCTTTCTATTTTGTCCATCTATCTACTACTCACTGCTATCTCTGGGTTTCTTTTGGGTTCCCAGAAGTGAATCATGGCCACTGAAAATCTGAGGCTCAACCAAATGGTACATTTAGGTCATGATAAAAAATGTATTTGTAAATTCTAAGATCTTATCAGCAGGCACATTCCATTAAATAAAATAAATAGATAAAGGAAAAAATAAAGAAATGGTACCATTTACTGGTGCTCAAAAGCCCTCCTCTTATCCTGCAGTTGGACCATACTACCATTTATATACTAAACATGTATCACTAGAAACTCTGAGAGCTATGCACTAAAAGTGAGTTGCAGGTAACTTGTAAGTTGTCAGTGGGATCAAGTCATTAAAATTAAAAATGGACTTGAATATAAAAAAATCACACATGCCATGTCTCACCCCAAAATAAAATGGCTCTGATCACCTTCAGAGAAGATGAGTTGAAAGTTGGGTTTTTGAGAAAATCAGTTGTAGTAAATACAAATGTTATATGCATTTTTATCAGATATCAAGGTCAAGTTGGGTAGTTTGATGAAGTTTAAGTTGGTTAGAGTAGGCAAGGTCGAGATGGGAGATGAAGTTCACTATGGAAGTTAAGTTGAACTCAACCAGAGAAATCCCTGTTAAGGAAAAACCTCAGCAACAGGCTTATAATTAACATGTAAGAAATGGCCAGACTGCATCCACCAGTGCTCCAAACACAGTAAACCTACACAATTCAAGGGAGAGGACAAGACTTGCTGGTGTCAGAAATGCAAGGACTAGCATGAAAGGATAAAATCCACTGCATTATTGCTATCCATTTGAAGGTGTCCTTGGCTCCCAACATGCCACATTTGTATGGATTACAATAAAACTTTGGATTTTATCCTTTTATACTTGTCCTTGACATTAACAAGATTGGCCTCACAAAGGAACTGTGTATGTTTACTACAGGAGCAACAGTGGCTGCAGCCTTACCATTTTATTAACTACAAGCCTGTTGCTGATGTTTTTTCTTATCAGTGATTTCTCTGGTTGAGAAGGAAGGTTGAGTTAAACTTAACCTCTACTGTGAACTTGATCTCCCACCTTTGCTACTCAATAAATGCATCTCCACTTCCATCTTGATCTCACCTCCCTTAACCAAAGTTCATCTCGACCTTCCCGATTGAACTCGATGAAAAAAAAAAAGCATTGAACATTTGTGCTTGAATTAACTTGAATTAAATCAATGCTTAAATGGTATAGGTTTAATTCATGTGAGCAAATCTCTGAAATGCGGCTTCTCAGTATCCATCAATTCGAGTCCAAATCAGTCGTTCAGAAACCAAAGCATCAAAGGTTGTCAGATCGGGACTTATTTGCAATGAAAACCATAGATTTTTGGTTACCCACACAATGAACACATTGGAACATGTTTCGAATTCAAGTAATATTCTCTCTCCCTCTGCTCTAAATTACACTACAAAACATTTGAAACTGTTTTTTTTTTCACATGGACAGCCTACATATAGGCCTCAATATCATTTCTCATACAAATATCCAGCATTAAGATAGTTGCAAAAAAAAGTTATTTGGACATATATATAATTATGGCCATGTAAAATAATTCAGAAAAAAAAGTGTCATGCAGCAAAATACATGTGCAGCACAGACATCAACATGTAACCATATTGAAAGGGAAGGTTTTCTACCATGTACTAAGATGTGTGTGTGTGTGTATATATATATGGAAGTGGAGATGCATTTAGTGAATAGCAAAGGTGGTAGATCAAATTCACAGTAGAGGTTAAGTTGAACTCAACCTTTTTTCTCAACCAGAGAAATTGCTGGTAAAAATAAAACTTCAGCAACAGATATATATTATCAACAGCGAAGGTGTGGACGTCACTCCATAGAACTTACTGTGTAAATGATGCATTCCACTGGTGATCTTCTTAGCACACAATTCAACTCCTGCAGTAATTTTCGGAAAGCTGGATGCACTGTTTTGCCTGCCGATTGGTATCTTCTCTCTATGCTGGCATCACATCACTGGATGTTTACTTCTTATTATGATAAGTGTACATCAATCTCTTATACTTCAGATTCACAACTCCCACATCTAGCCAGCTAATGAACTGACCCTGCTTCTTCATCACCTGGGCATGGAACTGATCCTGATTACTCACAGTGAGTTGCTGGTTCATCCAGGCAATGTTGTGCTGGATCCCAGCAACTGCACCATGGACAGCAGCCTTGCATGAAGTCATCACTGGAGCAGTAGGCGGTCATGGATGGGCTCCTGATGTACCTGTAAAGCTGGGATCCACCAGGCCGATGCTTTCCTCTTCCACTGATGTTACTGCAGGAAAAGGAGGAAGATGATTAGAACAGTGCAATACCAATTATATTCATTGCATTCATGTACAATTAAAATGCAGATCATCTATATCCAGAACTATTATAAAGTGACATTGCTCTAATTAAAATCATATATAATCTAACATTGTCTTTGCATTTATCATATCTTTTTTTCTAAATAAGGTAATTGGATACATAAAATAAACCTATGATACATTCACTGCTCACTAAACTTGTGTCTGAATAAACATTCTAATCACTTTAGGGTACAAGTAAACTATATGTACTTTTAAGCTCTAAAATATAAAATTCTCCAACTCCTATTTGGCTCCTAATTGAAGTAATTGAATTGGTCTTTGATGCCAATTCTGTATTTTTTCTGTGTCCTGTATATGGCCTTATGCCTGTATCTTTTGTGGAGTTTATCTGGACTACTACATTATTTACAATTTTTTTTAAATGTCAAGAATTGAGCACACATATTCCTATGTGCCTTTCTTATACGATGTGGGAGTTTCCTTTCACATGAAGTTGCTCCCACAAATACAATGATTAAATCCCTGATGAGTTAATATTGTATGGTTTTTTCAGTAGCCTGCTTTGAGATTCCAGTATTCTACTCTACTAAGAAATAAAACGTCCATGTATACTAACAAACTATATATTATTATTTTAAAAGAGCTGCCAGTTCTCAGTATGAGTAGGTATGTTCCAAAATAAAAGGCCTTGCTCTTGTATTCAAAACCTGCTGTGATTAGGTCTATAGGAAAATTCTAAGCAATGTGCCTTGACTGTAGAATTACATATTTTAAGGACTGTTCAGGGAACACAACATGAGAGCTATCGATTTCTCATCAGACTGTCAAGCCTCGCTTTACCAATGTTTTTACTGGATCAGTGATATAACTCTGAATGTAACTTATTTCCATTTTATACTGTAAGTAAATAAAACAACATTGAATATTAATAAAGAATAACTTTCGTTTGGAGGCTGCAACACAGACGTGAAAGAATAAAAAATAATGCAAAGTTGCCGTCTATTAAGGATAAATAATGCATGATTTTGTGTACGCAATGTGATTAAGTAAATTATGCATTCCACAGTGAAGCGTGGGCCAAATATAGTGTTTTTTTTTTTTATTAATTCTGGCTTTTTTCCATTTAAAAATAGGGCAGAGTGTATAGCAGGCATTAATAAAAGAGGAGTGAAGGGAGTGTTTTTACACTTGTTTGCTTGGTTGACAAAATGTCTGGCTAAAGTACATTAAATGTGTTCCCAGTTAAAGTAGTTGCAGTACTCTGGAAAATAATAAAATATATTGCTTAGAATTTGTCCAATGTTTAATTAATCATGGTGTTCAGATCAGAAAGATTATTTTTCCCTGAAAGACCTCTGTTTTTCTTTCCTTATCTGCTGTCCCTTTTTCCTACGGGTTTGATCCAAATTTAGAAAATTTCGACTTTTGGCTGTTCAACATGGCTAAGATCGGGCTGAAATCGGATATTTTAGCCAATCTTATGCAGACACATCATTATAGTAACATATAATTTAGGTTGAAAAAAGACTCAAGTCCATCAAGTTCAACCCTTCTAACTATCATTCCAGGGACTTGCACAGAGGATATATAGGGGAAATTGCATTTTTTCCAATAATTCTGATTGTATATGCATTATTGTTGCTGGTGGTTTTTTTATATTTTAATAGCGTGTTAAACAAGAATGTCCACAAGGTGGTGCCAATAACAAATTACAGATGTAAATTCTGATCTAATCATATAACACACCAATTAGAATTTATCTAAATCCACTCTCTATATTGAATGTGCCTTGGTATCCCAAATAAATACATAAATAAACTAGTTTTAAACAATATTCCAAATAGATGAATATGTTCATGTAATAGTGCAATAAGTGAGATATGCTTACCATTTGCAGATATTAGAGTTTTCATTGAGAAGATGTCTTAGTGTTGCTAGTCTGACAATTCTTTATTAGTTTATACATTCTCCCTTGAATTAGATAGAATTGTCCAGTTGTAACTGTAATCAAAACAGTTACTTAAAGGGACTGTCTGGTGTGAAAAATGCATCTTTCAAATGTTAATGCATATAATTACATTCAAAGTACTTTATAATGCACATTTTACATTTTGCATTGCTTCAAATATATATAAAAAAGTATAGTCTGTGAAATTACAGCAGTTTGCAAGAAACCAGGACTGCCGACACTGGATGAGTAAAAGTAATTTCCTCTTTTTTTGTTAAAGAAAGCAATGAGAATAATTGTATTCAAATGAATGAGATATCCTTGTTCTCTAGTGATGTCATAAGATAATATGTTTAATGTGTTGCACTGTTAAGAGATCCTACTCTAATCTAAGCACTTCCCCCTGGGTAGAGGCCGGTTTAACAAAGCTCTTCCAACTAAAGGAAGGAGGTAACATCAAACCATTCTCCACTTTGGTAGAAGAATTTGCTCTTCCAACGAGCGAAATATTTAACTATTTAAGAATAAGAGGATTTATTTTAAAAGAACAAGAAAGACATACGGCACAAAAAGAATGTCTTATAGAGGTTTTAAAGGGAGAAACAACCATCAAAAAATTAGTAAGGAGTAACATTTTTCTCGATCCCCCACAAGAGAAACCCAAAGCCTTGGTGAAATGGGAGATCGAGATAGAAACAGAGATAAACTTCTCAGACTGGGTAAAAACAATGATTGACCTGAGGAAGTCTATCCATTGCCTGAATCTCCTCGAACTCCATTACAAAGTGATGTTCCGATGGTACTTGACCCCCGAGAAATTAGGCAAGATGTACGCAGGTACTCCAAATCTGTGCTGGAGGTGCCAAAGCGAGATAGGCTCCTTCAAACACATATGGTGGTCCTGCCCAAGACTGGGGAAATTCTGGGCGATGATATCGGACCAAATCTTATTTCGGGGAATCCAAGTTAACCGAAAATATGAAGCTTACCTCCTCCACCTCTATTGGCCCGATATGGAGCCCGTAAAGAAGTTCCTACTGGAGCATATTCTATCTGCAGCAAAGATCCTTATAGCACGAAATTGGAAATCGATCTGTGTCCCAGATTGGGAAACATACAGAAGGCAGTTAGAATATCAACTCCAGATGGAGAAAGGATTAACCTTTGGCAAAAGGGCAGAATTTCCCGAAAAGGCAATTGCCCTATGGGAAATGGAGTTATCTCAATAAGAAACTTCCCATTGAGAGCAAACAGAGAACCTCCTCAATGAGATACCCCGATGAGTGCAGATATATAACGAAATATAAGTTAGGTCTTATGAGTTCCCACTCTCCCCCCACCGAAATGCCGTCACCATGTTTTATATGTTCGTTTCTTTTCGGCTATAATTAGTTAACAAAATTTGTGCTGGAGTCTAACAGCCGAATATTATGAAATTGTTCGTTTTATGGTCTTGATTTTTTGTTTTTGCTTTGTAAATGTGATAAAAAAAAAAAAAAAAAAAAAAAAAAAAAAAAAAAATGGTAGAACATCAAATGAAAGTATTTCAAATAGATAATCTCAAATAACTGCCTTTTGGTAGAATTTAGTGTATTATTACGATAGTCTGTATTTCTGTCTTAAGCTTCTTAAATGTAATGCATGTTAATCTACCATTGTAGATAGGACAACAATGTATGCTATGCTATCATTTACTGCTTATGTATCTTTGAATACAGCAATAGAGTAAGGGATGTACCTATTAATAAATGTCTTAAAGCAAAAAAAAAAAAAAAAAAAAAAAAAAAAAAGAGATCCTACTGTGTACAAGAGCAAGTTTATCATAGTCCACACATTGCATTCCATTTTAGCAGCACAGGAAGTGACAAAATGAAACAAAACTTTATATACTCAATGTCTATATAATCAGTGCTGCCACACCTGTAGTTTACATGCAGAGTAATTACTGGGGGAGGACTTAAGTAAAATATAAAACATTTTATTTATGCAGAATGTCCGCATCAAATCACACTGGAAAAAAACCCTATCCGCTTTACAAGCAGTAGTCTTCAACATGCACCAAAATGAGTTTCAGGACTAGACTGTACCTTTAATAGCTAAGTTGTGAAGATAGGCAAGATAGAGATTTTTTTTTCATGCCTGCTTTTTTGCCGTTCAGTTGCAGGTTACTTGTAAGTTCACCACAGTTTTCATTTTAGTGAATAAATGTCAAAGTATTAGAACTGCTGACTGACACATAGCTGCCACTGTGCTTAAGAAAAAAATAAGTAGGAAAGTTAGAAATCTGTTATTCAAATTTAAACTTTTTTTTAAATTGACTATCCAAATGAGTTTAAAGTACTAAATAATCTTAGAAATAAAATTCCTCTCAATAGACATAATAATCCAGAATGAAAAAAAGATGCCATATTGTTTATTAACAATAA
Organism: Pelodytes ibericus; assembly: GCA_036172795.1. Taxonomy (NCBI): domain Eukaryota; kingdom Metazoa; phylum Chordata; class Amphibia; order Anura; family Pelodytidae; genus Pelodytes; species Pelodytes ibericus. The sequence continues at coordinate 116,319,425 of CM069863.1, forward strand.
TGACATAAATGAAAAAAACATATTTGAGCAAAGCAGTATGAAAGTTAGAAACCTATTATAAAATGTAAATTAAACATTCTAAATTGAATAGCCAAAGAAAGCTTTTAAAGTATTAAATAATCATATAAATGAAATTCCTCTGAACAGACACTTTAAGGAGGTGAAATAAAAATCCATATTCAAAATTGTCGGAGGTGCACACAATCAATAAAGAAAAATTGCCACAAAATCTATGCAATCTGATTTATTACACACATTATAATGTGCAGTATAAGTAAGCTATCACCTTTATCAAGAGTGTGTCTTAGTAACATATAAGCAGTCTTTATATACCTGAACAATCATACGATAAGGGACCAAATGTGTGTGTTCTAATGCTAATGTCTCTGTTGAAACACTGTGTAACACGCATGCCCAATAAAAATACAGTGTTTAGTAGTTACCACAGTAACACGTTTAGAAACACCACTATACTAGGCCCAAAAAAGGAAGACTGTGTGGCAATCAGCATCGCAAAGTCTCAAGTGTTACAGAACTTAAAGCAACATCTTTTATTACAGTATTAATGGCCATTAATGGAATCATAACGGGTAAAACGATAATGAAGCAACGTAGCACAGTACAATATACTGAACAGTCACAAGCATTGTATGTGATCATATTATACCAAAATAATATAGTTAGATATTTACCAAAGAACATATATAAAAAAGGTATAGTGTATGTTCATACCTCCCAACTTCTATGGAGCATTAGCGGTCGGGTGTCAGCTCTACCATGTGTAGTGCTGTCACTCAAACTGATAATGCTACAGTGCATGTGTGGTGGTGCTGTCACTCAATAAGACAGCGCTACTGTGCAAGTACAGTATACATTCTCTGGTGTCTCAGCATTCCTGCAGTTCTGAATCCCGCTGTCCTGCTAAAAAGTGGGACAGAAGTAGAGTGCGGCAGGATAGTGGGAAAGAGTCTCAAATCCACAACGGTCCCGCGTAAAGCATTGTAAAGCATTTTCTTATATCAAGGGTATTTATACACCAAGATACTGTGTATAAAACGTAAAAAAATGAATACAATAAAATACGTTGACGAGTTGCTATGCATTGAGATGAAGAAAAACAACAGTCCATACACGTACGAGAAACCTCCTAATATTCTACAGGAAGAATGGGTGCACAGAATTATAATGTTTGCCCAGCAAGCAGTAACCACAGTGGCCTATTGGAAAAAAACATGTAATAGTATATAGAAAAACTGAACATTTCCCTAGAAATACCCACAGTGTGTGTAATAATCCCAGTCTCTACGCCCATGGGATGTTCCGTGAACCTAATTGTCATGTAGTTTCTCCTACATAACATAGCACACGGGGCATTTGAGCAGGTAGATCGCAAAGCAGTGAAACCTCAATGGGTTTGTCATTGCATGGTGTATAGTTACAATGGTGAGATTAAATGTTCATCTTACCTCAACTCACCTGAAACTCTCCTTTTAGTGAATAGACCCTATCGTGGGTAATAAATCACATAGCACAGATTATTCTTAGCAAATGTGCCAACTTTATACGTAATTTTATTTCTTTTTAAATCTAGAATGCAACACAGATACAATATGGTTTATTTTTTATAATAAAATAAATGAATAATAATTTGAATAATAACACAGTATGTTTTAGAATGGTCTTTAATGCATTTAAATGAAATTATAACAGACAAGTGTATTTTTTTGGCACAGGATTACAGACTGAATATCTTTCTACGTCAGAAATGGAATGACCCCCGACTTGCGTACAGCGAATATCCAGATGACTCACTAGATTTAGATCCATCTATGTTGGATTCAATATGGAAACCGGATTTATTTTTTGCTAATGAAAAGGGTGCTAATTTCCATGAAGTTACTACAGACAACAAACTTCTAAGAATATTTAAAGATGGGAATGTTCTGTACTCTATACGGTGAGCACGCAAAAATTAAACATGTTTCAGTTATTTACTTGTACGTCACTTTGATTTGTTGTATTATACAAATTAAGCCTGTGCAATTCTGATAAAAATAATTTGCATTTCAGTTTTGAGAACTTGAAGATTCTTAATTTGAATAGCGTATAAATGCATGATGCAAGTGAATGCTAATGTACAGTGGTTCTCCTTCTCCAACAAGGAGTTATGGTTTCTTTTTCTTTACATTATATTATGCAGTACTTAACTATTTTTTGGTGGACACTGTAGATAGAACAATGGCAATGGTACCTTTTTTTAGGTCTTAAAAAGTATATTCAGGCATATATTTGCCCTTATAATCCAGGGAGCAGTGCAAATATGAATAGTTGATTTTAAATTGAAGATAATACTAACATTCTTTACAGCTTCTGGATTTGGGAACTTTATTCCAGTAAAGGTGGTAAGATTGCTACTAGATTACTAAAAATCAGAGTTCACTATAAAGAATAAACTATTATTATGAAATGTGTGTAATAACAAAAGGTGTATAGAAAAAAGCAATCGCATTGCTAAAAAGTATATGTGTGTGGGTTGACTTCCTATACTGGCATAGTAAATATAACAGGTAACTATGCCCCACAGTGCACTTTTATTATCTCACAAAAAAGCCTTAAAGTATTGTTTGACATACACATTTTAGCAATGTTCTGCACAAAATGTCTTTATATAGATAAAAAAAAAGCTGCATTAGGTCAACTAGTCATCTGACATTTCCATTTAGTTTCCGAAGAAAAAGGTAAATGACTTCACTTCTGTCGTGTAATTTTTTTTTTGTAAAGTATTTTGTATTCTTTTGAAAATATTTTTATAAAGTGACTGTCAACAGGAATCGGATAAAATCTGTAAGAGCCTGCTCCTTGTGGTTTTTGCAGGGAAAAGAAAAATGTTGGTGCGCTTAGCTAGTCACAGGTTCAAATAATATAAATGTATAAAATGAAGCCTACCAAACAGGTGTAAGCATGCTACAAATACAGAATGCTTGAGAGTCTTGACAAAAAGAGGGTAACAGTATATAGAAAAAATAGGAATGCATAAAACAACAAAAGACTGTTGACATTTGAGGGTAAAACACAGTCAAATCAGAAACAAATCACTATATTTAAGTGAATTAATAGTTGTGGATAAACATACATCGATTCAAGAGCATTTTGTAAGAAATTTGACATCACCCTCCTACAGGGTTATTCTTTTAGGGAATGTGCAATGAATGAAGCACAGAGACAAGTGTATGTAAAAGGGTATATTGTTATAAAATTGAGATACTGTTACAGGTTTAACAGGAAATTACACAGTGTGCACATTACACATAACCAGTTCATAGTCAACAGATAATAGAAAAAAAAGGCATACTTATACAATTAAAGGAATATCTTCTCCTTGTGCCTTCATCCTTGGTCTTCTGCTGGCGGTCTTCTCCTCACCCAGGAACAGACAAGACTAGCACTCTCAAAAAGGTTCACTCCACTAAGTATCCCAAAATCCCTCAGTTACCTCCCAGAAAGAAAAAAGAACCAGTTCAACCCAGTTTTGGAGACACATGGTCTATGTAATAAATGCAACTCCCTTTATCACACCTATCTATAAGTAAGTAAAAACTGGGAAGAACTTGTTTTTACAATCTAAGGAAGTCATCCCTATAACCTTGTTTACAACCTCTCCTGATGTGCAAATGACCTTCCATTGTGAAACCAGATTACACACCCACCCCACCAAAAGCAGATATCTATGTATTAAATATAAAAAACATGGCACCCTATTTTTCTTACAATTTAATTAACGCCTTAAGGACAGATGACGTGCCAGGCACGTCACGGCAAATCGAGGACTTGCCGACAGGTGACGTGCCTGGCACGTCATGCACTTAACAGAGTAAAGAAAGCGACCAGCGGTCGCTTTATTTACTCTATCGGTGTTGCTACAATGCCTCTAGGTAGAGGCATTGTGCAACACCCCCAAAAAGTGCAGGGGTGCGCTACGATCACTCCCCGGAGTGATCGTAGCAGCCATTTAAAAATGGCCGCGCCCGCTGCACACATGTGCTTAGGAAGCACCATCGGCTGCCCCAGAACCGATGGTGGTCGCACTCCTGAGCGACCCCATCGGCTCAGTAGAAGAGAACGCTGCCTGTACAGGCAGCGCTTCCCTTCTAATGGCAAGAGCTTTGGAAGTGAAAGTATTTCACTTCCGATGCTCTAGGGGGTGCCAATCAATGCCGGCACAGCAGATCTGTGTGATCTGTGTGCAGGAATGTATGATAAGTGCTCTGATCATTCAGTCAAAGGCAATATTAGTAAATATTGCCTTTGTCAAGTATTGATCTGCCTCCCTCACCTTACTAGTTTTAGAAGGATTTTTTTTGCTATCAGCATTTTTTTTGGTCACACTCGCTAGGGGTTAATTATACCCACTAGGGGATTACGTGTATTCCTTTTGAAGCTGTCTGAACGCGTGTATAGCGATCAGTAACAGCCAATCAGTGGCAAAGGTGGTTTGGTGATTTCTCAGATGAGCATCACCATTCGTCTGGTTAGATCAATATTGGTAAATATTGTTCTGACCCATATGGATCTGCCTCCCTCTCCTCGCTTGAGTTTTAGTGAGGGAAAGAGACAGATCTGTATAATATAATTTTTTAATTGTAATAAATTAAATAAAATGTTAAAAAATTGTGAGTCCCAAGGGCTTTTATAAAAGCCATACCCTTTGTATAGTGTAGCCTGTGTATTAACACCTTCCCTGCCACTGATCACTGCACTGCAGAACATTTTTTCTTGTCTGTGCATTTTTAGGGGTTCATTTTTTTGTACAGTACTACAAAGGCTCTTATAAGAGCTATTAACCCCTTCCTTGCTCTACATGTCAAAATTCCAAGTTGGAAAATCAAAAAGCGCACCTCTCAAATGTAGCCTTTCAACCCCCAACAAAGCTGACAAAGCTATGCATGGGTGGTATCCCTGTGCTCGGGAGATGTTGCTGAACATATATTGTGGTATTGTTTGTCGGTGACACATACCGAAATATGTGAATTTGTGTCTAAAGTACAATGTATGTGGGAAAAAATACACAATAAAATGACTACCACAAACTTTGACAAAGGAAGGTGGTAGAATTGGTGCATGGAAAGTGTTAAAATACCACCATTTCAAATAGCCCAGGGTGTCTACTTTTACAAAATATATACTTTTTTGGGTAAAATACACTGTCCTATTTTAAAAAAAAGTCCCAAATGAAAGATGGGCTCAGGCTGACTACACGTCAAAATTCCAAGTTGAAAATGCGCACCTTCAAAATGTGGCCCTTTAGCCCGCAAACAACCCAACAAACCTATGCATGGGTGGTATCCCTGTACTCAAGAGATTTTGCTGAACACTTATTGGGGTGTTATTTGGCAGTGACACATACCAAAATCTGTGAATTCATGTCTGAAGTACAAGGTTTGTGAAAAAAAATCACAAAAAAATTACTACCACAAACTTTGACAAAGGCTGGTGGTAGAATTAGTGCATGGAAAGTGTTAAAATACCACCATTTGAAATAGCCTAGGGTGTCTACTTTAAAAAAAATATATGGGTTGATGGGATAAAATACACTAGCTGGCTTCAAATATGTCCCAAATGGGACATGGGTGCAGGCTGTCTGCATGTAAAAATTTCAAGTTGGAAAACAAAACACTGCACCTCACAAATTTGGCATTTTAGCCCCCAAACACCCCACAAACCTATACATGGGTGGTATCCCTGTACTCAGGAGAAATAGTAGAATTTAGCAGGTTTTTTCGTTCACTTTTGTCGATGAGGAGAAGATGTTTCAAATAAAAGTCAGGAAATTTGTGTATTATTTTTTTTGTACCATATTTTTTTTTTTTTTTTTAATAATATCATAAGATATGATCAAAAAGGGAATAGAAAATCATCCCATGAACACATGCATATATGTGTGTACCTGCATCTATTGCTCGTCTCTGTGTGTTTTTAGCGCTATCTGTCTGTATGTCATGGTTTGTGTGTTTTTATTTTATAATAATTTGTGATTTTTATAGCGCTTTTCTCATTGTGAGACTCAAAGCACTCTACAAATATATAAATACAAGTATGTAACCAGACAGAAAAGTTAATAGTTTCTTATGGTCAAATGAGTTGACTGAATGCCTGATAAAAGAGGTGGGTCTTTAGATTTTTTTTAAAAGTCTGTAGGGACGGTGCCTCTCTGACTGAGAATGGTAAAGAGTTACAGAATGTGGGGGCAGCACGGCTGAATGCGGGAACCTGAGTTTATCCTCATTCTGGGCACTAATAGCAGTGTTTTGTTGGCAAACCGAAGTGAGCGAGATGGAAAATATGGTGTCAGGAGCTCTTTCATGTACTGTGGGCCTTTATTGTATAAGGCTTTGAAGGCAATTTTAAAATATGTTTGCCATTTAATTGGAAGCCAATGCAACAACTGGAGAACAAAGGTTATGTGGCATGATTGAGGTTGATTGGTCAGTTTTTTTGCACTAAACAACCATCTTGGCAAGCAATTGATACGTGGATGAAAAGATAACTGTGGTGGAACTAAATTTCACTTTGTCCGTTGGTAGAAAGCCTATTTTATTTTTGAAATCAGGACCCTTGTAAAACTTGTGGACTCAATTGCACATGATGCTCAGCCATCATTCACAAGTGATTAGTAAACATATTCTGGTTGTCCAGAAATCCAGGTATTTCTGTACATTTTTGGAGTGAATTGATAGTTCATAAATGAATGCTCAGAATCTTACTTTTTCCAAATGAATGGGTAGGTTAATAACCATCTTGAGATGAATAGACACATTTTCAGGGTCTTTCTCAATTGATAAAGTCTTAAGGGTCTAACCAGGTCACTCCAAAATTGTACCTCCGAAGTCCGGACGTATTCAGAGCATTATGGTGGGAATGGTACACCCGATTTTTGTGTTCTTCAAGTAGTTCCTATGTGTCTTCTAACATGTCTGCAATTTGGACAACCCCACACTAATATCTACAACACCAAAAGCAGATGAAATATGGCTAAAAGGCACGGAAATGATGTGTTACCCTCAAATAGCCTGAATCTAAACTGGATTAAGACTGAAAGAGAATTCAGAAAACCACATATTTGCAACAAAATGATACTTTTTGAACAATGAAAACTACACACAGCCAAAAAATGACAAGAATAGAGTACAGGTTCTACTCTATTCACATGAATTCAGAATAATACAATGCCAAATTGAAGAACATATGTTGAATTCAAGCTTCATCATTTGTGAGACTAGAATTATGTGTTCAATGCAACAGTACAAATGAGCACAAAAGTTTCCTTTCAAGGGAAATACAGCATTATTTATGGAATTGTCCAACTGTTACCATCAGGTAATTGGAACCACAGCCAGAAACACCAGCCAGAAGATGAGAAACACCATCTGGGGCAAGAGATCACCGAGCATGTAAATCAGTCAGAATGCATGAGAAATCAATAGCTGTTTTTAAGAAAAAGTAAGAAATATCACAATACTTATACATCATGGCCACATGAAGCATTCCCATCCACACATAACAAACACACCTGTAGTTTTTATCATACATTTGTTACCCAAGTGAACACAACTTGTCTGACAAAGCCACATGTCTGCATGATGACACACATACACTATATGTACAAAAATATTGGCACATCACTTTCTAAATACATAGACATTAATATGTAGTTGCTCCCCCTCCCTTTGCAGCAGATTTTGGAGTGTTTTCTGTGGGAATTTTTGAACATTCATGCAGTAGATGAGAAGGCCTGGCTCACAAACACCATTCCAGTTCATCCAAAAGTGTTTGATGGTTAAGGTCAGGGCTTTTTGTGGGCCAGTCAAGTTCTATAATAAAAAAGGCCTGTTTGTCGGAGAGGACTTGCTGTCTCCCAAAGATTTCTTTTGTGGATTCACTTTAGTTTTTGAAATATTTACACCCCGTTTTGCAGTATATATTACACTATTTTTTGTGTTCATTTTATATCTTTACAAGTCTGTACAACATGAGCAGTGTTTCCCTGTATTAAGTATTTTTTCATTTTATTGGTACATGTTATACGTTCACTGATATCACTATATATCATATTTTGACACTATGTTACTGATTATTGTACATTGTGCATTGTGTATCACCATAAGGGCATCCATATACTAACTATTCAAGTGTCCATGCACTGTGTGCTGGATAAATTTGCTGAGAAGATGAAAAAGACAAGATCGACATGAGTGGCACAGCAACACCCATCCAACCTCAATGAGTACTAGTTGGTACTCTGGAAAATCATGGCTCCAGCAACTAACTGCCTGTGGATCTGAAGAGACAATTGATACAAGTACACCAGCAGGTACATACAGTACATACATAAATATGTTGAAATGTTCATCACAAAGGCTAGAATTGCAAAAAACAAAATTAAGAATCAGTATAGTATGTTCATGTTGCATAATTACAAAAAGAATATATGAGGAAATCAATCTATAAATACATCAACAATCTCCTGTCTAGTAGATCCATCCATGGAACAAGTGGGAAGAATCTTCCTAGGTGTGGAATGTTCCGGTGTTGAAGATCAGCCAGGCACATCAGGAGCTGACCATGGTCAGGTTTAGAACCAACACCTGCTAATGATTGAATAAGCCAAGTATCAAAAAACATATCTTGGAGGAGATGTGTATAATTAATTAATGGACACTGAAATGTCCATAAAACAGATCCCAATAGGATTGCCTTTGATAGGTAGTTAGTTAGTGCCAACTTAGTGGATATATCCCCAGTAGAAATAACACAATGTGAACAAAGGGTTGAAATATAACAGTGATTCAAGTGATGAATAGCAGGATACAGCCATAAATAGAAGGTTGCCTAATATGTCATCATCGTCTGCTGTCCAATAATAATTGAAATGAACTCCCAATATTAAATGAAGTCATGCTTAGTGTGTATGTCATTATCCTTGAACAATTTGCATCACACTAATGAACACAGGAGCAGTAATATCACTTAACATACCTGTTAACATATGTGTTCAGGGCACCATGCATGCCTACAATTATATATCCATATAGACCATCTGTGGGTGGAATAGAAAGGGGAATTAATCAGTAATTTCAACCAGAGGTTAAAAAAGTGCACATGGGTGCATCATAGTCCATATTCCAGCTATAGCTATCAGTACACATACAACTGTACATCATACCGTTAAGATGGTCATGATATGTCATAATAGACAATTGTCCTATGAAATCATGCACCCCCTTTCACTAATATCACAATTCTGATGAACAGTTGAGCTGTATGCACTCCCATCAATCACCAGTTTTAGTATTTTAGGAGGTAATCACACATTTACAATAGCTATTGAGTGTACTGATAAAATGCACATCCCTCTCCATTGATGTTGACACATGAATTGTCCTTCATGGCTGTCCCAAGTAATATATCTGCAATCTAAAAACAGGTGCAGACATTAGAGCATACATATTGGGTACTCAAAAATGTATGATTTTTCATTGCAAAATTGGCCAGACCCTAAAGCTTCCCATATTTCAGTTTCCAAATGGCCCAAATGCCCAATTCAGTTCTGAAATAACGATATTGAGTAGCTACTTTGCCTCATATGAATACATTTCAGGCCAGATCGGTCTATATTGGGAAGACCGTTTAGTATTTTAGATTGAGTGTACAGGTTTTAAATGTCATTGGGCTAATATTGAGGATTTTAAGGTAAAGATTCATCATATATTTTGGTTACTGTGGTAAATTAGCTTTATTAATGTGCACAAATTTAAAATAAAAAGCTGACCATGGTTAATAAGAGCTAAAAGGCATTGCAGTTATTCACTAAAGTTTTTTTTTTCCTAATTGTGCTTCTATTTTAGAAGTACACATGACAGTTTAGTATGTGTGTAATTAGAACTTCATAAGATATATACCATTCTAACTGGCACAATTTTACAGGCATCTGACTGGCACAATATTACTGGGCTCTGAGTGGCCCAATATTTCTCGTATCTGACTGGCATAATATTACTCATATCTGACTGGCACAATATTACTGGGCATCTGAATGGAACACTATTACTGGCATCTGACTGGCACAATATTACTGGCATCTGACTGGCACAATATTACAGGCATCTGACTGGCACAATATTACTGGGTTCTGAGTGGCACAATATTACTGGGCTCTGAATGGCACAATATTACTGGGCTCTGAGTGGCACAATATTACTGGCATCTGACTGGCACAATATTACTGGGCTCTGAGTGGCCCAATATGACTGGTCTCTGACTGGCACAATATTACTGGGCTCTGAGTGGCACAATATTACTGGGCATCTGAATGGGACAATATTACTGGGCTCTGAATGGCACAATATTACTGGCATCTGACTGGCACAATATTACTGGGCTCTGAGAAGCCCAATATTACTGGTATCCGACTGGCAAAATATTACTGGTATCTGAATGGCATAATATTACTGGGCTCTGAGTGGCACAATATTACTGGCATCTGACTGGCACAATATTTCAGGCATCTGACTGGCACAATATTACTGGGCTCTGAGTGGCCCAATATTACAGGTATCTGACTGGCACAATATTTCTGGTATCTGAATGGCATAATATTACTGGGCTCTGAATGGCATAATATTACTGAGCTCTGAATGGCAGAATATTACTGGTATTTGAATGGCACAATATTACTGGTATCTGAATGACACAGTATTACTGGCATATGAATGGCACAATAATACTGGCATCTGAATGGAACAATAATACTGGCATCTTAATGGCACAATGGTATTGGCATCTGAATGGCACAATAATACTGGCATGTTAATGAGCACATTGGCTGTGGCTTATTAATGACAAAATGATACTGGCATATAATTGGGCAAATTGGCTGTTATAGAGAGAGAGATATCTGTATGTATAGATATGTATTGTTTTAGAATTGTACAATTGTCACCTCGTGGGGCTCCTGTGTGCTGCATAATTAATGGCAGTCCCATGTCTGGCATAATTATAGGGCACTTGTGTGTGGCATATTTATTGGGCCCCATGTGTGGCATAATTAAGGGACTCTTTTGTGTGGCATAATTATGGGGCACCACTGTGTGTGTGGCATAATTATGGGGCACCTGTGTGTGTGTGGCATAATTAATTGGGCAGAGGTGAGGCATAAATAGTGGGGCTCTGGTGTAGCATAATTTATGGGGCTCTGGTGTGGCATAATTATGGGGCACCTGTGTGTGTGTGGCATAATTAATTGGGCAGAGGTGAGGCATAAATAGTAGGGCTCTGGTGTGGCATAATTTATGGGGCTCAGCTGTGGCATAATTTATGGGGCTCCTGTGTGTGTCGTAGTTATGGGGCTCCTGTGTGTGTCATAGTTAATAGGCCATCTAACTGGCATTACTAAGGAATCTGTTTGGCATTGTATTGGAGGAAATCCAGGGGGTTGACACCATGAGTTTCCGCACTGGATGACACCAACCCTAGTGACGCCTTGGATTCAGTCCACATTTCTATTTGTGTAAATTGTAATCTCTTAGCTATTGTGTTCCCTTTTTCTATTTTGCATTGCCAAGTAAGTTGGTTAATTACTGATTCTATATTTGGGGTATTTATTGATTTCCAATTCCTGGAAATAGCCAACTTGGCCGCTACTAATGCATGTAGCAATATAATTGTCTTATCTTTAGCCATGCTTGGAATATTCAAATGTAATATTATCAGTTTTGGCTCAGTTTTTATCTTAATGCTGCATGTCCTACCCAGCCAGTTCTGCAGCTCTTTCCAGAAGTTTTTTTATATTTTTTCATTTCCACCAGATGTCATTCCCCGTCATTCCCCGTTTTTTTTGCCCAGTAATCCGGGGGTTAAGTACCACCTGTTTGCCAGCTTATATTGTCCCTCTATTAGATTCATACAGTGGACACTTTTGTATAATAAATAATAGACATGTGCAAAACTAATATTTTCATTTCGTTTTCGTCCATTCGGACGAAAATGTTATTTATTTAGTCTAAAATGAATTTCGTTCATTACTGCATTCGTTTCAGACGAAATTCGTTCATTATTTTCGTTTCGTTTCGTTTATTCGTTCGTTTTATAGAATACGTGTAATACTATTGGCTTTCTATAAACCGAACCAGAGCCCCATTCATAAGAAATTCTTATGAATGGGGCTCTCGTTCGGTTCATAGAAAGGCAATAGTACTACACGTTTTCTATAAGTCGAAAGTCTATAAGCCGAAGGTCGTTCGGTTTATAGACTTTCGGTTTATAGAATACATAGAATTACATGTAATTCTATGTATTCTATAAACCGAAAGTCTATAAACCGAACGACCTTCGGCTTATAGACTTTCGGCTTATAGAAAACGTGTAGTGAACGTTCGGTTTATAGACTTTCGGCTTATGGAATACATGTAATACTATGGGCTTTCTATAAACCGAACTAGAGTTCCCATTCATAAAAATGTATGAATGGGGACTCTGTTTCGGTTTATAGAAAGCTAAGAAGTTGAACGAATGAATGAATGGTTTAATATAAACGAAAATCATTCGTCCATTCGTGCTATAGTATTGGCATTACTATAAACCGAAATAGAGTCGGTTTATAGAATGCCAATAGACTTACATGCATTCCATAAACCGAAAGTCGTTCATTATGTCGGTTTATGGAATGTAGTGTACTATGCTATTGTATTCTATAAACCGACTATATTTCGGCTTATAGAAGGCCAATAGTACTACGAATGGACGAATGAACGAATGATTTTCGTTTATTAACCATTCGTTCATTCGGCTTTCGTTAGCTTAGCATTTTCGTTATTCGTTTTTCAAACGAATGAACGAAAATGTATTCGTCCGAAAACAAATGCACATGTCTAATAAATAAAATGAAAGTTAACCACCAAAGTGGACCTCCTCAAGCTATTCTCGAATTTTAGTGAATAGACCCAATAGTCTTCAAATGACCCCTGACTTGCAACTAAACAGTCTATTTCTGTCTTGCCTAACATGCTAGATTTGAGAGGTTTAATTATATATTTGTGGAGCAAATTGACCCACAAGTCATATCACTCTCTATGTTTGATGATTCATTATACAGCCTATTATTATACAAATCTTTGCGCACATACAGTCACAGTAATACACATTAATTAACAATAACTAAACAAATCAGCATTTTGATAAACAAATATATTCAGTCATTTGCAATTAGTATTTTTTTTAATTCACCATGAAAAGTAGGCTTATAAGCCTCTGCATGCAGGTTTTTGAGTTTTATTCCTGGGAGAAATTCTCCATTCCTTGCTTTTTGTGTGTGTTCAAACCATGCACATCCTATTGAACTTGGTCCAGCAGATTGTGATGCTCAGTCAGCATTATTGATTTTGTGCTCACTTATCCAATTCATTGCATTTGTGGAGGCATGCTGTGGATCATTACATATCTTAATGATGGACACTACCGTGGGAACTAGTAGACTCAGTTATTCTCTTTTATTATGTATAGCTAATGCTCAGCTTAGGTGAAAATAGGACACCGTTCCTGCATTTTTGGAGTTTTGGGGATTTTTATCCTGTTAATGGTAATATCATAAACAGGAAACACCAAAGGCACATATTCTTCTTTTAATTGATGCATTTGCTTGTAATTCTGCTAACACAATGTATTGACAATTTTTCATAATTTTTTATTTTCTACCATCACAGTATATTAAAGGGACAGTCTAGTCCCCAAACTCACTTTGGTGCAAGATGAAGATCACTGCTTTTATAATGCACAGGCTTTTATCCCTGTATGATTTGATGCAGGCATTCTGTATAAATCACATTTTTAATATTTGACTCAAGCCCTCCCCAGTAATTACTCTGCATGTTTACTGCATGTGGGGAAGCACTGATTCTATAGGAACACTGAGGATATAAAGTTTTGTTTCATATAGTCACTTCCTGACCTCCTCAAATTGAGTCTACTGAGTGGCCTATGAGTGACCTTGCTCTTGTACACAGTAGGATCTCTTAACAGTGCAACACATTGTCTGATGACATCACTAGAGAGACAGGATATTCCATTCATTTGAAAGGCATTATTCTCATTGGTTCCTGCAGCAAAAAAAAAAAAAAGGAAATTACTTTTACTCATCTAGTGTGGGCAGTCCTTGTTTCTTGCAGACTGCTTTAATTTTACAATGTCTTCTAGCTGTAAGTATTTTATATTCTAAGCAATGCAAAATGTAAGAAATCCATTTTAAAGAACTTTGAAAGCACATTAATATTCATTAATATTTGGAAGATGCATTTCAGGCACTAGACAGTCCCTTTAACAATGTTGTGGTGCAAGAGTCTCTTTAACTGAAGGATAATATTAAACAAAAACTAAAATTATTACAAAAAAACCCTGTGAAAGAGTAAAACTGTTGCAATTTCCAGTTCATGAAATATAATTTGAATTGTGGTTTTATTTTTAAAAAGTAGCAGTAGCATTACTTGACTACTGTAATTCAAGAAAATGCACATTTACATCCAGCATTTCATGAAGCAATTAACAAACAAACCTTATCATGCAATGAAGCATAATGTTTACTAATGTACTAAAGTATAATAATTGGTATGATATTGAAGTATTTATAGTGTATATAAAAATTATTATGGTTTACAATTTAGTTGTAGTTTAGCTCCACAAAAGTACTTAAATGCTGTTTAAAGGACACAATGACAAAGATAGCTGTGTGAAGTAAATGCCATTAACAGCCCGTGGCTTTGTTTTAGTGGGAGAAGCTCTACTGTAAGTTAACTTGTCTTATGGCATCATCATGAAATGGCCAAATAAATCACTGCAAATTACATGAAATCTGGATATATATCTGGGTATAATGGTTGAATAGATTTTTATGTCATAGATCCACGATGCAATTGTTTTTTTTTAACCCTTAGATTGCAGAAAGCAATATGCTCCCTTCTAGAACTCAGAGCATGTCATGTATGTAGATTATATTAAAGGATATTAAAGATATACAAAATATTTAACAAACAGTAATTAAGCAGGCTTCATTAGAGAGTATGGGTATAGCTGCCCAACATTTCCCCAGCAAGACTTTTGTTTACCATTAATTAGGAAATGGATCTCCTGAACTGAAATTATGATTTCAAATATTGACCATGGCCAGAAATTCCAATTTTAGATTTGTTTGGGTCACAGGTATAGAGCAATAAAGATTATATAAAAAGCAGTATGTCAGAGCAGGCAGTAATATTCATAAATCATTTTGGAAATGTAGACCCTTTTCTGCAGTATGAGAGCACTGAAGAATATTTGATGTATTATTTATTTACTTGCTGCTTATTATTGGTCTTACCTTTCACATGAATCTAAATGTCTCATTCAGAACATGTTTCTTATGTCAAGTAATCTTTTTTTTAGTACTATGAGCTTTCTGACCTGGAGTACTGCTGGGATTATATTGGTTCATCTGCATCCATTACATCAACATGCTTTGCACACTCAGGAATTAAAAAGTTCATCTGACATTTATTTTAAAATGAAATATCCAGCCATTTCCAAGCTCAATATAGCAGGTTATGTGTGCATACACAGGGCCGTCTTTAACGAGGGGGAAAAGGGGCAGCTGCCCTGGGCACAGTTACTCCTGGGGGGCCCCAAGGCAGCTGTCCCGTGGGCCTCCAGCCCCTGCTTGCTGCGTTCACAGCGCATTGCGCTTGTGAACGCTTTTTTCCCGGCAAGCCGCATCCGATGGATGCTGCGTCCGGAAAAAAAAAAAAAACTGACGCCGGATGTGATGTCGCGTCACATCCGGTGACTGTTACCCTCCTCCGTGCAAGAGGGAAGACTGCACGGAGGAGACATCCGGCGGGGGACTCGGAGCAGGTTCATGTAAGTACTTGGGAAGGGGGGGGGGTGGCGGGGGGCTGACTGGTAACAGTATTACAGGCATCTGACTGGCACTATATTACTGGGCATTTGACTGGCACTATATTACTGGGCATCTGGCTGGCACAATATTACTGGGCATCTGGCTGGCACAATATTACTGGGCTCTGACTGGCACAATAATACTGGGCATCTGACTGGCACAATAATACTGGGCATCTGGCTGGCATAATATTACAGGCATCTGGCTGGCACTGTATTACTGGGCTCTGACTGGCATACTATTACAGGCATCTGGCTGGCACTATATTACTGGGCATCTGGCTGGCACAATATTACTGGGCATCTGGCTGGCACAATATTACTGGGCATCTGGCTGGCACAATATTCCTGGGCTCTGACTGGCACACTATTACAAGCATCTGACAGACACAATATTCCTGGCCTCTGACTGGCACAATATTCCTGGCCTCTGACTGGCACAATATTCCTGGCATCTGACTGGCACAATATTACAGGCATCTGACTGGCACAATATTACAGGCATCTGACTGGCACAATATTCCTGGCCTCTGAATGGCACACTATTACAGGCATATGACTGGCATAATATTCCTGGCCTCTGACTGGCACACTATTACAAGCATCTGACTGGCATAATATTACAGGCATCTGACTGGCATAATATTCCTGGTATCTGACTGGCACAATATTCCTGGTATCTGACTGGCACAATATTCCTGGTATCTGACTGGCACAATATTACAGGTATCTGAATGGCACAATATTCCTGGCCTCTGACTGGCACAATATTCCTGGCATCTGACTGGCACAATAATACAGGCATCTGACTGGCACAATATTCCTGGCCTCTGACTGGCACACTATTACAGGCATCTGACTGGCATAATATTCCTGGCCTCTGACTGGCACACTATTACAGGCATCTGACTGGCATAATATTACAGGCATCTGACTGGCACAAGATTCCTGGTATCTGACTGGCACAATATTCCTGGTATCTGACTGGCACAATATTACAGGTATCTGAATGGCACAATATTCCAGGTATCTGACTGGCACAATATTCCTGGTATCTGACTGGCACAATATTACAGGCATCTGACTGGCACAATATTACAGGCATCTGACTGGCACAATATTCCTGGCCTTTGACTGGCACAATATTCCAGGCCTCTGACTGGCACAATATTCCTGGCCTCTGACTTGCACACTATTACAGGCATCTGACTGGCACAATATTACTGGGCTCTGAATGGCACAATATTACTGGGCTCTGACTGGCACAATATTACTGGGCTCTGACTGGCACAATATTACTGAGCTTTGACTGGCACAATAATACTGGGCTCTGACTGGCACAATAATACTGCGCTCTGAATGGCACAATATTACTGGCATCTGAATGGCACAACAATTATGGCATATGTGTGTGTGGGGGGGGGTGGGCTAACATTGCGATGAATGGCGGGATTGCATGCAGGGTCCAGGGGGCCCAAGCAAATGCTTGCCCAGGGTCCAATCACTATTAAAGACGGCCCTGTGCATACAGCAGGGTAAACAAAGTAGAAAATGTATTTTAGAGAGAAGTGAAGGGAAACACATTGAGTTGTAAGATGTTAGTAGCTGCATATGGATATACATTGGATGTAGAATAGCTGGGCTTGAATTTAAGTTCACAGTAATATATTGATGGGCATTCACTAAACAGTGAGGTCTGGTGAACTGATCAATGAACAGCAAAGCTAAGGGATTGTAACTGAGCCATTTATGCTTGATTTTTACTCTTCCCTTTTCAGTTCATCACAGATCACTTTTATGTGAATAAACCCTAAAGCAGGGGTGTCCAGGTTTTTTCTTCAGTGGGCCACTTCATCAGAAATGTATGTGTGCGTGGGCCACATGAATTTTAAGCCCTGTTTACTAGACTGGTAACACAATTGTTCATGGTTTATATCAAATACTGATGGTCAAAGAAAGGGATTATAATACATTTAGCTAGACATGAAAGATAACAAATAATTATTATCGTTTTTAGGCTTGTTTAAGGATGTGAGAAAATAGATGTTCTCAGTCACTGATATCAATTAAGCAAATGACATGCAGAACAAAACATTTCATTTACCATAACTCTTTTCCCCAGCCTGTTTTTTTTTTTTGTTGTTATTTTTGTTTTCAGCTTTCCTCCCCCCAACCATTTTTCTATCTTTCAGGAAGGACCCGGTAAAAAGAGGTATTTTTTAATGGTGGACAAAGGACATATCCACATATTGCTCATTAGGCAAAACATTTCTGTTAGACTCAGGATAGTCATGGGGAAAAGAAAGTATGCCATTTTTGAGTTTTATGGTTTTACATATCAGCACATAATGGCAATCATCGGTTCTTAGCAGGTCTTAAAATTAGGTAAATAGAACCTCAGATGGACAACAACACATGAATATATTACACCATGTCATGCGTTATTTAACAACAACAAAAATGCCAATGGGAATAACTAAGTACACCTTATGATTCACTATCTTGTAGAACCAGCTTTACTAGCAATAACTTGAAATAATAATTTTCTGTATGACTTTATCAGACACACATCATTATAGAGGAATGTTGGCCCACTCTTCCAAACAGCGTTCAGTTCATTGAGGTTTGCTGGCATTTGTTTATACACAGCTCTTTCAAGGTCCCACCACAGAATTTCAATTGGGGTTGATGTCTGGACTTTAACTGGGCACAGGGCCGGTGCAAGGATTTTTGCCGCCCTAGGCAAAATAAAATTTGCCGCCCCCCCCCCCAATTATCATATTATTTTCCCATATCATGACATCACATGTTCCACCCCTTTCTCAGCATTTAAATTAAAAGAGAGTTAACAGAGTTACATGTTGCAATAAAGCCCCCTATTAAGAATGTTGGAGAATAAGTACCATAACGTAAGCCTCAATATGCCAGGATTATTCCCCTCAATACCCCAGGATTATGCCCCACAATATGCCAGGACTTAGCCACCCAATATGCCAGGACTTTCCCCCACAATATGCCAGGACTTAGCCACCCAATATGCCAGGACTTAGCCACCCAATATGCCAGGACTTTCCCCCACAATATGCCAGGATTTAGCCACCCAATATGCCAGGACTGTCTTTCCCCCAATATGCCAGCCAGGACTTTCCCCCAAAATATGCCAGGACTTCCTTCCCCCTTACTTACCTTGTCGCTGCTGCTGCTCTGTCTCCGGTGCAGGTCCGTCCGTGGCTGTGAGGGAAGCGTTGTGCGCTCCCCTCCAGCCAATGAGCATTCAATAAAGTTTGTTAAAAAAAAAAAAAACTTTACTGAATGCGCATTGGCTGGAGGGGAGCGCACAACGCTTCCCTCTCAGCCATAGTCGGCCCAGCACCGGAGACGCAGCGACGCCGGCGAGGTTAGTAAGGAGGAGGATTTTATTTTTATTTTTTTGAAGCAGGGTTCCGGCGCCCCCAGCCAAGATGCGCCCTAGGCAGCTGCCTAGGTCGCCTTACTGGTGGCGCCGGCCCTGACTGGGCAACACCTTGATTATTTTGTTTTTCAGCTATTCTGTTGTAGATTTGCTGGTGTGCTTCTGATCATTGTCTATTGTTCATGGTTGACTCAATTACTGCAAAGTTCCCAGGTCCTGTGGTTGCAAAACAAGCCTAAATCATCACCCCTCCACCGCTGTTGTAATGAGGTGTTTGTGCTGATATACTGTTTTTGTGAGTTTCACCAAAAAAGGAGCTGTGTATTATGACCAAACATCTCCACTTGGTCTGTCCAAAGGACATTGTTCCAAAGTCATGTGGTTTGTTCAGATGCAACTAAGTAATGCTGCCAGACAATAGAGAATTTCTTCTGGAAACACTTCTATACAAAGAATATTTGTTCAGTCTTTTTCTAATTGTATTGTCATGAGCTTTAACATTTAACATGCTAACTGAGGCCTGTAATTCTTGGGTTTTTTGCAATTTCTCTGAGCATATCACTATCTGACCTTGGGGTGAATTTGCTATGACGTCCACTCTTGGGAAGATTGACAACTGCGTTGAATGTTTTTCACTTCACCCCAAGGTCAGATCGGGAAATGGTCAAAAAAATTGCAAAAAACCTAAGAATTCACTCTGTAGAATGATGGACTTTAAATTGTTGGGACATGTCCTTACAGCTCTTCCCAGTTTAATGGACAGCAATAATTGCTTGTCTAATATAATTTCTGATTCCTCCTTGGAATTGTGTTGACACACACCTGAGTAGTAAAGTCCAGGAAATGGCTAAAACTTTAACTTTGATAGAGGTGGTCGCACTTGTTGATGATCACTTACTCAGGGGCATTTGTTGCACATGTCTCACACCTAGGCTCATAATTCCTATAGAAGCAGCAAATGGCTACTTGAAAATGGATACTTTCACAAATGGCTTCTCCATTTTGTCATGACACAGTGTAATATGTCATGTGCTGTGTTCATCTAAGGTTGTATTTATTCAATTTTAAGACCTTCTAAGGAACAAATGAGCTATTATGTCCTGATATGTAAAACCATAGAATTCAAAGAGGATATACTTTCTTTTCCCCATGACTGTATGTTGCTTGAATGGAATTGCACACAAAATAATAAATGTATTCATCCCTTTGACCATCATGATGATTACATCAAAGTAGGATAATCAATTAGATTAAAGTTCATTTAAAGTCTGCGGGTAAAGGGAAATGAGCCTACATTAGATAGTCTTTATAGTGTTAAGTGGTTACATTGCCCCCTAACATAAAATTATAGCTAGTATACAAGATGTTCATATTAGAAGTTATGTTGTCATTTCAGGGTTTCTCGTATATTTGCACATTACATGGAATGGTAAGCGATTGTAGAAGTAAACATTTAACACCTGTAAACGTGACCTATTTTCATGTTCTAAATAATACAACTTTCTAAATTACACCGGATTATTATCTGAGAAAGCCATCATGAGATGCATGTAGTCATTCCTGATAATTGCTAGCGAAACATCTAAACTGCTTTCATCTATTCATAGATACATTACCTTATCTGGAAGATTTATTATGGCATTATTATGAGACTATTTATCATGTGCAACCAAATGATCACTACAATTTTCTTTTCAGTTTAATTAGTAAAATAATTATAAGTTTCATAGTTCATATGAAATGTTCTGTAAACTGAATACACTCTATAGTGAAGGCCATACCTGATTAATGCATGTATAACACACTAAAAAGCGTTAGAAATTATTTACATCTTTGATTGGAAATCAGTATGTTTACATAACCCATTGCAAAACACTGACAACTCCTCTTGCACCTAGTCAGTAATTTATGTAATTAGAAGAAAATATAGAACAGAATTCATCATGAAACAAAACCTGAGTGAAGTTTGTTCAATAACTAATCTGACTTGAAAATGACTTACTTTTTTTCAAGCATTTTAAATTGAAATAATTCTAAAAATGTTTGTATTAATTAAACAATAAATATTTGTATTCATTTACTCACAAATATTGTTTTTGCAACTTCTACTGACTCTCCTACTCAGCTCTCAGAGCTGATTTTAAAATGGCTATAATAAGTAAAAAAAATAAATATGGGTGAGAATATTTGCACCTCGTGAATATATATATATATATAGTGAACAGGAGCCTATGAAAGCCACATATCTGCAGGTTTTTTTTTTACCGTTCGTAGAGCAAAGGGGCCAGTTTTTGGTAGACACATTTTTACATCCCCCCCCCCCCCCCCCCCGCCAGAAGTGTATCCAGGGGGAACCAGTTAATTAATAGAGGGGTATGTCCCACAAGTACTACCTTGGTTAATTAATTCACGTCTCTCTCGATATGAATTACCCTGTGCAGGACATCATGTAATTATAATAAGGTATTAAGGTCCCATAATAAAATGCCCAACATACATATATATGAATGGAATTAGAAGTAGGCAGAGTTAAGCTAATATCTGTTCAAGTTAATAGTAAGAAATGAAAATTAACATTTCCTTCACTCATTTCATAAGAATTGTATATGTTTCCTATTTAGCATCGTAGCTTTGACCCATGACTAAGCCATAATTACAATGTTTTTCCTCACTTTTATTTGTGATAACCGCACCAGCATGTCTGTGGTATTGGGGACACAGCCATTTGTGCAGGATAATGAGAGTGTTTACATTACTGTAATTAGAAATAACAAGTCTTTGGTGATTGCATGCGAATCCCATTTTCGATAATTGTATCAGTGTCATGCTTCATTGACTTCAAAGATACAATAACAGGTAATCAACAATGTTGTTAAAGTTTTGTAATAGTAAACAAATTGGTGCTCAAGTAGTTTGATTTCAGATTTATTAATTATTTTCAACCGATACATAAAATACTCCGGTAAACGTCTTATTAACTCCTTCTAGTGAATTTATTTTAATGTATCTGCATTTTCATTGATGACAAGGTTGAGGCCTGCGTACTGCCATATTATTTTTGTTTATGAAAACCGCCTACATGTTTCTGTCATGGTTTACTAAAAGTTTTGTTGTTTCATTTCAGATTGACCTTAACACTATCTTGCCCAATGGATTTGAAAAATTTCCCAATGGATGTGCAGACTTGTATAATGCAACTAGAAAGCTGTAAGTGACATAGGATACAATTCAGTTTACCTTTACACCATGTCTATGGTTGATTGCTGAATTTATGTGTTGTGTATTCACTAAATATGAATTATGACTAATTGGTTAAATATATATATATATATAAATATATATATATATATATATATATATATATATATATATATATATATATATTATAATTTACTGCAGAACTGAATTTCTTTGCGTAGTGAGTACTGGCGTTAAAATTCACAACAGAAAGTTTTATGGCCATGTTGGCTTAATTTGCCAGAGTGGGCACCCTTAGGACTGCTCCAGATATGGGGCCAAGATGGAAAAAAAGGATAAACCTTCTCAGGAACAGACATAGTAACTTTACTGTTGAGGCCTTGTAGGCCTAAGCTAACTGCCACACCTGCACGAGTTGATAACACCTCTGAGGACTCATCTCATCAGCTGCTGTGACCTTGAAGCCTGCAGTTCTGATGAACTAAATATATTGCCCGTCTAGACTATTTGCACTTTTTTTGGATGCTGCAGAGAGAGAGACTTCATTAACCTTTTATTTTCATCACCGGCAACAGGACATGTTTCAGTATTTCGGTAGACTCCGTGGAGAAAATGAAAAACCTGCTGCCAATTAATACATCATAAGACTACGTTTTGGTGATTTTTCCTTAATAAGAATGCCGCGGATTGTCATGCTGGGGTGGGGATGGCACAGGGACACATTGGTAACACACGGAGTAGAAACT
The DNA here is from genome assembly GCA_036172795.1 of Pelodytes ibericus. Classification (NCBI taxonomy): domain Eukaryota; kingdom Metazoa; phylum Chordata; class Amphibia; order Anura; family Pelodytidae; genus Pelodytes; species Pelodytes ibericus. The sequence goes on from CM069863.1 coordinate 116,342,756, forward strand.
ATTAACTCACCTATATTCCAAACCTGAATGACCACCTTCCCCCTCAGGGCATTTCCCACTCTCTTTTACACAAGGAGTGAGTGAGGATTGGTCATAAGGGATCAATACATTTTTATTAAAAAATAAATTCACAATAGAACCAATTTTCTTTATATGATAAAACCAAAATCATCTTTCCCCACAAATAAAACCAATTTATGTTAAGAGTTTCCCCCATTAATCTTAGTATAGGTTAAATGAATAGCTCATTTAAACATTTCTGTGTTAACTGCATAATATTATTAGCCAGAATGTATTAAGATAAATGTGTTCTCAATTTTTTCTCTCTAGAGAACAAAGCTGCTAAGAGAAATGGATAATTTGTTGTACATGTTATGACACTGACCCTCAGGACTGCCTGACCCTTCTACTGTGTGGGTTGAATTAAACAGACAAGTCTTTTATGCATATGAATCTCTAAATTAGATTTCTACCTCAAATTGAGTGCAATCTCTTCTGCTAGCGGATTTTTAGCTCCATTTAACTGAAATGTTCTAAACCACAGAGCTGTGGGAGAAACAATAGAGGCAAATGTGATTTCCTTTGTTCACATTTCATACAATTAAGGTCAAATATTTCACGTTAAGTACAATTCTGGAATGCTCTAAACTGAACTAAAATCATCCAAACTGTTGTGCTAAATTGCATTGTGAATTGACAAGGGAATTCCCAAAAATATCCATCATCAGGGGTAGGAACCAACATTGTTCACGGTGCACTTTGTGACTGACAATTTAAGGATATTCTATTAGAGGGCTTGACTAATTTAAATCACATCTAGGAGCCAGCACAAAAAGTTAGGAGCCACACAAAATTGCTGTGTAGATCTTGGTACCCCCATAGCACATGCAGCCTGTGTCACAGCTCTTATAACATATATATAGTACAGATCAGGCACATCTAACATACATACTGCACCTGCCTGGAGCACCCATAAGGTACACCATAACATTTCTACAGCACCCATGATATTTTTGGCACCCAAGCTTTTGTGAACTACAGTTTCAAGGATGCCTATCAAAATGTTTGGCTGGCTGTGCATCATGGGAACTGTATTCCGCAACAATTAGGTAGCCTAAAGGTTACCATAATTAAAGCAATGATGCCTAACTTTTATACACTGGCTGTTGTGGACAGCAGCTCCCAAAAGTTGGTTGGATCTGCATCACAAGAATTGTAGTTCAGAACATCTGAGGTGTTTATAGTTAGGCCATAGATCACTTGTGATTTATTTGGTTAATAGTCTCTGTCCTCCCCTCATGTTCATTAACATGCTGTTTAACATGATGTAACTATATCCAATAACGTTCTGCAAAAATTAATAAGCCACAGCAACTAGGTACTTACCTATGCTTTACATTGATAAATGGACTCAGAACCGCACTAAACAAAATAGAACTACATCATCACTATCACAAACAGGGAAAAGCAAAATGGCCAATGCCAGTGCATGTAAAGTAATGTTCTAGACAAACAGTGAGTTGAAGGGTGGTTGATGATTTCCAACACAACAGGATGGCCAGATAATAATGTTAACAAATGACACTTATATTTACTAACTGTGCACAAACCTCTTATGCAAAATAAGAAAGCAAAAGTCAGATAATGGGGTAGATGTTGTGACCTATTAAGGCCAGAACATCATGCAATTCAACTGAAACAAAAATACCTTGTGTTAAAGCACTGGCACTGGAGTAAGGGAATAACAGTTCATCATAAAACATATTCCTGATTTCCCCATTAAAAGTTAGCTAAGGGACTAAATACAGGGATGGATACACTCACCCGTCACCTGAACTGTGTATGTAGAGAAAACATTGCTTATACTGTGTGTGTGTAGTGAATACAAATGATGAAAAAATATCAACATAATGGGCCCTTACTGTACAGTGCAATAGAAAATTTTGAAACACAAAATAGAGACAAACAATAACTAACATATAAACCCTATCGTGTCAGCAGAATTGCATAGATTAAAAGAAATATGTTTTTTAAATATGCTTGTGGTGTCTACTGTTTATGACATCACCTGTGGCTTAATATGCAAATCAACAACTTTCAATGGGAAATATGTAATTTGCGGATCAAGTGTCAAGGTGATGACAGAAACGTGAGACACCACAGCTTTATTTAAAGCATATTTTATGCTTAACTTATGCTTATCTTAAAGTTCTGTTAACACAATGTGTAGATCATTTGTGGTCATTATTTATGATCTCCATTCAAAGTTTAAAAATGTTTCAGTAACAAAACCAGCATGGCTGAGCATGATATGGTCATTAGATGTGACAATATATCCAACTGTTTTTCATCTAAGATATTTTTATGTAGCTTTGAGGATAATGGTAGATCTACTTCTGTAGATCTACCAGAATACTATCGAATTCTGTAAAGTCTCAATTCAGACAACATATATATTTTTTTTACTTTTTTTTACTTGTACCCTAAGCAGCCATCCCTCTTAATCCTACTCTCTGATTTGCTACTGTTGTATTGCCATTAAACTGAACAGATCCTACTTTAACCCCTCCTACTTTTCATTCCATACAAACGTACCTATTTTTTGGAGAGACAGTTAATTAATCAAGATAGTTCCTGTAGGATTATCTCCTTGATTAACTAATTGGTTCCTTCTGGACAAATTCACATTCTACAGGGGAACAGGTAAAATGTATATGTGTCCAGCAAAACAGTGGCTTACCTGGAAACCTAAGCTATACAATTTGTAGGGAAAAAAAACTACAGATGTGTGCTTTGTAAGAAGGTGCTAACTTGATATTTCAAATACACATATTATATTTTCATAAATGCATACATTTTTGTCATTATTGAACTTTTATATGCATGAATAAAAAGGTTGGTTATTTTCAAGTCAGAGTGGTCATTTAAATATCCAGAGAATTAACATAAAGAGTATATGTTTTATACGTACATATATATTCTGATTTAGAACTGATGCTATATATACGGGTATATAGACATTCACCATGTGAAGACCTAAGTATGTGATATATTTATTAAACAGATGACATTCACTGGTTAGATGGACATGCCAATATATCTTGCACATCAGCTCCAATAGAATGTGAATGTTCTCTAACTTAACCTTTCCAAATGTTACATTAGTGGCGATTCTTCACATATACAAGGAAACCTGCATTATTAATGTACATCTTAAATGAATACATTACGTTTGGTGAAACAAATTTTGACACAGCAGTTGCTTCTTGTCAGTTCAATGAGTTTGATTTTTGGATATTTCTTCTGGCAACAGTTGACATGCTTCAGATGATAATCAGTCTTACCCACAGCTGCTTTTCAATTGAATACATGCCACGCTATTGAGTATTAACGCATTTTCACTTTAAGGTCTTCCTCTTCTGCATAGATGATTTCATTTTAAGGGTCAGTGATTCTGAGACTATGCTACATACAATGTTTCTAAAAGTACTTTGAAGACTTTACAAGAATAGTTAGCACTATATACTATATATATACACAAATATTCTGAAATGACTGTTACAATACTGGTACTAGTTGACATTTCTAAAAGTGAAATAACCAATAGTCCATGGCTCCTCCCATTGCTACGACATAAACCTTCCAGACTGTCCAACAAACATCACTGTATAATCATTGGTCAGATGGCCCAAGTGTTCATTCGTGCACACTCCCGTTGCTTTCACATGCCAAGCTTTGTGTACAAATGTACTGCACCAATATGTGCCTGCTACAGAGAGCGGAGAGGTAAGTGTCTTATGTGAAACTCTGCATAGATAACTACACAGCTAGGCACAGAGGCTAAGACTATTGAAAACAGAACAGATGGGGAATTGTGCCAATGCTGATATATTGGCTATTCAAGACTTAAATAATGAAAATGAAAATGTGACATATGTTCAATTACATATAAGGGTGATCTCATTAAAGAGAGAATTGCATGGAATTTAAAAACTTAAGAAATTGCACTGAGAATTTTAAACTTAAGACAAAAGTTAGAGTTGGAATTTTTTCCCTTTCTTGGCTACACTGGCCCAAAGTCTGAAATTCCCATCTCAACTCCATGCAATTCTCTCTTTATTGAGTAGACCGTTGAAAAACCAGGATGTTTAATGTTCTGCCTCCCAAACAAAAAAGTAAGCTTTACTTCTATTTAAGAGAACAGGAAATACAAAGAAAGGCCTTTACAAAAAAATATAGTAATAGAAATCCAGTAGTATTATCTGGATATAGACAAGACAACCAAATGAAGTATAGATGGGGAATGTTTGTTCCATACTGTAGAATATTCCACATAATAAACATAGGTACTATGTGTACGAGAAAAGCTTCACATTTGACTGCTTCAGGACAATAAATATTTGCATGCTTGTTATTGTGTGAATTAACTTATTTAAAAAGGAACATTCATCCATTCTACACAAAATACATAATTGTCTGCATTTTCCATTTCTCCTATGCGATTGTTGTGAAATAGCAGTTGAATTACATTGTGGAACAAAAGATAAGGTAACCTAATGAGGCTGTAACTTTCAATAAATCTTCACAAGCTCCAGTTCTCTTACAGCCATACAGCCATTGTACTGTGTATTTTGCCTGGAGACTATCCGTGGATTCAGTTTATATATGTTTCTTCCAGTTGGATACACCATGAACGATCTCATTTTTGAATGGCAAGATAACGCACCTGTGCAAATCGCAGATGGACTCACTCTGCCACAGTTTGTTCTAAAAGAAGAGAAAGATTTACGCTATTGTACCAAACACTATAATACTGGTAATTCAATGAAAATTATTTTCCTTGTAACAATTATTTTCTGTTGTAAATATTTAGTATATGCATATGAATTATTTTCTTCTCTGTTGTAAATATATAGTAAATGCATATGAACCATTTTCTTCTCTGTTGGAAATATATAGTAAATGCATATGAATCATTTTATTCTCTGTTGTAAATATATAGTATAAGAATATGTAATGAAATGCTCTATTTAAGCAATAGCTGTACCAATGCAGTGATAGTAACTTTTAATGGCATTAGGTGCCTTAGGATTTGTGCACAATCTGAGACAGTACACAATCCCATACATGCACACACCCTATGGATCTGATCAGTACACAATTTGGTGTGTGTCTTATTTTAACAGTACTTTGTTTTAAAGATGGCAGTGCCACCTATTACCCACTTCTCCATACACTTGGGTCTCTTTATTTTACTTTACACAAGCAACACTACACACATATCCATACGACTGAAAAAAATAATAATATCAGAGCTTAAAATACAATCATAAAAACATAAGGTAACTCTGCAAGCAAACAATAAGTCATCCCTTATCCCCTGACCTCCCCATATGTTTTTTTAAATGAAACATCGACATTGACAGGTTTCCAATGCCTATTTAAATGACTTCCAATCGTACAAGCTAATTAACATGGGCTAAATATTTGTATTTCTGAAGATATTTTTGCCTAGAATTTATTCTGAACATTTTAGGAGTGGGTAGACAGAAGGCTCAGGGAGTCTCCAGTTATCATGGTCTTATATTAAATGGTAATATGTTAGAATATTACTACCTTCACCATCTGTTATGTCTCCAATGCGTATGAATAGCATTTAAAATGGGCATATGTTGCATACTTGCATTTTTGAACCTAGAGGCTATTGAAAAAAAGAGGAGTTTATGAAGGTGCTGTATTTTGAATGGTCAAGATGAAATAGAAAGCTATTTAAAAAAGTCTGCTGCGATGTAGCCATCAGTTTAATCTATATGGTGTTGTAACTATATCAAACATATTTTTTAATTTAAGTTTAAGCTTACCAGTATGTACTGTATGTTGGTGTCCTATCAGTCTTTTATCTAAAATGTGAGTTGCAGATGAATTGAGGTGAAATGAACATTTAATTTCCTCAACTCAACTATACATTGTGCAGAATAAAACTTAATGGGGCTATTGACGAAAAGGTGAGTTGAGGTGTGGTGAACATTGATGACAATGCTTAGCTTGTTTATCCCTACACCATGTATAGCTAAATTGGTGAGATGAAATGGCCATAGACACAAGAGAAAGGCAAACCTTTTAACTAGCCATTAAGAGTTTGACTTTCTCTTGTGTCTATGTAATTATTTTTGGGTTACCCCATACTCCTACAATTAAATGGTTGGTCTCTACACTGCCTAATTTATTTTGAATTCTTAAGATTAAAACCTCACCTCAACTTACCTGTAATTCATATTTTAGTGAATAGCCTCCAGTGAACATCTTCCGCGGAAGAGCTCAGCTGGCCATGGATAATGCATAGGTCAATCTTTGATATTTTTACTTTTTTTAAAAATGCATTATGTAGGGCCAACTCTGTTCTGCTAGCAGAAGGAACTCACCAGCTTAGTCCATGCACAATGTATAGTTACGTTGAAGAGCTATACCTCTAAGCAAATAGCTGTCATAGGATTTCTCATACATTATAAACACAAATCAGCAAAGGGGAAATGCTATGTATAAATGATGTTTATAGGGTTTGAGGATTCCACTTTGAAGGGAGCACCATTACTATATGTAAATCATCTTGTTGGTAGTTAGAAAATTGAACTTGTTTTCGAATTAGTGGGGATCGTATTGATATCTGTGGACTGTGACAGGGCACATTAAGCCATTTTGCTTATCAGATTGTGAAGCGGCTACAGATGAGAAGTCGGACTTGGGATAGATTTGTTTTCAACTGATTGCTTTTATGGAGAACTGATTGCATGTCCTTGACAATTTTTCGACGAGCGGACTGCATTTGTTCGTCAGTGCTACTTGTTTATTTTTTGGTTGTTCCTTTTTTTCCAGACTCATTCTGCATGTTTCTGCAGCTTTGTAAATTGAATTCATTTTGGCTCTTTGATGTTGAACCTACAAATGTCAAAAGGTTTCCGTTGGTGAATTAAGATGTTTGTTTCAACCTGTAATATTGCAGTAGTCCAGTTATTTTGTTTGCCTGTCAATCACCCAGTTTTTAATATGTTTGTAGAGGAAAGTTGTGTACAAAGCTGTCTATGGATTTGTGATATTGAGACCTCGTGCCTGCTTTAGATTATTGTATTTTTCCTTATAATAAATAATACAAATCAACTTTATAAAACTGACAAACACCAAAATACAGTAAATTGTAGACAAAATATACGGTAATTTATACTATTCTAGAATAGTACACACCCTTAAAAATAATCGGTGTAATCTGATCCTAAAGAGTTTATTATAGACAGACTAAACGAACTAGTTGGTTCCCATATATCATCACAGTTCTATATTTCTATCCACATAATATAAATATATATTGTGTACAAAGCATTTACAGTGTGCTTTCCTAGCTATTAATCAATGCTGCAATATTTTATCTTTGTCCACTTAAGGAAAATTCACATGCATAGAAGTGAGATTCCACCTAGAGAGACAGATGGGATACTACCTGATTCAGATGTATATCCCCAGTCTTTTAATTGTCATTTTATCATGGGTATCGTTTTGGATCAATATGGATGCAGCTCCAGCTCGAGTTGCTTTGGGTATCACTACTGTCCTTACTATGACTACACAGAGCTCTGGTTCCAGGGCATCCCTTCCAAAGGTAAGTAAAACAGCCAACATGCAATTCTGTTTTGTGTCACAAAATATTTTCACAAAGCATCACATTTTACTGATTGCAGGAATCTGGTTGCGAAATAATTATTCCATACCATTTAACTGAAATAGTGATCTTTACAGCGTTTAATAATTTAACATTAGCTTCACAAAATGGTGATTTTTCATATAGTGTACTGATAAATGTAAGTAAAACTGCCACTATCTTCCAGGGAATCATAAGTAACTACAAAATCTTTATAACCTCACTACTCTTTAATATTTTGTGCTTATATATATTAGTGCATGATTGCACTTCAGACCAACTCAGCCTTATTTTATTTGTTGAGCAGTCTAGAAATTTTCTAATTCCCTTGACATGATACCCTGCAATGCCACATAGTGCATTCCACACTGTCACAATGCCTCATAGGGCATGCTACTGTGTCACAATGCCGCATATTGCATGCTACTGTGTCCCAATTCCACATAGTGCATACTACAGTGTCACAATGCCCAAAAGTGCAGTAGTGTCATATTGCCCCAACAGTTCTTGCCACGAAGCTCCAAGTGCTTGCCACAACGCTTCATAGTACATGCCACAAAATCGCAATGAAATGTAGTGCGTGCCATGGTGTCACAATAGCTTGTAGTGCATGCCACAGTTTCACAAACCCCTTACAACTCTTAACATAGTGTCATGATGCTTCATAGTGCATGCTACATTGTCTCAGTGTCTGATAGTACATATAACTGTGTTAAAATGTACACAACACAGATCCGCAATGCCCATAATGCATGCCAGAGTGCCATGTTGCCAATACATCTGTTGTCACAGTATTACAATGCCACATAGTGCATGCCACAGTGTCACCATATGCTGTGGTGCATGCCACAGTGTAACTATATTTGTAGTGCATGCTACAGTGTCATAATGCCCTTATAGCTCTTGCCAGGGTAATTAGTGCTCCATAATGTATGCCACAGTGGCACATTGCCACTACAGCTCTTGCCACAGTGTCACTGCCAGCAAACCATCTCGGCAGCCTAGGCCCATTTAGAGAGTCAGGTGGATACCTGCACTGCACTGATCTTCATCCAAAAAGACTGAGAAATTAACAGCCTGGGTAGTCCCTGCAGCTGTCCTATCAGCTCTCTCTGGTCACAACATTTATATTTTTTTCCTGGCTAACAATTGTATGTTAGAATTTTGTTGAACTTAATGGGAGTTGTAATTTTCAACTCAGCTACTTTGGCATTAAGTTGGAAATTCCTGTCTCAACTCCCTGCAGTTGTGTCTTTATTGAGTAGACCCTTTGGAGTTTTATTGTTACAGTAACTTTCCTTTGGAAATTGCATTTGTGCATTACACATACAATGCACATTACTGTAATTTCAAATGGCCAAGTGTGCGTGTTGTTTACAACAATAATGGGCTACTCAATCATAATGACCTTTTCTATCATTCTCAAGGGCTTAGAGATTTGATTTTGATCTCCTTATCAATGTATTGATTTGTAATAAAAACTTGCAAAAAAAGTGACACACATGTCAGCAATGTCATTATTGAGATACATTTTAATCTCCTATATGTATGAAAGAGCTTATATCTGCATATCTGCTTACATTGGGATATTGAGATTGTTTAATTGATTCAGGTATATGCTTCATTGTATTTATAGGTATCGTATGTCAAAGCCATTGACATATGGATGGCAGTGTGTTTACTATTTGTTTTCTCTGCCTTATTGGAATATGCTGCAGTAAACTTTGTATCAAGACAACACAAAGAACTGCTGAGGTTTCGACGCAAGAGAAAGAAGGATAAAGTAAGTTCAGTTTAAACTAGTATATTAATTATATATTTTTTAAAATTCCCATATGTATAGTAAAGATTAAGTCACTGAATTCCGGAGTAAAGGTTAATAAAGGTATGTATTAATCTAGTAGCATTTATTTGCTCTCTTATGGTACAAGTAATGACTATGTTTTGAAAAGGATGGATGAGACTGGAGGCACAGCTAATGTCCTCCGTGACAGGTAGGTGAGCGAAAACACACTGTTTATTAGCCTTGAGATTAATTATGGTGGTGTTTTGTGGTAAGGGAATTCATCTTTTTGCTACCACTATTTCTAAACCTTCAGCTGTATCAAAGGTGTAAAATCTTCTGAATTCACTGTTTATTTGTTTTGACTTTTAAGCCTCCTAAAGCTGATCCCCGTGCTGTTATTAACACTACTCAATCTGTATTCATAAAGAAGACAATGCTACCTACAAAACTTATAACCAATACATGACCATTAGAGTGCCCTGTAGAACCCAAGCAGTTATTTATTCATTTTTATATATTAGTTTTACACTATCTTATTTCTACAATATATAATGAGTACTTATGTATGTTACAATCTATAATCTAGATTATATCATCTATAATTGTTTATGAATGTGTTAGAACGTGTATTACTCCATATTGGTAAATGTTTTGTATGATTAGCAAAACAAATAAATCTTTAAAAGATATATATTTTAACTAATATTTATCTATCATTTAAATATTTATCTGTCCTCTATATATTTATGCTATCTATTTTTCTATCATCTATATAGCTGTCATCTATTTCTAAATCTGTCTTCTATCTAGCTACATATAATCTATATCATCTAAATCATTCTATCTGTCTGTCTGTCTATCTATAATAATATTAAATATATATCTAGCTAGTCAAATAATATGCTTTCATGAGCACATTCAGATTGCATTGAAATTATAATCAGCAGATCATTGTAAAGTTCATATATAAAAACATGAAGGACAAAATGTAATTTTTTTGGGAAGATTAATGCTCCAGGAGTTATTCATTTTCACTCATTTCAACACACATCCTATAAACTTGTTCTAGAAATAAAAGTCAACAAATAGCACTAAGTCATGTTTTATTATACATACTGGGTACATTTTTCATGACTGTCTCTCTAGTGACCTTTTGTCTTCTCACAACGCTCCAAGTGTCCTGTTCTGTTGAGTGAAAAGTAATACTATTTCCAAGCAAATGATAGATAAGAGCAGAATGCATTTATTTCATGTACAGCCAAGATCTTGGTATAAAATTCTCAAAAATGGTAGCTGCAAAAACACCTTCAATAAATTTCAATTTCAAATTGTTAAAAAAAAAAGTACATTTTTCTCTGGAAATGTAGCAAGTGTTCGAATGTAAAGTATTCTTATGGCCTTTTACAATGGGTATTGTGGATGTTGCCTACAGACAATGAAAGGGGCACCACAACAAGATTTAGGTCACCTCCAATGTAAATAGAGAAGAAAAGCTCAGGAGAGGTGGGCAGCACAAACAGGGGCCCCTTATTTCTCTCTTGACATATAAACCTAGAATGCGTCAGCAGATGAGAACCATTTGGCCTATCAAGTCTGTTCAATTTCTGCATAAACTCCCCCCCCCAACAAAAAAAAAATACTTGAATACTATCATTAGTCCCTAGCCTTACCAAGGATAGAATTATGACTATACTATGCATGCTTAAACTGTACTAACCTCTACCACTTCTGCTGGAAGGATATTCCATGCATCCACTTACTCAGGAAAAGTAATTCTACTTGATATTACTTTTAAAGCTTTTCCCCTATAATATAAGATTGCCCTCTTGTTTTCTTTTAAACATTCTCTCCTCCTGTGTTGATTCCCTTTATGTGTTTAAATGTTTATATCATATACCCTCTGCCTCGTCTTTTTTTCCAAGTTATACATGTTAAGTTCCTTTAACCTTTCCTGGTAAAGTTTATTCTGCAATCTATGAATCAGTTTAGGTGCCATCTATGAACTCTCTCCAAAGATCTATATCCTTCTAGAGATCCGGTCTCCAGTACTGCGTTCAAAACTCCAAGTGAGGTCACGCTCTGTGCATCGGCATGAGCACTTCCCCTTTCTACTGCTAATTACATTGTCTGCCTACCTTTAAATCCTCTGAAATAATTACCACTAAATCCCTTTCCTCAGATTTTGATATTCATTATATATCAAGTTCTGCCCTTGGGTTCTTACATTCATGGTACATTTACTTGCATTTGTCCACACATTTTCTAGCTTACCTAAATCATTTGCCATTTGACTTACTCATCCAGAAAAATCAACCCTGTTGCAAATCTTCATGTTATCATCAAAAAGTATAAAAAAGTACTTCATTGACTATTCCCCCCCCCCCCCCCCCCCTATCTCAGTCCTGTTTCTTGGTAGTGTGAAGAGTATACATTTTCTAAGCTTCAATTCAGTGAGCAATAGTGGAGTTATAGTTATCAATAGTTACTTTGTGTGTCACATTTTTGTAAACTTGTTGGGATTAGAAAGTATTAGTTTTCACAATTCAAATCCTCTGTCCAGGGCCCATTAGTGCATTAAAGTGCCTGTAGATATAAACTATTGATGGAATCCTCTTTAAAACCAGAGAATATCTGAACATAACCTTCCTGGTTACTTATTAGACATTTGTTCTTTTTATGTGTCTTTCAAATGGAGTTCTTTTCTGTACCTTAGACTGAAACTCAATGTTTGGTGTACAGTAAACACATGCATTGGAGGTACATCCATGGTCACTGAACACTGGAACCAACATTTAACCCCTTCACGACAATGGACGTGTCAGGCACGTCCAGCCGGGAACTCTGTTCCCAACAGTGGACGTGCCTGACACGTCCTGCGGTGAAACTAGTGGTTTTCGTGATCAACGATCGTGAAAACCACTCTGACGGTGCTGCTCTATTGCCTTGATGTCGAAGTAATAGCCAGCACCAAAATTATGGCTCCGAGGCACTCACGATTGCTCCACGGAGCGATCGTGGGCGCCATAATATGGCTATTACGGCAATATGGCTGTGCCCTCTTGTGGTCAGAGTTTAGTAAGTGAAAAAAAAAAATCATTTACAACACTCTGAATATGTTGCTTAACTCCCTCTAGAGGAAGTCAGCAACATTGAAATAAAAAAAAATACTTAATTAGCTCAAATCTAGGATTAGGGTTAGTATAGCAGCTAGGGTTACAATTAAATTAGGGTTACCATAAGGCATAGGGTGACAATTAAAATAAAATGAAAATATATTAAGGGTTAGCATAAAGGTTAGAGTCGGGGTTACATTTTTGGTTAGGGTTGGGGTCAAAGGGTAAATATAGGAACAAAACACTATTTTTGTTTTTTTACCCATAACTCACAAAAAACTGTAGAAAAACATGGAAACAAGCATATTTATGAACTCGGGACAACATTTAGAAACTATTTGTGTTTGTGTAAATTATATCTTAGGTCAAAGTTAGACAAAGTGTTTTTTTTTTCATTTTATCATCATATTTTATGATTTTTTTGTAGTAAATTATGAGATATGATGAACATAATGGTATCTAATGAAAGCCCTTCTTATGACAATAAAAACAACATATAATTTTTGTGGGTACAGTATGTGAGAAAGAAGAAAATTACAGCTAAACACAAACACCACAGAAATGTAAAAACAGCCCTTGTCATAAAGGGAAAGTCAAGGTCAAAATGTCCTGACACTAAGGGGTATATATGGGGCCTGCACGTGCATTTTCATCATTACAGGAATCCAGAGTATTTTGGGAAGTGGCAATAGTGATAGGAGTAGAGAAACTGCCCACCTCATGTTATTTTATGATGTACATGGGAGTAAGAGTAAATGAAGAATGTCAGATATAATTTCATCTGTAATATTGTATTGGACATACTTGGAAATGAAAGAAATCTCAGTGTATTTTTCCTGGAAGAATACTGTATAAGTCAATACATGATGAGTCAGTTCATATTAATTTGTTCCATTTCCTGAGGGTCCAGTTTAGTGCTTCTTATAGCAGGTTATACCTCTTAATGCATTGACCTTGAACATCCGTGCTTTCCGAATGGCAGCCCTGCAATAAATTCCGGATTTGTGATGTTCATAATGTAGAGCTTTTGTTGAGATTAGATCAAAGACGTGACACCCCTTGCAGAGTGCATCCCTGCCCTAAAGTTCAGTAATTTTAAGCTTGTTATACATAGATTTGGGAGAGACTGGATAACAAAAGGTGATAATTTGATTAAGTGTTGATTATTGAGGCTGTATCTTTGGAGCACTTGCCAACTATATTCATGACCCATGGTCCAGACATTGTAGAGCAACCCAGATCAGTTGGCTGGATAGTGAATGCCTGCTAGCTGTCCATGACTCGCTGACCTCCCAGTGTGCCCACCAAGCAACATGCAGAACTTGAAGAAGACAATATCTTATGAAAACTATAGAGAAAAGATATAAAATAGCCAAAAATAGGAAACATGAAGATCTGTTGTTTGATACCAAACAGGGTAAACTAAATAAAGGTAACAAGATGTAGTACATAGCACACTCAGCAATAAGGCCAAGTCACCAGCATTATCATATAACATCTTTAAGTACTAAAACTGTATCCCCTGTATGGCAAAATATTGTCCTAGCCATTATAAAAATAGGGAAAGAAACAAATTAAAACAACCTGGAAATTGACTTAAATGTGTAGGCATGTATATATGGGGAGAGGCATCTGTTATCTCAAACAGATGAAAGAATTTCAGTCAACAGTAACAACTGAAAAGTTTAAAATAACACAATTTTTGAACTGTAAAACATAATTTTGTGATTTATTTGATTACATGTAAAGCATGCAAAATAGATTACGTTGGCAAGATCATCAGACCCTTGAAGAAGAGGATGAGGGAACACCTTAAGGATGTAACAAGCATAGGCAATTTTACTAGCAAGTGGGATTGTACTAATTGGGATCATATATAGCATCATACTGTATTTACAGGATGTTAAATTAGAACCCAACAAGCTTAAGTTACCGTTGTTTTTTATTATTATTATTATTATTATTATTATTATTATTATTATTATGTGAGAATTGAATGAACAAACAGAGAATCATCTTTAAATAAATATCTAAGATATCTTTAATATACTTATAACATTAGTATCCATTTTTTCATTCCTCACATTTTACAGGTTTATGTGAAAACATTATTATACATTCTGGTTAACTGTGTATTATTTTATAGCCCATAATTCAACACAATTGAGTGATAAATCATGTGCCTTTTCAGTATTTTTTTCTTACTTAGTTTGTCCATCTATCTATTTAATTATTTGTTTTATCATCATTATGTCCACTGATTTAATAGATAGTATGGACATGTTCTTTTATATCCCAATTATATATATCCAATTTGCTAATTGTCATGTTAACTTGTTTATGTATTTGTTTATTTACCCATGTTCCTTCATGATCAAATATGAATACATTTATTATGCAAACTGCTTGATTAGGACCCACTCCCTGTATATTTTTTATATTATTATATAACATTTTTATAACACGTATGTTTATAATAATAAGCAACATTAGCACTTTACATTTGTCCGTACAGAAGGGTTTCAGAGGTTGTGCCTTTGATGAAAGACTTTCCACCGAGTGAGATCTGTACACTGTTGCTGTGTTTATGGATTAAAGCCTATATTTCTTCAGCATATACTGTGGTATATTATTATAATGGGACACAGTGGATTCTAACCTTTTTTATTCAATGTTTGCATTTTGGGGGCACTGAGAGGATTAGCGAGCCCCGGGCAGTCAGCAGGCAATTCTTATTATCAATACACCTGTAATTCAGGCACAAACTATTTTCCACTTCTGTAAGTTGCCTGACTTTCTTTGAAAAATCACACATCCAAGCTCTACTTATCTGACGTATTTATAGTACACTTGTGTACTGCTACCTGCAGTCAATCTAATATGATTCACCTTTGCATCTGTGTTTGTAATTGTGATTTAGTTACTTCTAAGTAATAGTACGAATACATGTAATATTTATGTTGGGTAACTAGGATGTTTGTACTTATTATTTTACAATTGTAAACATGTTTGGAAAAAAAGATGGAAAATAATAGTGCAGATCATAACAAAAGTGTTCATTTTTCAGAAGTATTTAGGGGAGGGGTTTTACCATCACCTTTACTCCACCATTACTTAAAAGGTTTGTTCTTTGTACGGCTCCAAGTCTTAAGCAGTAAGCCAGTAAACAAACCTCATTCTGATAATTCACTTTCAGGATAAAACAGCTGTCCATGAGTGGTGATCTGGCTTCTGAACCTCTGTACTGAGCACTGTTTTAAGTACAGCCCCAATGGGGCCATGTTTATAATGGATTAAGAGGTGAAATGTGATCATTGTTGACTTGATTTGCATATGTCTACCCAGAATCCCTTGCAGTGGTGGTAACATCCCTTTTAACCCAATGAAATGGTTTGTTGTTTCCCAGCATTTTCTGGAGCTTCCTAACTGGCTCTAATGTAAAATCATCAAAACAAATGCTGTTCACACCTGGCCTTATCACACTTAATGTTAAAGAAACTGATCTGTCTCATCTGTTTTCCTCAGTTCTTAATATCTCCTAAAACAAATAAATCATGTTGCTATAGCAACATCTCTTTAATCTCTCTTTATTGGATATCACTGAATTTTGAGGCCCCAGTGAAATTACAGGAGAACTGTAAATAAATTTGAAGTAACTATAAATGCAAGTCTCATCTTTTAGCCGCATGTGCAACATACAGATAATATATGGATATACTTAGCAAATATCTTACAATTAAATAAAAAAGGCTAAACGTTCATACAATAACAACTTATGTATGTCCCACAAAGGTCTGGCTTAATATTATTTCTGCCATGGGAGAAAACTGTGTGTGTTTTATGTTCTTTGGAGTATCCCACCCAACAATCAGGGTATGGGTTGCCTCAGCAACAGAGAGCAACGGCATACAGAGATGAGCTGACACCCAGTGATCTGCCGAGCACCGGTTCATGCACCTTTGAGCTGAAATTTGTCATGTCAGTCATTCATAATTCAATCATGCATGCACACAATGTGTATTATTCAGTCTGCACCATGTGCCTTATCATTTTTCCCCCAGATATATCAAAGAAGTAAAGGACCAAAGAGGAATTTGGTTGTGAGGCACAGGAAAGTCATGTTTTAAAAGGGACAGTTAAGTAATATGCATGTAGACATACAAGACCTGGTGTAGGTGAAACCAGTTCAGGATAATTACCTGCATTATACTTTAGAATACAACAGAGACTAAACTAGTTTAACAAAGCTAAACAGAAACAATCTCTTGACTCTTTGTTCTGATTTATCTTACAATAAGATTCAAAGCAAGTCATTCTCTATTATGTTTATGTATGTGTCTTGTAGCATATTTGCTCACAAAACAGCTTACATAACAGAGTAATATTGTATATTTGGAGCCATTAGAAATGACTGAAAAACGTAAGTATATTTTTAAAGGAATACCTTTCTAATATGAATGCGTATTTTTAGATTCTTGAAAAAATACCGTAATAATTATAGAACAATACAACAACTGTGATAAATACTTTTTATACCACCATATATCTCCAGCTACAAGAATTGTTATGTACAGTTTGTAATTTTATTTCTTCTGCCTTATCCTTCCTGTTATGATGCTAGCATGTTGAGGGAGTGCTTGGTGGTGTACTCGGTGGAAAAGAAAATCTTGAGGCTTTGCAACGTAACAATGGAGTAAGAAGTGCTGAACCTATATACGGGACTTTGGCTCAAATCTACGGTTCAAATTTCAGGGTAAACTATGAGGCAAATGTCCCATTTGTCAAAGCCATGGAACCTAGTCATTAACGAAGGTCTGGTTGTCCATGCTTACCTTCATTGCTATTCATTTGTGATTAGAGTTTTTAGTTAATATAAAGGTACCTGTCTTGTTCAACAATTAAATCAAAATCTTTAATTGATAAGGTCCTGATAATAAAACAACAGCAAACATTTTAATCTATAACCCACTGAAAATATAAGAGATAGTTTATAGACTATATTTTTATTTGTATTAGTTAACAATCATGTAAAGTTGGGGGATTCTTGTTGAGTAGACATTAGGCATTGTCAGATAGATAGATAGAACATACAACACTGCATACTACTGTATACCAGAAGCAATAAATGATGGCACTTTGGTCACATTTCATCTGTGCAGTTTTTAGAAGTAATAAAGAAAAGATAATTTAAAAAACACATAGTAGCCTGAAGTGTATTTTATTTAAAAATTATACATTTTTCATTACATTTTCCATTTTTCCATTAAAAAATCTAGTCTAGTGTATCATTTTAATACAGATCACAATAATGATTTTTCTGAGAGGCAGCAGAGGGCACAAGAGGACGGGTTATGAATTTCAACTTCAGCTGTATAAATAATTACTTTGCTATCTTATCACTTGCAACAGAGCCATCGTATAATACCTGTCTAAGCCATTTACAGGAACGGTACCTTTTTGTTATAAATGAAATATGCTTTGTAATTTGTGTACCCTTCTTTAGTTGCATTTTTGTCTCAACATTCCTGGTGTATAGTGATCTAGCCCCATTGCTTCTTAGAATTAGCTTTATATTAAAACTAAGATGTTATGGTATGAGTTGTAACATGTGTGTGGGATGCAGGTAAGCATTTAGTAACAATTGTAATAAATTCATGTTTTGACTGCTATAGAATTGATACTATGTTCAATATATACAGTACACTGGTGCTATAAAATGTAATCTTGATACAAAGGAATGGTTCCATCAGTCCATATTACCCTGGGTTCTATAGAAACAAGTTTTAAACCACTAAAGCACAATTAAAAAATGTTGTCAGGGGGTTTCACAGTATGATATACTGTTGAGACAATAATTGACTGAAATAGTAATAGCAAATTATTTTGATTTTGAATGCCCAATCTGTTGCAGAAATCTCATCTCTCTGCTTTTCTGTTCAATTGTGATACCTCTCTCTTTAATATAAGCTTTTTTTCTCCTTCTCTATCTCAGTGTAGCTCCCTTTCATGTGAATTCATCCTCTCCTCTTAATCCTCTACTCAACTATAATAGTTATATTTTTCATTCTCTTACAGATTTGCTCTTCCCTTTTCTGTTCTTTTTCCAATTTTCCTTTATATCTATTTTTCTTTTTCCTCCCTACAAGAATTCTAATCACTGTAGTGAGGACCTTATCTGTCCCCATCTATACCTTCTATCAGTACACTGTTGCCTCACTGTTGACTTTACCACTATGTTAATCCTCAATCCCCAGTTCCATGCTGACCCCCATCCCTCTACATCTATAGTGCCAGTATGCTAGAGTAAAAGGGACATGCTAATGTCTACCTTTACTGAAAAGGTCACTTGAACAAGCCTGTAAATCTAAAGCAACATGTTCCTGAACTTGCAGCACTGATATAATTTGCATGCCAACTTAGAATCCTTCATGTGCCCATGATGACACCTTCACCCTAATTTTGTATTCACTGAGCTACACACTTTCTTTATCGTCCTATAATAGAGGTTAAGGAGTTATGTGTATTCCACCTGTCTGGCTGTAGCTAGACAGCCCTAACAAGTAGAATGCTATGTTATCATAAAAACAAATCATAGAATGACATTAATGGAATATTAGAATAGTATATACCACTGCTACCAGCAACATAATTGTACATATTCTTTTCTATTGTTTTCTGTTGTATAATATGTGTGACAAAAAATTGTTTAATGTTATAGCATTATAAACTGCATAATTATTATTTTGCCAAGCTAGATGAATATCACTGAAGGAAAGCCTATGCTTATTTTTTCAGGATGACGAGGTGAGAGAGAGTCGGTTCAGCTTTACTGCTTATGGAATGGGACCTTGCTTACAAGCTAAAGATGGAGTAAATCCAAAGGGACCTATAAATCCAGCCCCTCCACAACCAAAAACACACGATGAGATGAGGAAGATATTTATTGACAGAGCAAAGAAGATAGACACAGTCTCTCGAGCTGGTTTCCCACTAGCATTCTTAATTTTCAATATATTCTACTGGGTGATCTACAAAATTCTCAGACATGAGGACATTCACCAGCAGCAAGACTAGAAGACTTGTGTAAAGACTTGTGTGGAGCATCCATCGCTGCTCTAACAAGACAATGCTATGGTATAAGAAACATTAAACCTTTGATTGCTTAGGAAGTCTGTTTGGGTCAGCCATTTTGAGCTCAAAAGATTAACTTATAGAGTGCCACAGGTGTGGGCAGTACATTGCCAACCCCTCTGGCACTGTTTTGGTATGTTTTTTATTTGTCTGTTAAAACTGAATATAACTTAACAAATAATGTCAAAGCTAAAATATACTGCCAGTTCTTAATACACAATAATTACTCAGTGGGATCAGCACCCAGTACTTGTTCTTAATACTGCTTTTACAATCATTTTACCGAACGGGACCAAAACAATTTGCAATTCCAAAATTTCACTTACAATCTTTACATAAGGTAGTTTGATTATTTATTTTTTATTTTTGTACCTTTTAAAATTTGTAAAAACCTTAACTTATGTATTTTTTTGTTCCTAGTAAATCATATTTTCTTGAAGTGAGGTCAATGTAACATTTTGTACACATACAATTTAGGACACAATTCTAATCAGTTCAGAATACAATACTTTGCAAGTAGTTTTCCCTGTGAACTTTAATGTTCATGGGAAAGGGGGACATTTGATCTAATCGATGTACGGACAACCTCTGCATAGACTCTATTATACTGTAGGGGGAAAAAACACAATTGCAATGGATGACTTTCACACATTCTTACCTCAAGTGTGGTAAAAGTTAGTGTCCTGTTAATAACAAAGGCATATTATATTTCCATATAGATGTTTTACATACATTCAAATATTGAACAGCTACACACAACTAGTCTGAGAAGTTAGGAATCATATTTTATAAAGAGGTTTATTGATTTTGTACAATTGAACATAAATATATATTGAGGAGACAGGGGTTCTCCTCCAGAATGTACTTAATGTAAATCTAGCATAATGTTTAGCATATAACATAGGTAGCATGGGCAACATTACAATCATTCACAATGAGTTATCCATGCCCATATTCTATGGATGGTTAAGAATACAAGGCATAACATATCTATATAGGTAGATATATAGGTATATGAAAATGTGTATTGTAATATCTTTTCCAGTTTGTTGTGTGCTCACCACAATAGGAGTTGTAATAAACATATCTTCTTGTCTCATGAGGTTAAAGGTAAAAGTTCTAAAAATATAAGTAATGTTTCAAATTATTATATGTATATAAGCTATATACTCTGTGTAGAATAATAACTTCACACAGCCATTTTATCATCATTTGCTATAGTTGGCACTATATATATTTCCGCATGTTTTTAATCCTGATTTATTGAATTTAGCTCTGTTTCATTGTCTTTAATGATGAATCCAGTGCAGAAATTTATATGAAGATATATAAGTCCACCTGGGGCTAAGCCATTTGATGTTATGGATGCAATAGTCCTTAACTGCCTCAACTTAAATTAATTCTAATTTGTCTGATGACCTCCACTCCGCCCCCGTGGTGCCATCCTTCCTCTCTACCCTCATGTCTTTTTGTCTCCTCTCCCTCCATGCATGTCTCTCTCCCTTCCCATGTTTGTCCCTTTCCTCTTCCTTGCCATGTCTGTCTCTCTCCAAACCCCATGTCTGTCTGTCTCTCATCCTCCCCCCATATCTGATCTCTCTCCCCTTCCTCCCCATCTCTGTTCTCTCTCCCCATCCCTGTTCTATCCCCTCCTTCCACCATTCCCATCTCTATTCTATCCCCTCCTCCGCATCTCTGTTCTATCCCCTCCTCCCCCATCTCTGTTCTCTAACATTTTCTCTGTTTTCTCACCCTCTGTTCTCTCCTCCTCGCTTCTATCTCCCTCTCCCATTCTTACTTGACGAGCAGGGGAGCCGCAGGCACGTGCTGTTCACGCTCCCCGTGTGTAGTGAGAATGCAGGGTATCAGAAATACGATACTCTGCATCATCAATAAGATAGGGGAGCACAAGCAGCATTTGCTCAGCTCCGTGTGTGTTTAACACACGGAAATTATGCTGCCCGCAGTTCCGTGTTCACAGGGTGGGGGCGGACCATCACCCCTCACCTGATGTGGTTCGCCTCCTCCCTGATCCTCCTTTGTGGCCGTGCAGAGGGCTTGTGAGGGGAGATCTTCTGATCTCCCCAGCCAGTGTCTCTAGCGGCAAACTTTTTTTTTAAGTTGCAGGCGTCCCCTGGGGTGTTGTGCCCTGTGTGGTCGCACAGATCGCACACCCCTAAGGCCAGCCCTGGGTCAGAGACTTCAAATGTCTAATAACTGAATTGTAATTAGTCACAGGTTGCCTGCAGGTTAAAAGACAGTAACAGAAGTAATTATGTTAAAAACTTTATTAGTAAAAATAAACAGGGCTTATATGCATTTACGATGTTGTGTACTAGCAGACAGGAAATGAACTACATAACTACATAAAGTGATCAACTTACAGCCGCATAAAAGAGGACAGAAAATGTTCTTAAAGCTACAGTTTTTTAGAAACCTTCATAAAAATAACTGTCAGAGATGAATACAACTGCTACATCAATTTACAATGCTAAATTTCTAAAGTAAACTTTTTTATTGAATGCCTTTATTTATGCTACATTTACATTACATTTAAGTTTGACCAAAACAGGTATTCCATAGAAAAATACAAAGACTATGTGAAAAAAAGCTTTCATAAGAAAGTCAAATGTATTTCTAATGAAGTAGAGGATATATTCCAAATTATGGTCATCCATGTGAGTATACAAGGTGTGAGTATATAAGCTGAAAAAATGTAAATATACATTATTAATGGATAAGTGGCAATAATATATAGTAGTATAATTAATAATACCAATTAATTATTTAATATCCAAAATATGTTAATTTCCATTATTTTGGTTAAATGTAAGATTAAATCTGGAAAGCTCAATACATTATTTTTTTAAAATAATATATGCTATGAACATACAACATATGATGTGAAGATGTCCAGATCATTGTTTTTTTAGTTGAAATTAGAACTTTAGATTCAAAATATATATAAATTAAATATTTAAAAAAAAAATTATACCAATATATATATCAAACAATGTTATGAATTACCCCATATGTCTTCCTCGTTTAAGTAACATGTATATATATATGTGTTCTATTTAAGCAATAATTGTAAATTAGAGATGATGATACTATACAAAAATTTCCAAATTAATTTTTAAATCTTGAATGTAAAATGTAAAGCAATCTTAAAAGCCAAACTGTTTGTTTTGTGCAATATCAATGCTGAAACAAGTAAGTCTGTAATGTCAGTCTTTCCTATAGAGCATGTCCATACGTAGTAACTGAGCAGGATTTTCTGAAAGTGAAAAGGATGATTATATTTTAATTGGTAATATAGTTGTCATAAAAGTCAAGATTGGACAACTCAAAAATATAGATACTCATGCAATAGTTAAAAAAAATCTCTGTTTTATGTTTGTGTACAAGGAAGGATATGTAGAAATGTGATAACCAGCATAGATTTTTGTTCAGTGATGCACATACTTGGGCACAATAAAATGATGTACTACCAAATAATTAATTGGAATTATAAAGCTGCATATGTTGCCCTATGATCATAATTAAGACTCTAATACTCTATAAAAATAGATTTTAAATCGTATATTTAATATTTTATATATATGCTTATATCCTAAATATAGCTGATCATGGGAGCTGAAATACACCAAAGTAAGGGTGCCAAATCTCAGCCACCACTGCCTACTAAAAAAACTACAATTCCCATGATGCTCTACCTCAGTAACAATGACTGGGCATCATTTCATGGTAACTGCAGGTTGATCTCCCTAAATTACTTATAGCTGCCTCATTAGAGAATTGACGCTTAACAACGTTTGCATAAGTATTATTTTCTAACATGTGAGAGCATAATCTTAAGCACAAGACATGCCAAGTGCATAGAAATGGAAAGGTTTCAACCATTTGAGTGAATTCTATACTACTTAATATGTCATGAATGTTTCATATTATCAGTAGTTTTTTGATAAAAATTGGTTATTGAAAATACATTTTGTATTGAAAATATGTTTAACATTTCCATCACGGATGTGCATTTTTGTCTTAGACTTTCATATTGATATATATGTAGTAATTCAGAAATGCTTGTGTGTGATCAGTTGCAAGCTCAGGTAAGGTTAAGATTGAATGCTTGCATAGATTTCAATTTTGACCATGTTAAGTTGTCCGGCCCATTTTTACAAATAAGCTATCCAATTTGTGCCCGTAATATTTTGTTTGTGTTTTATTTAATACAGATATAAAACGAGTTCTAGAACCAGCAGTTAAGCCATTATGGACATCAAAAACATGTATAATAGACACAAAATGAACATTTTGGTTTCTAAGTTCTTAAAACAAGCACTTTTTATAGTGATGGTAAAACATAAACTACTACAGAATAATGTTAACATTTTTAAAAACAATTTAAAATATGTATATACATGTTACCTTGGTGCATAAGGTTTCCCTATTCAGCAATGTGAATTAAATGAAAAAGGGCTGGCAACTTGGCCAAAGTGGTCAAAAACAATTTAGTGGCCCATGGTGCAACTTCATCAGCCCATCCA